>OX578134.1:144959515-145378918 GCA_951213105.1 Amaurobius ferox | reverse complement strand
CATAACGCTTGGCGAGATTTTGGCAACGAATTTGCCAGAAAGTCGCCAACTTGGCGACGTTTTAAAATGTTGCCAAATTAACGAAAATCTCGCCAAATGGATAAAAATGACACTAAATCAATGAAAATGGCGACTCATTGACGAAAATTCAGTATCTTAGAAAAATATAAGTATCTACTATAAGAATAACCTATTTTTTTACTGTAAAAGTAGTGAATTCATTGCATTATATAAGAAAAGTCCTGTGCTGCCCACATCAGATTTTTTGAAAGTGTAATGTTATTTTATATACTATTTATTCTTGAAAGCATGTTTTATTAAGATTTGTTAAAACTTTTTTATGTAAGTTATTTATATAAATATAAATATATAAATATATAAATATATAATTCATTTAAATATAAATTATTTATATAAATATAAATATATAAATATATAAATATATAATTTATGTAAATATATAATTTATATAAATATAAATTATTTATATAAATATAAATATATAAATATGAGTACAAAGGTATATGTTTTTAACGACACTAATAAAATACAATTATCAACAGCTGCATCCAGCATCTAGCGCCAGCTTCCAAAGCTCAGTCCTATTGGCCTAGAACCACGATTTTTCTGTGCATAATGTATTCAAATATTCGAAAAGTTTAATAAATATTTAATATTTGTAAAACTGTTAAAAAAAGCCCTAAGGTACATAATACAGTCCCCGCAACTAGTGATATTCGTGTAATTCCGATTTTTGAAGACACAACATGGCCTGAAACATCGTGATTTATTTTAAATGTAACTAACGAATGATATTTTTAAATGACTGTTTGGAAAATTTGAAAAACTAAATATTTTCAAATATATACATTACTAGCAGCATACCCGTTCTTCGTACGGAGTATATAATGTAAAGAAACTTGAAATTCATAATCATGCCCAAATTCTTATAGTATACTAAATGACATGTTTAATCAAAATATTCTGTTAAAATATTTAATATAATGCTCCTAAAAAGAAGTTTAAGAATCTCTGTTCTCGCTATATAAAATTATCTTCATGGACATATCTGAAGAATAAAACATCTTGGACCCCTTATGTAAGCAAATATAAAAAAAAATATGGAATTGAATCAATATATGCAAAATAAAAGCGTTAAAATTGTATGGGGCCCGTGCTAATTATATGCGCGAATATTAGAAAATATAACCTGTATTAGTAGATTACATGTATAAATTGAAAATACCAATAAACCCGTAATCTTTAAATTTGAAGACAGTCATTTATTCCAATATATGTCAAAATTAAAGTGCTAAAATTATATGGGAAGATATACACGTACTACTTATAATGTCCGATTATTAGTAGAAGATTACCCGTTTTGCAATATGAGTCACAAATGTTTTTTGGTAAAATACAACAGACGACGTAATAAATTGAATATATAATTAATCCCCTTAATCTTCATACCAGAAGACTGTACTTGATTCCAATATATATGCCAATATATGTCAAAATATATGCCAATATACCTGTACTAATTATATTCTCGTAGGTTAGAAGATATACCCGTGTTTTCCTAGAAGATTACTCGTACAACGTACAATATGCGTGTGTCAGCAATTTTTGCCGCAATAAAACAATGGCGTAATAACTTAAAAATATCAATAATCCCTGAATCAATAATTCCGGAAAATATCAATAATAATAATGTTTAAACCTGAAGAGTATAATTGATATTATCCAGTCCAAAATGAAATGGCAATGAAATGTATTTTATATACATATCTTCATTATTCAAATCGGAAAGGATTTAATAAAAATCGTCTGCCGCATAAACACATTGGATTTAAATCCGTTGCTAAGCGACATGATATCATTTGCTTCAAATAAATTGGTAGAAAAAATATCGTCTAAATAGTTATATTTCTATGGAACATTTGGCGACAGTTTCGTCAAATTAGCGACATTTTAAAAAATCGCCAAATTTATCGCCAAGTGGGACTGTAGAACTGACAGTTCCACTTTGCGACAAATTGACGAAATATCATCACAATACTATCCCCTAACAAAAAACAATTAATATCATTTATGTAGCGCAATTTTATCAATTTCAAGATATTTTTATAGATTTGAAAACATTTTTATCAATTTGGTGACATTTTAAAAATTCGCTAAATGTATTACTAAGTAGGATGGTTGGTCTGATAGATAAATGCTAACCAAACATCATTTCAGTACTCTCTTCTAACAAAACAAAAAAAAAATTCATTGATATGTAGAAGACCCAAGCCACACGACCAACCCGAAGGTTTATGGCAGCTGTTTGTGTGTCGTTTATATCAATTTGGCGGCATTTCCGTCAATTTGGCAAAGTTTAAGAAAAGTTGTCAAATTAGCGATATCCCTCGAAATTCGTAGCTTTGAATTTGCAGATCTGAATGAAACATTCTTATCCCGTTTCAATATACTAAATGAAAACACTACAATTGTACTAGAAGATATACTCGCTCTACTCTTTTTCTGTTTCAACAATCGGCTATATGAATTTATTGGCTAAACACAATATATGAGTTTAGTAACTAAATGCGATATAAGCTTGAAAACTCTTTGCCAAAATAAATGAAATTGATGTACGCAGTCAGCAATTAATATAATTAAAAGAAAAATCAAACCGTCCATTCATAAGATATACTTTTATATCCATTTATCCATTTATTTATTATTTAAATCGAAAAAAAATAATAAAAACATTAACAAACACATTTAATTTAATTGCGATGCCGAGCAACATGATATATCCTCCTAAAATGTTAAAATTTATTAACCACTAACAGCACACCCGTTATTCGTACGGAGTGTATAATTTGAAGAAACTTAAAGTTCGCAATCATGTGCAAATTCTGTTAAAATATTAAATTTATTGCTCCTAAAGAGAAGTTTAAGAATATATGTTCTCACTATGCAAAATTATCTTCACAATCAGATCTGAAGAATAAAACATCCTGCCCCCTTTTGTAAGCAAATTTACAGAAGAAAAATAGGAATTGAATGAATATATGCAACCCCGTACTAATTATATTGTCGCAGATCAGAAAATATGCCAATGTGTTAGTAGAAGATTACCCGTATTACAATATGCGCCTCAAAAATATTTGCCAAAATAAAAGAGATGACGTAATAAATTGAAAACATCAATAATATCAGTACTCTTTATACCAGAAGGTCGTAATTGATTCCAATGTATGCCAATATATATCAAAACATATGTCAATATACCTGTACTGCTTATATTCTCGTAGATTAAAAGATATACACGTGTATTTGTAGAAGATTCGTACAACATACAATATTTGAGTTTAAACAATTTTTGTCATAATAAAATAATTGCATAATAACTTGAAAATATCAATAATCCTTGAATCAATAATCCCCAAATATATAAATAATAATAATTTTTAAACCTGAAGACCGTAATTGATATTATCCAGTCAAAAATGCTATAAGAAAAATCAAATCGTTCTTTTCTAAAATATATTTTTATATCCATTTATTTATTATTCAAATCGAAAAAATAATTATTAAAATTAACAGACAGATTTAATTTAATTGCGTTTCTGAGTAACATGATATAAGATAGAATCTTATAACATGCTAAATATGTCATGTCTTATAACATAAACTGCGAAATTAAATAACGATTTTGATTTCTCTATACTTCTCATTGTTCCGTAAAAGCTTGTTTTAAATAAACCATGAACCATGGAGATAGATTTCCCCTTTAAATCATGTTTCAAACAATTCATGTTTTCAGAAAGTGACTAATTAACGCAAAAAATCTCCCATCAAACTCAGAGATTAAATTTTAATTCACTTTAAAACGATTTTCAAGCTTTTCGTTTGGATAAACCACGGAGTTAGGGAGTAGAACTCCTAGGAAAAAGTTCCGTTTTTCATTAATATCTCGACAACCCCAGGTCTTAGAAACTCGAAACTTGGACAAAATTTATGGGGGGATATTTCAAGGCTATTCACCAAATTTCATTAAATTCGGTTCAGCCTTTTTTGCGTGATGATGGGACAAACGAAAATTTCGTTTTTTACTAATATCTCGAGAACCACTGGTCGTAGAAACTCAAAACACGGATATAATTTTAAGTGGGGCTATTTCTAGGCTACCCACAAAATTTCATCAAATTCGGTTCAGCCGTTCTCCCGTGATGGTGTGACAAACAGACAGACAGACAGACAGACAGACAGACAGACAGATTTTCATTTTTATTTATATAGATATATGTCTTCTCCAAAGTGCAGTTACCCATTTTTTTTTAACAAGAGACAGATAAACTTCCAAAGGCCTCTACAATCCTGATTTGTCGGAACGTCGATAATTAGTTTTTTTGGAAGTTTTTTTAAAAGCGAACAACATCGAATATTTTAAACATTCTCGAGTATTATCTAGGTTTGTCATTTTAAAATTATCTTCAAGCATATAATTTTTATTCTTCAAAATTTGCCATCATATCATCGTGACTTTTTCTGCGACTTCATTTGATATTTATTTTACAATTCAATTAAGGAGTCAATAACTTAGAAATAGAACACTGTAGCATGTCTCCCGCATTCAGTTTATGAATGAAAAGCGTATATTTTCGACCTGAATTTTGGACTTTTATGATTGCGGAGTTGGAAACGGGTTTCAAAAGGCAATTTTTAAGTTTATACTTAAATTCATAGAGTATGTGTAGCGATTTACTTTCAACCAGCTTGAGTTGATATTTCCTGGAGAGAAAGAGGGTGCGCGTTTTCTTTTGTACTCCGTGTGAGTATACGTGCTGTTTGTTTCTCTTATTTTTGCTAAAAGACGTGTGTGGGGCACTTGGAGGAGGTGGGGGTTTCTATGTTTTCTGTTGCAGGGAAGTAATTTTCACTTTTATTTTGACTCTTAGGGGAGGAGGGAGGCTTTCATTCTTTTATATCAAAGTGTTTACATATCTTGGTAACAATTGTTCCGATTTTGATGCAAATTTCACCGTTTTTTGGGATGTATCATGGTCATTGCTCCGGTAGTAAGAGCATAATCCCCCCTTTTTGCGAACGCATAACTGCTGCCTTTCTTTTCCCCCTTTTTTGCTTATAAACTGATTAACATATAAATGAATAAGTAAAATACACTTTGTACGAAGGATAAGGAAAACTTGAGCAACGTATATAAGCACAAATAAAATGATAATGAAGTATACAGTTTCTTCGAGGATAAGTTGGACCATCTTCGGGAGTACAAGAGAACCAACAAACCCGAAGTCCAAAAGATTAATTCTTCATTTTTACTTCGTATTTGTTGATTCTTGAAGCCAATTTCTTTATTACTTAAAATCATTTTCCGAACAATATGAATATTTTTTCAATCTCTCTCTCTCTCTCTCCCCCTCTCTCTCTCTCTCTCTCTCTCTCTCTCTCTCTCTCTCTCTATGTGTGTGTGTGTGTGTGTCCAATTATGTTCTGCGTCATGGTCAAGTTCCGTACGTTTAGATCTCCGGAGCTTAGTCCAACAATGGAAAGAATTCAATAATCCTGCTGCATTAAGAACATGAAATACTTTTAGAGAAAAAAAACGCATAATCTCCTACCTGGGACGAGGATAGAAAATACTGCTACGTAATACTGCTCTTTTATAACAGTAAACATTCATGTCGCTTATTCTTCCAACAATATGTGAGGAATAAGTGATGAACCACATCTGCTGCACTTGGATATGGAACCTTCTAGACAAAGAATAAAATCTAGAAAAACACTTATCTCATTAAAGTAACGCATAAAAAATGTTCAATGTGTGTGTGGCACATAGCGGCATCATAGTTATGCTAGCTTGGAAATGTGTTCCATTTACAAGTTTACTGAGCACAGAAAACATTCTGTTTACACGTACTTGAGCAAAAATTCTCATAAGAACTTTATGATACGTCTGAAATGAGGTAATTTCAGTGTTAGTAACACCTCTCTCAACAATGTTTATGTTTGCGTATGTTTCTGAATATTGCAGATAAATCATTATAATGATATCCACAAAACGATTTAAGAAAAAAACACTGTTTTCGAATTATTCTTGATACTATCTTGATGCCTGTACTCGTGTATTTTTTCTATGTTTAATTTATATATTATATACACTTTCTAAAACTTGTGGTATTATGGGTTTAATTAAAGTAAATACGTTTAAAACTAATTATAAACTAATCAACAAACAACTATTTAAAACTAATCATATATATACCCAAATCCATATACAAAATTTCTGCGCATTAATATTACTTAAATTATGCAGTTGTAACTTTATTATTTTCCTTATATACATAATGTATAAGGAAAGTATTGTGACGGGGTCGAAAATTCGAATTCGAGTTTTCGACGGGAGAGCACGTTTCAAGCATCCCTGATCACGAATCAAACATTTTTGAAGTGATGTCTGTGTGTGTGTGTGTGTGTGTGTGTGAAAGTATGTGTGTGTGTGTCAGTGGGCCTGTGGAGACGATAACTGACGAACGAATGGACCGATTCGAACCAAATTTAGTACAAAAATCACAATCTGTAAACACTGGAAGCCTATTGTTTTTATACGCAATCGAATGTTCAGAATCCCCCTAAATTTTCGAATGAAATTATGAAAAAATCGTCAAAAAATCAAAACCAATAATAAAGTTACGTAAATAGACATTTCTTATGTCATTTTTCATTAGAAAACGATTGACATAAATTTTAGAACGCTAGCATGAACCGTTCTCGATATATTGCACATTTTTTAAAAAAATTATCAAAAAGTCATATAAAATAGAAAAAAAATATATTTCCTATTGAGAAACATGTTCACTTTTCATATATAATATGATGCGATAAATTGGGCGACATCATTCTCGTGGATCTAGTTCGTTCCATTCATGAAAAAAGATACTTTGAGTAATACTTTTGCATTTGAACGCCAATTTATCTGCTGTAAGAATAACTTATTTCTTCGTCCATAACGCTTGGCGAGATTTTGGCGACGAAATTGGCGGAATGTCGCCAACTTGGCGACTTTTTGAAATGTTGCCAAATTAACGAAAATCTCGCCAAATGCATAAAAATGACGCTAAATCAAAGAAAATGACGACTAATTGTGGAAAATATAATATCTAATAAGTTATATAATATATAAATATATAATAATAGTTATATAATATATGTCGAAAATTCAATATCTAATAAGTTATATATATATATATATATAACTTATTTCTTTGTCCATAACGCTTGGCGAGATTTTGGCGACGAAATTGGCGGAATGTCGCCAACTTGGCGACTTTTTGAAATATTGCCAAATTAACGAAAATCTCGCCAAATGGATAAAAATGACGATAAATCAATGAAAATGACGACTAATTGTCGAAAATTCAATATCTTGGAAAGGTTATTAGTATCTACTAGAAGAAAAACCTATTTATTTTACTGTGAAAATAGTAAATTCATTTCATTATATAAGAAAAGTCATGTGTTGCCCACATCAGATTTTTTTTTAGTGTGAATATCCCTCTATCCTAGCTCTTGATAACTACAATTTAATTTTTAGAGGAATGTTTGGCATTAGCTATATTTTATCTGCTAGTCTAACTAAAATTAATAGTATATCTCTAAGACTGGGTTGTAAGAGTTAACAATTCTATTCTCGGCTTCTTATTTTTCAAGCAGTGAATTTCCCTGGGAAATAAGAGTCTAAATTTGAATAACAACTTTGAAAATTGCGGGCGAATGAGGGTGCTGGAAAGCAGGTTATAAAATAACGAGGTGCGAAGCACGGGAGAAGACTAGGAGGTTCTAAATGATACGAGTTCGTACGACGTAGAACGTGGCGTGTGTGTGAATGCGGACGATGGTAGAAAAAGTGGACAATGTACATACTGATTATGTGTAATTTACATTTGTGCAGTTTATTTTATGACTTCTAATGTTTAAGAATACACATGTTGCTTTTCATAAAAAGATGCATGCGTGTTCATTCCGACTCTTTCACAGGGTAAGAGATAGATAGATCCCTTTTGGGAACACCATGGCGACGGTATCTTTGAGACGTAAATGTTACTTTGAGAGGATATCGCAAAGAGTCGAACAATCTTAAGATATTAAGTTTATACGAAAAGAAAAATAATAACCGTTGTCTCAACCATCTTATACAGATAGAACATTCAGCGTACAGCAGCAAGCCTCAGCTTCAGTTTATTTCAGTTCTTGATGAATTGCCTCATATGTCACTATTGAGTTCATTGGCTGTTTCCCAACTAACTTTTTATAGATAAACAAGTAACTGCCACAGTGTAACATAAGGTAGGTTAAGGGGTACATTTAGATGTTGTTTTAAGGATCATCTCTTGACGAATTCGTCAAAAATACAACTTCCAGAATGGCCCTGTGTCTGTCAGTAATTACATGGTGCTATATGCACGAACTCGTATCCTATGAATGATGGTCCTGGTTTCAAATGGACGCTTCTGTCAGTTGGTAATTTGAAAGGGAAAGTCTTCTTCAATTGAAGTGGCAATTTACGCTTTAGGAACTTAATTGACTACTTGTGGTATACTTTTAGTAGGAGAAATTGGAACCAAGCGACCGATATCCTTACTAGAATCCTCCAAAAGTTCTGATCCACTTATTTACAGTTTTCTTATAAATTACCTGGATAACAGTCTTCTAACTAGAGCGACAATCTCTTGCGAGAGCTCAACATATATAAGGGATGATTGAAATTCCCTTAAAATATCATGATTCCTATACCAGAAACTGAAACTCGTCATTCTCCCATTTAAACAAATGTTAAATAATTTACTATCCTTTTATACTTCTTATATTCCTGGTAAAGCTTGACGAGGATCTTTAAAAACAGGGAGTTAGGATTGATCGAATGTGTGGATTTACAGTGTTATATTTTTTTTTTTATTTTCACTATGATAAATCATTTCAGTATTTCTACATCAGTTGCAAAATGTTGATCATGAGCCTGAAACCCCTCTACCTATGCCACTTTTTCACGAAATACATTACACATTCTATAAAAATCCCTCTTACATCCATACCCTAGTAGTAATGTCACATTTTATCGTATATTACAGTTAAATTTTGAGTATCATTCAAAAATCGCTCTATGTTATTCATGAGATTATAGTTCCATGGTTGGGTTAAAGTGCTACTAAAAAGAAATATTAATGTATTAAATAGGAAAAATATTCTTAAAAGTTTAGAAAATAAAAAAAAAATATTTTTTCTGTACAGACACACAATCATAAAATGTAATAAATCACGCATCGCTGGTAGAGATATTTTAACGAATTTTTCAACAAAATGTAGAGTGTGAGTTTGTTTGCCTTAATTAAGAAAGAAAAGTAATACTAATTTATATATTTTACTGGAGGTGGACATGCAAATAAGTTAAAGTTTGCATTTTTATAAAATTATCATTTCCGAGGGTGGAACTATCAGAGATAAGTCATTCTCTTTTTCGCTAATTATATTACTTACTCCCAACCGTTGATTTTATATTTCTTTCAGATACTTTCAATAAAACATATGGTATAGGAACGATGTGTACAAACATATTGTTTATTTGTTGATTTTAAATTTTATTTCGATCTCAAACTCATTGCGATATAGAATACAGTTTTAAAATGTCACTCGCAAATGTCTCCTGAATTTGATTAAGGAACGATTTCACAGCAGTTCCACCATTGTCATATATGTGTGCTAGATTCAAATGGGATTTCTTTCAAAAATGAATTATCATGGACGAAAAGGTGTATCTTGAAATGAAAATAAATCGTAAATAACATTGAGTACGTGTTGAGTTTCTGTGAATTTTCTGGATTCAAAAAGCTTTCCAAAGCATTCCATTGTTTCTGTTTAATCTAAATCATAAATACGGCAAATATTATTTGAATTTTCATGGAACAGTATTGTTGTTTCTTCTGCAATGCATTTTTCATGCTAGATTTATTGCATGTAAATGCCATTTATATATTTATTTTTATTTTTGTTGTATGATGAAAATAATTTCTCTAAATAAATTATATCATTAAAATGTAAATAAGAGGCTTTTAAAAAATTGTATCATTTCCTTTAAAAGATAAATAATTTAATGCTTGTAAGTTTTAATGTACAAGATTTATATATGCATTTTTTAATTTAAATTCGAACATTGGTTTTAACAGAGAAATTTTAATGGAAACTACACTTTAATATTCCTCTGAATAAATCTTTGTAATATCTTATTTTATTTCCTCCGTATTTTAATATATCGTATTTTAATTTCTACAGTAAGTGATAGAAACTTATGAGAAACACTTTTAAAAACATTTCCAAGAATTATGAATGAAATTATCTCAGTCAGAGAGATATTAACTTTTTTGATGAGGCTAACCACTCAAGATTAGAGATTTAAATGTGTAATTGTAATATGTATAAAATATTTATAAACGAAGTTAATCTCAAAATGCAACAAGAGAAAAACGATTGTTTTTATACACATCCAATAAAGTATCCACGGGGGAGACTTAAAATGTCCAATATCTGTGATTTGTTTGTTCACAATTCATATGACGGTATTTTTTCTAATTTAATACAAATCTGCATACAAAAGAAAAGTGTCGATTTTCTCGTTTCTAGGTTAAAATTCAGGCTTCTA
Source organism: Amaurobius ferox (assembly GCA_951213105.1). Classification (NCBI taxonomy): domain Eukaryota; kingdom Metazoa; phylum Arthropoda; class Arachnida; order Araneae; family Amaurobiidae; genus Amaurobius; species Amaurobius ferox. The sequence continues at coordinate 145,368,216 of OX578134.1, read as the reverse complement.
GAGGACCTTCCAAATTTATCTGACAGCCGTTCAAGAAAAAAAAAACGAAATTCAAACAGTGTGTATAGGATGAGATACGTTTCCCTGCAACCCCTCTATTTTACCCTCAAAAATGAGATTTTACACAAATATTTAAAAATCTATGAAATGTTTCGAATTTTCAAAAGTTTCAGGTCCATCTTCGGTTTCATCATCTTCTTTTAAAAAACAATGAGTTTCTAGGCCAAGTAGAGTCATTGAAATAGCGGATACATACATATGTACATACATACATACATAGCGCTATTGGCTTTTATTACTATCGATGGCCATCTTCTACTTTTAACAATTCACAAAACATATGTCTCACTGATATGTATAGACTATTTAAAGTTATTCCTTTTGTTTATGGTTTTAGATAGTGAACGTATAAACATGTAGTTACATATTGTATAAATAATTTACAAACGTTAAACCCGATATTTAAAGTATTTTTAGCATTTCACATACTGAGAATTAGATTAATTTAAATCTTGTATTTTTCAAAACGGTTAGATTTGTCTAATAAATAAAATATTTCGTATTATGCAATGTTTTTATACAACTAAATACATAGGGACTTTAATTAGTAGTGAATAACAAGGATAAAGCATTTTTATACGACATAAACTGAGATCTTTCAAAACTACATCAACATTAATTATTTACTGTTTTGGATCTTCATCAGAATTCAATTATAATATACTGTCGGAAAGAGTTTTTGTTATTAAAAATATATTTTTGTTCCTGATTCATGTTCAGTAATTAAATGTATGTAATTCAATATATGTTCCTTTATAATTAAAAACGTTTTTTTTTATTGAATCAAATGTTATCGAAGAAAGGAATATTTTCGAGTATATGTAATCTTAATTTAATTTCGGGAAGTAAGTATATTTTTTGTGCGTGTTTAGAATTTATTAATAAATTGACTTGTGTGCAGAAGTAAAAATATGTTCGAGTTGTTTCCGATGAAAATGTTGTTTTCTGTTAAAATACCAAAATCATCAAAACATTCATCCAACCAAAAGTTATTTGTAAAAATTAATACTAAAATAAGATGAACTGCAATGTTTTTTCTGTGTCCGATTGATATGATTTAATGTATTGCTATAATGAATTTTTTATGAACATTCGATTCTAACTTTGATGATGATCACAAGATTTTCAAGATCAAAGATCATCCTGTACCCTGTATTTTTGTATTTTCTGTCATGCTGGGAAGAAAAAACCCTATCTATCCACAAAACATCTAATATTTCCCAACATTTAATGGCACATCTTAAAACTGCATTTTATCGAAGGTTGATCATATGAAACACCGCCAAGCGGCTATACGAATGTTTTGACTGATACTTTTAACTGGAATGAGTGACATAAGTTGCCACCAAGGGTCAGTACTCATTGAGAACTAGGCAGTGTTCTTTAACAAAATATCGACATCTCAAAATAATCTTTGAAATTACTTTAAAAATATGCTTTGCAAGAGAGGAAACTAATTGTAAGAGAGGAATAACAACCTTCCCATCCCATTATGCAGTAAAAGATGATTGTGTTGAAACAGAAGTACAAGGGTCCAATAACGCCATTACCTCTGTAGTTGCTGATAATACGTCTAATGAATCGGAAGAAACCGAAATGGATTCAAAATTTGTGTGGCTGTTACAGTCCACAACGTTAACTGAAGTGGCAATTTATATGCAATAGTAAAATTGATGTAAAGTGATATGCAAATATGTTGCAAATTCAAATGTTTAAAAGAAAAAAATAACGTAACTAAAATATTAGTACATTTCACCCTTACTTTTATAAAAAAAAATTACAATATTTTTATTATTTACCTATACCATGCCTAAAATCAATATATGTCATAACGAATATTTTCCTTTTCCATTACAACTTTACTATATGCGGCTTCCACTGTATTTTAGAACACAGCATGTATCATCTTATTTATTTGCTAATTCTGAATTAAATTTTCCTATCATATTTCCCTTATCAAGACTTTTTCTTTAAATGTCACTCCCAAATATGAATTAAAATTTATTGAATGAGAGTTTCAATATTGATTTATTATACATGTAGTCGCTGTAAAGGAAATTTCATTTTAAAATGAATTATGTATGAAAATGCGTATTTTGAAAATAAGTCATAAATAAGTTTGAACATATATGCATAGTTTTCTGTGAATTCTTCTCCGTTCTAAAAAGTCCTCAAAAGCGTTCTATTAGTTTTAGCATAAGATAAATTATATGGTGTAAATATTATTTTAATTTTCATGAACGGCATTGGAATTTTGTACATTGGCAGGATGTATTATATGAAAATGTTGTCTTAATATACAGGGTGTCCCAAAATCGTTGACGTCGGCTTTTATGCCTTAAATATTGATCTTAGACATGTATAACTAATTACAAATTTGCGTATAAAAGGTACAGAACTTTATGGAATCGATAAAATTTTCAGGGGATTAAATTTGAAGAAATGCAAAATTTGAATTCTTATACGGCTCCCGTACAAAAACATTTCCAATGAGTAAAATGTGTCCCATACACCAATAAGGTGATGTACAACATTTCAGCATTTTATTATAAAAAGTCTCAGAGATATATTTAAACAAATTTGGTGAGGGATTATTCACAAATTAAAATGTAAACGTTTACAACAAAAGTGCAAATGACGCAGCGCAGAAATGCATCATAGGCAAATAATTTCTGCCTCTTTTCTTTAATGGATCACTGGCATGGGTGGAAAACATTTTGAACAAGCTTTGTTATCTTTGTGTAAAGTTATTATTTCAACACAGTGTAGATACTTTTGTACCATTAAATACCAGAATTATTATTTATTTATGTAATCAATGTTTTCTTTCGTAATTTGTGTTTGACCCCTCAAACGCGATCTGCCGATATGAATTTTCCCGTCTGAGAACCCATGTCAATGCATAGAAAAGTGATTTAAGTCAGTATGTTTGTATTTCCATGTCTCTTTGACTGCTGTTGCCGTACTGATGTCGTAGCAGTATGGCGAATTTTTTCCGACTCCTCCTTCAACAAACTTAATTTAATTTTATCTCGTTCTATTTAATTTTATCTTGTTTCGCCTTCCCCGAGTAACATTAGCCGAGCGCTGTATGGCATTTTTAATTCGGTCTTGATTGGGCTCCCTTTCGATGGAGCTTGCACGAATCTTGTTAGGAAGTTCTTGTTTATGACCATGTCGGCATCATTATTTTCCACCTGATGCTGCCACCATTAATTCGAGAATTTATTGGTCGCAAACATATCCAGGCAAAACTTCCAACCCAGATACAACTCATCTCAGTCATTTCTTCAACTTGTTCTGGTTGTTGAATAGAATAATTAAAAAAATTGTCTATTGCCAAAATTTAAAAATTGTCTATTACCTGAATTAAAAAATTGCATATTTGGTTTCTCAAGATATTTCGAATGTAGAGCAGATTTTAACCTCCGATACAAAATTCCAAATAATTTGATGAAGCATATTCGAGTTATTAGCATCTAAATCGAATATGAGTATTTTTTGAACAATAATTTGTAGAGGACGTTATTCTTAATCCAATTGTATCTCTACATTTGCTCTCTAATGAACGATTCTTTGATAACAAGAGCTGGGGTGATTTTTCCACAGCTTACATTTTTCCAAAGAGTAAGCAGAATAAAATGTTATGAATTGTGAGAGCAATTTAACCATAGTAAACGTGAAATGTCATTATTTTGAGCGTTACGCAAAAGAAAAATTAGATTATTTCCCAGATATGTGTTTTTTAAACTGTTTAATTTATCTAACATATGAAAACATCAATTTATATAACATGTAAATGCATTGTTACTGCTTATTTTTATCCAACCTAATGAATCTCAATTCTAATTAGCAGAGAGGAGTATGGATAAAAATACTCCTACATCAGATGGATAGAGATCCCTCAGATCTGCCTCAAAATTAATTAATTACTTCTTGTTTTCTTTATTTACATTTTAATTTTTGTTGATATTTCCAAAAGTTTCTCGTTCTTAAAAAATAGGTTTTTGATTCGGATCATTTATCATATCTGATAATTAAATTTGGGAAATTTAATGTGCTTTGTTTATTCATTGAAGATGCTTTTTATTGAAGTAAATATTATCGCAGAAAGAAAAAATTAGAGTGTTCGTAACATTAACTTCATTTCCCTAAGTGTGTAGCTCTCTGTGTTTCCAACTTATTAGTACTTAACTATCCTTGTATGTTGGAAGGCAATAAATGATCAAGTTGTTCTTGAAAAAAATGTAGTTTTATACTAAAATACCAAAAAATTACAAAACATGCAGAGAGTCATGAATTATTTAGGAACATTAGAACTAAGATAAGATGGCGTACCCCATGTCTTAAGTTCATATTGATATTTCAGTTTTAACACTTACGATTCTGCTTTCGATGAGGGAACTGGATATCAAATGTTATATTTTCTGTTACAAAATCATGTTGATAAATATTTCTACAAAAAAAATTAATTCTTTATGATAAAAACATCACTAAATGATCTTGTTTCTTGTATCTGTCAAATACAAGATATGAAACCCATTTCCAAAAAACAATGATATTTTAAAACTACATTCCCCAACTCACCAAGGGGTGAAACTGTACTTTTAGGTCAAGGGTACCGCATTGATGGATAGTAACCTGATTTTAAGAAGGATTTGAATCAACAACAACAAAAAAAAAAACGAAACCTCTTTACAAAAATGTAATAGCATATCAACATTGTTTTTTCCAGGTTCCCATCGGGCCAAATCTGTCTTTTAAGGTAAACATTACCCCATTGAAGGATCATAACCAAGATATGAGGAATGTTTAGGATCAAAAACAAGAAACGAAACTTCTTTACACATAGAATACTAGAATTTCAAAATTGTTTTCTCCAAGTCCCCGCAGGACCAAAGCTGTACTTTTAGGACACGGTTATCCTATTGAAGGATCATAACCCTGATTAGAAGAAGGATTAGGATCATGGCCGTCCATAGAACTTTCCCCAGAGGGGGAAAACGGGGAAAACTCAAGGATTAGATATCCATAATCGACTAACTTCATGAACTTTGTGACCTTGAACGCCCAGGGACGGCTAAGTGCTGCATCGTGAACTTCCCTGAGGTTGCCCATGATTAAGATCAACAATAAATTGCACCATACTTACAAATGCGACTTGTAGCTTGAATTATGGTCTCCAACACCTTGGTGTCGAAAACAAGTATGTGATCTTGCGAGTCAAGTTCATGAGGACTGCAAATAGGGGGATTGGGATTCTTATCTTAGTGCTGGTTTTATAGTACTGAAAGCCACTCATGCGCACTCTCGAATCCCTTTACATCGTTTTGCCTCAGGAACGCCGATGTAATGATGATGCACTCTTAATAAATGAAAAAATTTAATTACTTCAATGAAACGGAAAATATGTTGTCGATACACAAGATAAAAAGAAACTAAATTATGTTAAAAACGAAAAATGATCTTTTAATAAATATAAAAACAACAAGAAAGATCAATCATGCATAAATCATTGATTATGAAGTACCTTAAAACTGCAACGCAGTTTTATTTAAACAGCTCAAAAATGCGATACATTCAGCGGAAATAATTTTAAAATTTAAAAAATTATCAAAATACTATAATAATTTATTATATATTTGAAAAATTAAAACTTCATCGAAAGAAAATGAACTTCATTCAAATGATATTATTGAAATATAAAGCGCATGGTTCTCTATGAAAAAGCATTAAACATTTCATTCATACACATTCATTGCATTCCTTTCATTCATCGCAATACTACAATAATTTATATTACTTAGAAACTTAAAACCATAGAGGTAAAAGTAATTCAACTCTATACTTAAAACTCCATCGAAAAAGTCTGCTATAAAATCGTATGCTTCTCTATGTAAAATCAATGAATATTTTATTCATATCTGCTATATTGCAGACTACAGAGTTAAATAATTTTGCATCTAAGAAATTTAGAAATCGTATATAACCCATCTTACAGCTTGATGTGTTTACATTCTCCATAAGAGAAAATTAAGCTTCGTTGTAGAAATAATCAAAGTTTGATTATCATTTAAACTCAAATGTATTGTAATTGCGTTGTTTTAGGATATAGATGCACAGAAATTAAATAAAAATAAAGCGGTTTTAGGACGGATACAACACTAATTATAAAGTCGCATTCAAAATTTTCCCATCCAAACTTTCCCATCCAAAATCCTAACTAAAATTAACAACATATAACATACATTTAAAAATAATACATATTAAACACTTCTAAATACAAATATTCTTCATTATTACTTTTTCGAACAAATTATTTTCAATTTAACTCAATATTTTTTCAATATTTTCAAATTACTTCATTATACAATTAGTGAATATGCATATCTGTATTTAACAATGTCATCATCTGGTCATCGCACACTCCTCCATTAAAATTCTTCATCTTTCTATTTAAATTTATCACTATCAACCGTAGTAGTATTTGTAAAATTTTTCTTTTTCATTTTGAACTGGCGCCAAAGTGTCACGGTAACCAAATGTGGTGCACATTTAAAAAGGGAACTTTGTGTTGGATTATAGAATTATTACATTACCCATAATTAACATGGTCGTTGCTCGTATTGCCGTATCACCTATACATTGTGAAGGATTAAAACCCACCATATAATCTTTAATACGAGTTCCTGGAATACAATATATTAACATAATACCACACACAATTAACCGCACCCGTTTTAACTTTAAAATAACATTATTTATAAAGAACATTCTATTCATTATTAAATTATTTATAACAATTACCTCATATAATTGCGGAGGAGATTGAGCATGTAAGACCAGGTAAATTATTATTATAGAATTGATTACGACCTTTCATAATATTTGATATGCACATACCTCCAAGTTTATCTTTGGACACTCACACACAACTTTCTATTGCACATTGCCTCATCAGCAACCTTTGCCTCCATTTTATGACGGCGCACTACTGACTCTTGTCTGAACATTGACACATCATTACTGCCTGAGCCAACGGCCCTACCGTGCTGAAAACACCGGTTCTCGTTAGATCACCGAAGTCAAGCAGCATCGGGCGCGGTTAGTACTTGGTTGGGTTACCACCTGGGAGCACCGCGTGCTGCTGGCACTTTTCGGGCGCGGTAGCCCGGTGGTTTGCGCTCTAGATTTGCACGCTGCCACAACTGCCACCGTGTTCAGGCGGAGTACGATCACGTTAAACATGTGGGTCCGTAAGTCCGTCCAAAAGGTTGGTGGTATCAGAAGGAGGGTGCGTTCCCTGTGGATGCCTCCCCCACTGGGTTCCGGTCTAATTTGGGTGGCACTTCCCGGCCATCCAAACGGTTACCTTACACCTTTCTGGTTGGTCGGACGGTCTGGGTCTCAACAACAACATCATTACTGCCTGCGCGAAACTTCATGAATATTTCAAATGGTTTCTTCCTTCTTACAGTGGTAGTCTGTTACTGTTACTCAAATTTCTTTTACTCTAAATTATATTTCTCACTACATTACTCTGAATTCTAACTGTTACTGATCTCATATAAATCTGTTCTACTACTGAACTCGACTGGTTACAGCCTTATCTGAATCTGTTTTTAACATTTTACAACATAGTTGAAAAGTGTTTATGACTTTATTAATTCTGTCTGTCTGTCTGTCTGTCCTTTGCCACGATAACTGCCGTAAGAATGACTTTATCAAAATGGAATTTTAGTATGTTGTTCTGATGGTCTGTGGGACCTATGGGAATATAAATAAATAATATCACCCAATTTGTTTTGGATTGAACCCAGGTTGAAAAAATGAAATACATTGAACCCTATGGGACCTAATTTTTCAAACATTTTTTAGAGCGAATTTAAAATTCGCAAGTTTCTTCGAAAGTTTTAGAAAACATTCAAATTATATTATATGAAAAAAATTCAGCAAAATATATTCAGTAGTTTTTAAAATAAAAATTAAAATAATAATTACATCATTTATATGGAGAGATCACGTGACCATTATATGAAGAGATCACGTGACCCACTTCAAAATAAAATATAGTATCCATCTTATATCAAAGTCGTGATTTTTAAAGTTTTTTTAATACATATTTAGTGTTGCATCCGTTCTAAAACCGTTTTATTACTGCCTAAATTCTGTGCATCAATGTTCTTAAAACAACGCAATTACAATATATTGGAGTTTAAATGATCATCAAACCTTGATTATTTCTACAACGAAGCCTAATATTCACTTATGGAGAATGTAAATAAACTCCAAAATATGTAGAATGAGTTGTATAAGAATTGTTGCATTTCTTTAACGCAAAATTATTTAGCTCATGGAGCCTGCAATATAGCTGATATGAATGAAACATTCATTGATTTTACACAGAGAACCCAGACGATTTTTTCGATGAAGTTTGAAGCATAGAGTTAAATTACTTGTACCTCTAAGGTTTTAAGTTTTTGAATAAAATAAAGTATTACAGTATTGCGATGAAAGAAAGATGTTTTGAAAGAAATGCCGCCTATATTGAGGCGATTTATCTTTCGATGACGTCATTTGAATAATGTTCATTAGTTTTCGATGAAATTTTCAAATATAATAAATTATTGTAGTATCATGATAATTTAAGAAATATTACCAAGGAATGTATCGCATTTTAGAGATTTTTAAACCAAGCAAGTTATATTTCAATGCCGTTACATGGATGAAGTTCATGTTTTCAAAGTTTTAAGTTTTCAAATATAATAAATTAATGTTTTTTTTTCAATGGCCAGGCTCTAGACTCTACGTCGACTTACGTCGTTTGCCGTATGTACGGCCGCAATCGTGAACCATTTTGCCGTCCAAGGACGTTGCCCCAGGCGCACCAGAGGGATCGGAACACACTGCGCCCACAACACACAACATCCATGTCTTATGTGGGACTCGAACCCACAACGTGGCGGCCGATCGATCGCTGGAAATGCTCGCCTTGACCGTTCGGCCACCACGTCGATTTAAATGAGCCAACAACACACGGTGTTCACCAGGTGGTCATCACCCAGTACTATCCACGCCCGATGCTGCTTAACTTTGGTGATCCCTTTCGGGACGGCGGCATTCCGAAACTGCCGTGGGACAAAGGACGGAGCGTTTCGTTTCCGAACTATTCCCAAAAGACGGTTATTTTTTTGCCGTTCAACACAGCATTCTATTTTTTTCAGGAAGAAAGGAAATACTTATTTTCTATTTGATGTATATTTTTTATACAAATTTTCTTTTATCAAAATATTAAAAATTTTAGTATATATATGTTTTAGGTACAGATGGATAATTCTTTGGCATGTCCTTCCGATTTTTTAAAACTGTACCACATACATGCGTATTCTTAGACAACAAATACTTTGCAAGTACAGGAGAGGTAAAAAATTTATCCAAAATACAAAGTATATCCTTTTCCTAAAAGTTCACTTAGAAATGTTTTCACAACGCGTTCTCCATATCCACCATCAGAGCTTGATAATCCCGTGTCCTTTCCAGTATACACAAGGAAATTAAATTTATAGCCTGATTCCGATTCTGACGATTTATATATTTTTATTCCATATCTGGACCTTTTCGAGGGGATATATTGACGAAATCCCAGCCTTCCTTTCCATGAGAACAAAGATTCATCAATGAACATATTTCTTCTAGGAGTGTATATAGATTGAAATTTTGAAACTAATGCATCTAACACGGGTTTCAATTTATCTAGTTTTGGTGTATTACTATCAAGAGTAAAAAGAAGGTAACGTAATATTCCTATAAATCGATCGCGACTCATAACTGAATTTAAAAAAGGATTACTGATAATTGGATTCTTAGAAAAATACATTTTAAAATTTGGTTTTCTGACAATGCTCGTCAAAATTACTAGTGCGAGAAACACACGAAATTCTTTTCCTGTCACAGGTGTAAATGCATTTGAAGCAGGTGGAGTCTTCGATGTGGAAGGAGAGAGGAGATTTTTCTCCCATTTTTTCTTTGCAAACTCATTAGCTGCTTTTGCGATAAATTCTACTAGTTCATCATCAAAAAATATGCTAAAAAAATCAAGTTCCTTATCTAAATTAGGCGGCATGATATTGTGATTTATTCCAGGTATGTTCAAAAACTCCAAAGAATTCAGATCTTTGAAATCACATGTCCAAACATCATTCGAAAAAACAGCAACTGAAGCTGGCGGCGTTGTAATAATAGTACGCTCAGAATCTGAAGAATCAATTGCATTTTCAGATTCATCATCAGAAATAACACTGTTCCACGAATCTTCACTATCTGCTTTGCTTTCATTACTGTCTGGTTCGTTTACCATACGCGTATATTCTTCCACAGAAAGAAAAAGTCTCAAACCAGCCGTACTTTTATCCGAAATAGCCTAATCATTTCACTGTCGCACATTCCTTTAACACCCCCCCCCCAAAAAAAAGTACTCTCTTATATTCCTGTGTCACCAACGGAATAAATCATTAAAAGCTAAAATCAAAAGGAGACCCGGAGCTCAAATATAAAATTGTTGATGCGCGCCGGAAGTGCTCTGTTTACTTTACAGAACCATGAGTTTCACCGCTCCAAATGGAGAAATAATTCATTGGATTCTCCTTGTGCCAAGGTCAAACATCTATAAAATACATTTAAGTTGCTTACACGGGCATTTAACGCCATCTAGTAGACAAATATATTCAAATGAAAACGTTTCACGCAGAAACACCGATACGTGCTAGTCGCCGTTTAGAGTAAAGTTCTCTCCGGCACGAGTGCGTGCCGTACGTCATTGAATGCAAGTTCGCAGCCGGCACGCGGGCGTGCCAACCGTTGCGAAAGGGCTAACGGGAACCGGTGTTTTCAGCACGGTAGAGATGCATTTTAGAGATGTTTATATAAAATTGCATTGAAGTTGGAAAGTGTTGCATAATCGATGCTTTATGCATGATTGATCTTTCTTGTTTTAATTGAATTTTAAATTTGTAGTTATGTTGATTCTTCTACCGGTTGCCACCTCTTTTTGCCTGAGGTATGATACGTCTCTTCGGCTACCATTGGCCGACCTCAGGACGAAGTGGCAACACTGCTTCCATATTAGTTTAACTTTGAACCAATCCCATGGTTTTCCCTTTAGCCTCCAGTAACTCCTCTGGTTCGACACAACCTACATTTTAAGCCCCCTTATTTATGGCATTTGCTGACCTCTCGGGTCAGGGCTGCAATGCCCTATTGGGGTCTTGCAGTCTGACGCCATTGTCTGAGCTGCTAGATATCATAAATTCACATATTAAACTATCTACGTGAATCCTGGTCTCACAAAAACTACTGAATATATTTGCTGATTTTTTTTCATATTTTTATGGGATCATTTGAATATTTACTAAAACTGTCGAAGCAATTTGTGAATTTTAAATTAGCTTAACAAATGTTTGAAAAATTGACATTTTTCCACCAGGGTTCAATCCTAAACCAAATGGGTAATATTATTCATTTACAGTCCCACATGTCCTACAAACCGTCAGAATAACATATTAACATTCCATTTTAATAAAGTTCACTTTTACGGCAGTTATCGAGCGGAAGGACAGGCATACAGACAGACAGAATGAACAAAGTCATAAACACTTTTCAACTATGTTTTAAAGTGTTAATAAAACGGAATTCTGTTATTGAAGAACCTACTACCGTGTGAGTTTTCAATACTTTTCCATCCATTGCTCGAGTTATTTTTAACAATGCAAGATACACTGAAAATCTACGGCTTTATAGAAAGTAGAATGAAAACATGAACACAAAAGTGACAGTATGTATTTTGAAACGCTTGAAATATTGATATGAATAAGGAGAATGTATGTCTAAGGTTTTCTTGTCGCGAACGTAGGACGCTTATTGGATGTAGATGTAAACATGACACTGGAATTCATATAAGATCCATTATTCCTGTGAATTATAAAAACGGCTATAAATGCTATTTTAAGACTATCTATAATAATAAAGAAAGATGTACATATGTCTGTTTATCCGTCACGTACAAGAAAAAACTAAGCAATCCACAACAATGAAATTTGTTACAGGAGTATCTCAACTTCCAATGGGAAACACTTCGTCAATATTTTTTTTTTCATATTTGAATTAAATTCTCAGTTATTAACTGTTGAAGCGATTTTCGTAGAGCGAATTTTGAGCGATTTTCGTAGAAATCGGTGCTTTAGCGATATAAAGAATTATCGCAGAATTTCAATCTTGATACCATCATAAAGATCGAAGAATAACCTTTCTGGTAAGTATTAAACCAGATTCATATATTTATTCTTTCATATTTAAAAAAAAATGAAAATATGCAAAATTCATTGAACTTTATAAGTATATCATATGTAATTTGTTATATATACAAAAGTTGCAGAGCAGCACCCCTATTTTTAGCGTAAATATCGTGTGATATCTTTACATTTTAATAAAAAGCATTTCTTTTTAAATAAATTCATTCCTGACTTTAGTATGAATGTTTAATGTGAAACCTCTCCTTGTTTTCGCACCTGTCATAACAGAAATCCGATAGAGCAAAACAATATTTTTCTTCTCCATACCATTAGCTATGTTATAATGATCGGTATAGTGTGTGAGAGGGGGCAGGGGGGGAGTTCGATAATGTGCTGCGAGTTCCTGTTTAATTTTAATCAGAGGACAAACCGCTTTTGTATCGATCGAGAATGTTATTGCAGAATTTACAAGTATTTTTATTTAGAATTCCTGATGTTGATTTTATTCATACCCCGTTTGGATGAGCACTGTGCGTCAATTTTTGGAGTTTCATAAAAGTTTAATTAGGGTGCATTAAAGTTGATTAGTTTGGCGCGTTAAGCCCGCGCAGGGGGCGAAAATACAAAAAAATATATATTATAATATTTATAGGGCGTATCCAAGGAAATTTTAGAACGTGGCAAAATATCTTATTTATGCCGTATTAAAATATATTATTTAGGAAACATTAAAAGTTCATATTTAGGGCTACGCTGAGGGCGAAATGCGTTTATAGAGTATAATAATCAGTTGGCTTATTGTTTGGTGTGCTCACTTCCTGGACCAGACGTCTTACGTTACATCTTACGTTTCCAAATAGCTGTATAAGACGTGATTAGATAATTATTTTGGGATTAATACGCCCTCTTAGAAACTGTGAAGAGCATTGGATCTCTTTAAACCCCGGACAACGTCGGTTACATTTTCTTGAAAATATTTATTTTTCCTATAATCATATACATACAGCTCAAAATGCTGCTAAACTTTTAAATTTAAAATCAGCCTTACTAAAAGCAGAATACACCACACAATAAAAAGTTTTGACCTGTTTTGAAGGCAATAAACAGCCTTCTTCGTCAGGACACACAGGACCTGCAACCGTTCCTCGTGAGAATGGCAGATCTTACTCTCATGAGTTAAGGCTGCGCTTTTTGTGTGTCTTGACCATTTTTTTTTGTCTTCGATACCCGCTGACACTATTATTTTTTTTATTGTATGTTGCTTTTAACTGAGTTATTTTATTTTTAAGCATATCATCCTTTGCGTAATGATTATAAAAAAATACCATACATATATTTAAAAGTATTTTATTCTGATACAATGAACATATCATAATCTGTATCCACGAATTAAGCAAAACACCAGTATAGACGGCGCTGTGTAGTCATTTTCTAAATCACTCCTTATAGCAGAAAAGGACATAATTCAATACCTTTTACGCAAAAACCCATCATCAACGCTTTTATGTGGGGTTTTCTATTAAGGCATGGACAATCTCCTGTCCTGGAACAAATTCGTCTCTGATTATGTGGTCCGGAACACCCCATCAGCAAGCCACTTCAACCAGCAATAATTGGCTTCGTCACTCGAAGGATTAACATCACAACAGTGCCCTTATCGATTATGGTTTCCTTTATGTGTTTGCCGGATGTAAACTTATTGTCCATCCCTGCAGGTGTTTTTGCGAATGTAGAAAATGAAAGGGAAGTGGAAAGTGGTTGTCACTCAAATGGTCTGATAATTTATCCTTGAATTTGAGAAGGAATAAATTTGAGGTATTCTGAAACACAACAAACATGGTGTAATAATGTGCTAAAGCAAGTAATTTGGTAAGGAAAACTTTGGGTTTGTTGATATTTTATTATATTGAAATATATCTTCCCAACAATTGCTGGATCTTGGACACACATTTACGTATAAACGTTTACAACTTCAATATATACTTGGTTTAATTGTTTTTCATTTTTAATAATACATTTGAATGTCATTTGATATTTAATATACTAGTACATAAAGTATTCTGATGTGTCAAACACATAACTTCTCACATTGATTAGAAAATTTCGATTTTAAAAGAAAACAGTAGCATAAATTAATTACTAATATATCTATATTAGCGTTTTTACTAATATATATATAAATATATATATATATATATATATATATATATATATATATATGTATATATATATATACAGGTTGATACAAAAGTTGGAGCAAAAGTAAAACGCTATAAAAAATATCTATGGGTCGGAGAAACATGCGGTTTGCAGATTAATATTCACCGAGGTGGGGGATTTTGTATGGCATGAAAAAAATTAGTTCAAAATCTCGACACAAGGGGGCGCTGTTGTAGATAAAGTCATGGAGGTGACTTATGCCTATCGCTCATGCAACCCGAAATTAGCATCAGTCAGAAACATTATTGAATGCCACCCTACACGGCACGTCATGTCATGAAGTCGCTACGGTCAACGTTTGCCGTCGATCGCCTACTGAGCAGAAATAGCACACATGAATGGCCAGTGAGATCCCCAGATCTAACAACCTGTAATTTCTGGTTGTGGGGATGCCTAAAATCACGGGTACATAGAGGAAATCCCCAGTCCTCACCAGCACTGAAAGACGGCTTACGGCAGGAAGAAGCAGGCATTCCCGTTGATATGCTGTTTCATGCTGTATCAGCCGTAATACCGCGATTGCACTCAGTACTGGAATGTGGTTGTGTACACATTGAGCACTTCCAGCTGTAAATCATTCTGAAATAAAATATCTCATTTCACAATTATTACCTCACATCGTTTTCTTTGCAGCAGCGCCCCCTGGTGTCGAGATTTTAAACTATTTGTTTCATGCTATACAAAATCCCCCACCACGGTGAATATTAATCTGCAAACCGCATGTTTCTCCGACCCATAGATATTTTTATAGCGTTTTACTTTTGCTCCGAACTTTTGAATCACACTGTATATATATATATATACATTTCCCCTGTAATGCGCTTGATTATATTAAGCCATATCGTTTAGGCTGTAAAAAGGCAAACTTTCTATTGTCTCAATATCTCTCAATAATTAAAGCACTATTTCTAATTATTTTTGATTAAAATTATTCAATTACAAAGTAGTAAGTTCTTGTTGAAAATGAAATTATTTAATTATTGTAAAGATTTTTTTTAAATTTTAGACCAACACTTAAGATACCTCACATACGGCATTTGCTGTTCTATAAGTTATGTTAATCGCATCGAAATAATATAAGGTATATGAAATGGCTATTTTTGCAGTCAATTTTAACAAAATTATTTTTCCAATTTTTTTTTCAATTGTGTACTGTTGCATCATTTTCCCTAAAATATTTTGAAAAATGTTGCGCTTTTCCTAGTCAGAGCTTCCCTAATTTTCCTAATCGGATCCAATTTTTCAATACTTTCCTTAAATACATACTGTACCCCTCACAGCAAAGATCGTCACATGTGTGACAGTGACGTTTAGTCACGAGACACCTAGGTCACAATGTGACACCATATTTGTGATTTCTATGCGACGTTACGTATTAGTAACTTTGTAACGTCATTGTGACTATATTCTGTGGCGTTTCCACAATTTATTTAACACGTAACAATGTAACGACATTTCAATGGCAATTACAATGTGACGTCAAAAAACAAGATAATATGCGACGTTACAAACGTCCATGAAAATGACCAAAATGACTTCGCTGTGATCTCAAAATGACATTGTCGGGACGTACTGCGTCGTCCTGTGACGTCCCGAAGTCACAGTGTGACGTAAATCTTACGTCACTGTGAAAAAAAATGCTGTTAGGGGTGCATTTCAGAAAGTAAAAAGTAATAATATATACTATTTAGTAACTGAAAATTTATCATTTTATAAAAGAAAATAAAGCAAATATAATTGTCTCATTTCAAAATGGAATTTGCTTATTTCATAAAATTAATTCCTGTTGTTTATAGCAAAGCTTTCTGTGAGAAAATAAGTACATCAAAAATGAAGCCTGTATTTCAAACACAGAAACTTTCAATTCCATGAAGAACATTTTCCTTGATCATAGGAAAATTTCATTTCCTTACAAAATTCGTTAATTTTATGCGAAAATGTATCCTACTTTTTGAAATCAGTTTATTTTATTTTTACACTAAGTTTTTAATGTATTTCATAATTTTTTACTTTTTTTGCTATCAGTTTATTTTATTTTTACACGAAGTTTTTAATGTATTTCATTATTTTTTGCTTTTTAATAAAAATCTTCATTTTCAGCGAAATTAATAATATTTGCCTTATTAAAAGTGTTTTGTCGCAGTGTCCGTCGTTTCTGTGAGACGTTACTTGTGTACGATACATATGTACATATGTACATATGTATATATGTGCATATGTACACCGAAAACAAAGCGCAGACTTGTTAGCACCATTTTATAACAATCTTGGCCCGGGAGGTCATGTCCCCAATAAATTCAGTTCACATAAATCGCGCGTGGTTAAGGCAAAAAATAGCATTCACTCCAAGACTGAAACCAAGCAAGATTGCATGATAAGGTGGTCAATGAAGAAATGTTGCTACATCGCCTTGAGGAACAACCTAGAGATACGGAGGGCGTATCTGGATCTCAGGCGAAATGATGTGGTAACAAGCAGAGAAAGTTCAGAATTCATTCAGTCAATTCAAAATGACCGTCGAAGAGTATTGTGCTAAGAAATTGGAGGCGATGATGTCCTAGAAGGTGTAGTGTTTTTTAGTCTCAGTTCAAGCTGTGACCGCTCAAGAGTTGTGACTAAGAATTGCAGTGCAGAATGTCGAAGTGTGTGTTTTATATAATTATGGCAATAAC
This sequence comes from Amaurobius ferox, assembly GCA_951213105.1. Taxonomy (NCBI): domain Eukaryota; kingdom Metazoa; phylum Arthropoda; class Arachnida; order Araneae; family Amaurobiidae; genus Amaurobius; species Amaurobius ferox. The sequence goes on along the minus strand of OX578134.1, from coordinate 145,350,977 downwards.
CATCTAAGAGTGTTGTGTTAAGTACAATTGGAGGCATTGACCCTCCAGGAGTGTTCTTTCAAGGTCAATTGGAGTCCAGAATGTTCAAGACGACAAACGGAGGTATGTGCAAATCTGCATACTTATTAGATCGAATATATGCGTTTGGGCATTATATAAAAGTCCTGGTCTTACATGTTAATTTGCTCCTCCTTAACAGTGTATATAACATTAATGCAAGTTGAATCGTAATCATAATATGGGTAATAAAAAATATTTATTTTAAAATTAAAAATTTTCCAAGCAAACATTTTCTTTAATTGACACCGAATTCGTTAGATACGTCTTGCTTAGTTTCACGTCATCTATTGTTCAGTTATATAACCTTATTTTTTACCTCACAAATGTTTCATTTGAACATGTTCGTCTTTAGGACATAATTGTACAGATTTTCCAACAAATAATTTTGGCCATAAGACAAGCATAATGTCATTGTAGGCTATGTGTTGTATGTTTCCCAATATCTTTTTCCTACATTTATCTATCGAATTATGCATGCTAGATATTTAAAGTATTTTACAAAAACCCGAATTGTTTACAGCTGGTGTTTAGTGTAATGTTGTTGTTGTTGTCGTGTCCCTAACATTACATTTAAGGAAGAATGTGTGCACTGCTTCTGTAGTGTATTAATAGTAGATAATAAATGATTCCTACGATAGAGCTTAAGCACCTTTAATAACTGTGTTCGGAAAAGTTTGCGAGTGTGCACAATAGGTCTATTTATAGTAAATTGACCATTCCGATCGAATAAAAATGGATGTAAAGCCCGCTAGCGTATAATTTAAAAATTTAGGATAAGGAACGATAAATCAAGATAGAATAAGGAAGCGAATTACTAAGCTGTACAGCCTTATCTAAATAATATAGACTCTAGGAATGAACAAAAGGCGCATACGGAAGGCAATAGATATCATTCATTCCTTATTGGTTAGACGCACAGCCATGCCACAATATTGTTAAACGTTGCCGAGCGCTTCACTGGTATGCAAGTAATGTAAGTGGCTCAGTACCACACTGTAATATAATAGGTGCGTTCCGTAATGAATTCCTGTGCATGCTAGTATTTTTTACTGCATCATTTCTGAATATGACAACTATCACCTATAATAATGGCGTCAAATATCTACTGTTACGAGCGTATCCTCTAGAATCGTGGGTGTATACGCAGGCTACAAGAACAAATCCAAGTTTCTGGATAACCTACGTGTATTCACAAGCGCAAAGTAAATAGGAACAACATACAGTCAAACTTAAGTGCAGCTCTTAAGTCAAACAGCACTTAATAGCTGCACTAATTTCACAAAATAACCGATATTATTCACTGAATATTGACGAAAGTAATTTCACAAAACAGCCGCTACTTTTCTCAAACTATTGACAAAAATCACAGTCCAGTGTAGCTGGTGTCACATCAGTTCGTCAACTCCATTGCAACGGCGGGATGAGTCCTTTCATAGCCTATGTAGAAATTTCTGGAAATATCTATATCTGAAAGAATAATCATTCTATCGAGATGCTTCTGGAAGATTCGGTAAGTCGTCAAATTAACGATAAATCGCCAAATGTGTCAACCCTTTTCCCAGGCTCCGAAAATGACAACCCTAGAATGACGGCATGTGAAAGAATGCTCGTACCGCTATCTTCTGAAGAAAACACGCAGATGGAGCCGATTTGTCTGCGAAAAATTCGAAAGATAAAACGTGAGACGCCAGTGAGAAGAAATTAAAAAATTCGCTATATATATATATATATATATATATATATATATATATATATATATATATATATATATATATATATATATATATATATACACATACATATATACATATTAACCTATAACAATGGTGTCGTACTTTTTGTAAATAATTCAGTGCGATTCTTATTAAGTAAATAATGCTATACAACTTTGTTTTGGGGGTTTTACGTTTATCTCACTTGATTGACGTATTCGTCTCCTATATATTTATATTCTGCGCAAGGGATCTTCTAATTCGTTTTATTCTATCATGCAGGGTCACTTTATTGTAGTAATCCATTTGTTAAAAATGCTCCAAATGAATTTTCAATACATAAAGTATTTGACTTAGCACACAGCCAATAATAAACTGTATCATAACGTACAATGCAATACAAATAAAGGCACAAAAGCATACGTACGTTTCAAAAACCAATAGATACCCTTCTTCAGTGCAATAAACCTGAACTAAAACGCCCTAAGACATATTTTTAGGTGTTCTAGTCCTGAATCGTTGCACTGAAGAATGAAATCCATCGATTTCCTAAACGGCCGTGTGCTACTGTATCCCTATTTGCGTTGTATATTACATTGTAATCTAGTTTATTATAATTTTTTAATATGTTGAATTCGTATTTATTGTGACTCTGTAACAAAATTGTTTTATTGTGACTCGGTAACAAAATTGTTTTATTGTAACTCGTTAACAAAAATAGAGAACGCATTAGTGGTCGCCATATGTCAACAATACCTATGTATTTTCCATTTTATCACTACTATCCACCAAGCCACTTACAATATTCCAGATTTTATGCAAAATTCCAGTAAAGCATACTATGTGATGTTTTATATTAATGCATTTCTATTAATACATGTCTTGAAGGAAATTGGCCCCTAATTATGTGGCCCGGATCTTATTATTATCCGGACACGTCAATCTACAATAATTGGCTTCATCACTTAAAGGATTAACGCCGAAATCATGTCTTATTGCTTTGAGCTACTTTTCTGTGTGCTAATGGTTGGATCAGCGCCTTGTGTTGACAATGATGTTTGTTCATAACGTAAATAATAACAAATTATATTATATGTTATATAATATAATTTGTTATTATTTACGTTATATATATATACAACTTATATATATATATATAAGTTATTTCTATATATATATAAGTTTATATATATATATAAGTTTTCTATATATATATATAAGTTATTTCTGAAAAAACATTGGTTTATTCTTCAGATATTTCTGAACCATGTAGCTTATACAAATTAAAAGCAACAAATGTTTTATCATTTTTCACAAGAGTATGCATTGAAGTTATATTAAGTAGATCACAGTTCTATCTGATAATATTTGCAAATGTGCTCTTGACATTTAGTAAGCTCCTTTAAATACGCTCAGAAAAAATGTAGTACCATGAAGGGGTAATAATACCCACCTTAATCTTATAAATAAGACTAATTAGGTAGTAGTAAATAATACACAATAACAAAATTTCCAGTACGAAAGTAAATATTTAATGCACAAAAATGACTGACACCCGTATTAGGCATAATGCCCCATTCTTTGTTAACACGACCTATATCTACCCGTCTAGGAATTGAATTGTACCTAGGTCATATACAGTCTAGCTAGGAAGACTAATCTCTATGTTTGTTCAACATGCTGACGAAGATCCTATTGTCTACGATGATTGTGTAAGAGCCTGTAAATGACGTCCCACGCCGTTCAAACATTCTGTATTACCAGAAATGTTTTATAGCGAAACATTCCGTGGATGTATCTGGTCAGTGTAGTATAAGTGTTCTTGATTTCTTAGATAGATCCAGGTATCATATTTAATACATATTAGAATATAACATCTATAATAACTGGTTGAACTCCAGACCACCTGTGTTTGTGCTGAGTGCCTTAAGACTAAGTTGACTGCATTTTACCATTCACCACGCCACCTGCATATGAATTTCCAGCCATCATATTCGAGTCTAATGGCAAAGGGCACTCGTTACAAAAGATGACTTGATGACATTATACATCTCAGATCACTCGGTAATGACGCCGATCCAAGCATTGTGAACGGCTATTTAAAGTGAATGGTGTGCAGTGTAAATCAATAAAACTTCAATAAAACTCACATCAATAAAACTTTACTTCTTCCGACGGGTGACAGGTGAACTGATGTGACAGGTATCACAGCATATCTCATAGCATATAGAGTGGCTGCAAGAGAAGTAGGGCTTGTCAGCGACAATCGTTGTTAGACAATCGTTGATTAGTCACTCAATGGGCTCCACTTTCATTTTTAATGGTCTGAGTACTTTCTCTTTACCAGTTTTGGACAGTTCATTGTTGGACCGTATTGTAGTCCCAGCCGGCATATGTACTCATATATCGAGTTAAACAGCCTAGTGAATGTTAATTATATATCCATTCTCCAAGTTCGTTAGCTCGTTGTATTCTATGTGAAAACGTGCTCTAAGCATTTTTGACAACTTAATAGTCCGTTGTAAGTTTTATTTGAAATTTGGTTTTCAAGAAATAGAATAACGGCCTAATAGAATAAAATAAAACGTCTAAGTCACAACCCCCAGCTTTTGCCTTCTATAAGTTACAGCTTCTGTGGATTTGCTACTATAACAATTTGCATAAGTTGCCGTGACGCTTAACCTTGCAAATTGCAGACAAATCACACAATCGATCCTATGTGATACAATTTCAACTTCAATCAGTATAATACAAACAAGCATATAAAGACTGTTTATTATATTACTGAAAACCATTTTCAGTATAACTGCATTAATGATTATTGTTGCTTATGTAAAGAATTTGTATATACTTAAATGGTATACCTTCCAAACTTTTAAAAATTTACCACGTTTTTGAAATACCATTATTAATTATTACATACGTTTCTTGCTTATGGCATTTAATTTTTGGAGAAATTGTTCTTAAGAAATAATTTCAATCTATAGATTGCGTATTATATAATCTGTACCAGAATGCATCCAATTATTCATGTAGAAACTATATATAGATAATTCGACTTTCCAATACATTCAGCAAAATATCAAAAACATTTTTAATAAATGCATGTTCAAAAATCTTTTGAAGAATTCTTATCAGTACATTAAGATCTTTGCATTGATATAGTGAGTATTTCTCCGTTGCCTTAGGCTGCATTTCCCTGCTTTTACATACAAAACTGCAATTCTAAATCAATATTAAAGTCCCACAGTACACATACGGATATTACATTTTTAGAAATACTATTAAAATTGGTAACTATTTATTGAATTTATTTTTCAATACAACATATAAAAGTAATTCTAAGAACTTTTATGGTTTTACAATTATGTAACAATTCTTAAATTAATAAACTTTCAAAATATTTGATATAAGTTCCATATTAAGTGCTAGTTTGCAGATTCCACTTTGACAATAAGAGCTTGCACATTTGTCCCAGTAACTGAAGGGAAGAGCGTCGGCTAGCCAGTACAAAGTCCCATTCAAAGGTTCGATTCCCGGTTGGGGCAGTTAGGTTCTGTATAATGGCGCCTGCAAGGGCGGATCCGGGATTTTCGTGAGGGGGTTAGTGTCGAGAATAATCAGGGATATTTCTGATATTTTCCAGAAAAAGGAAATGGTTTGTTATTTTCAAATTCTCGATATACTTTATTTATAAAAAATATTTTTTACAGAAAAAAATTACCATATTGTTACCATATGAAATAACGCAATACACATATGTCCTTTACAATTAACTGAGTACAATATAAAAAACATAATAGCTTTTTTTTCTTGCTTCTTTAAGGATTTTCAAATTTCTTTAACATTAGATAACCTAATACTATATAATTTTGAAGTAACGTATTTATCCTAATTATACTATGCTATTAGTATTACAACTGCTTCGATTATCACATCTAATCTATACTACAAACTGAAGCTCCCTAGTCTTTCAATTAGCAGATCTATTAATAACATTTTCAATGTTCACATTAATATCTCGATGAACATATAATAAAGCAAGTCCACTCAACCTATCTTCTGCTATTTTTGATTTCATCCGCGTCTTGAGCCTTCTCATTGCTGAGAAGCTTCTCTGCTGCGGATATTGGAAAAGTGAGCAAAACATGCAGCAAAGACTTCAGAACAGGATAGGCGTTTTCGTCATAGTTGGAGTAGGCTTACATTGCCTTGTTGATTTTTTTGAAATGTTCGTAATTAACACTTCTCTCCAATGAACATATTTCATTTAAAACTTTCATCACCATCGTGTCTCTGCTTTGAAAAAACAAAGGAGAATATTTAATCGGTTCAATCTGTGATTTCAGCGTATGTAATTCCGAATGTTTTTCTAGATTTACAGGCATAAAATTTTTTAAAGCGTAGCATTTGACTGACTCCTTAGTAAACCGGTCTTTAAGGTCATATTCACAAAATCTAAGATTGGAATTTACACAGATTTTTTCCCAATGAGACATAAAATTTTCTTCTTGATCACTAGAACTGACTGTATAATTTGGCCGGTTAGCTTGCTTTTTACACAGTCGTGGTATTTTTACACAATTATAGACTGGGAGTGTTGCGAAAATAATGAGTACGCAGCGTAATATTACCGTTTGGAAATGGAAAGAAAGATACAAATCCGCATTAGATATTGATATCCGATTATTGATATCTTCCAATTAATTAACGAAAGTAATGTACTTTTAAGTAATACTTTCTTTCACGAAAAACATTCAATTTGTTAGTAAAAGCTAACAAATCGAAACTTTTTGAGGGGGCGCCTGAATATATCAGCACTGCTGATTAGTGTCAAAATGTTAGAGGCCTGAAAGTGATCCTAGTACGACCAATAAGTATTCAGTGGTCTCTGAGATATTAAGTTGTAATGTCCAGTCGAAAGGACAACGACCACGCATGAAGATAACCCGGAGGATTGAAATAGCAGAAATTGGTCAGTCGGATTGTCACTTGCATTCCAGACTTACATTAGATGGAGGAGAATGCAGAGACCACTTCAACAATAATAATTTACAATACTACTTTTACAATAAGAATTTTGCAACAGTGCTTTTACTTGCAATTCTTTGACAATAATACGTTTACCTTCAATTCCAACTCAGTAGCTCAAAGGTAGAGCATTAGCTTGCCGGTACAAAGACCCATGGTTTGATTTTCGGTTAGGGCAGCATGTTTCTTTACATGATACGTGCAGAAAGTAACTGGATAGAACATGTCTTTGAATGTACGGAATTACTGGATAATATTTTATTATTTACTACTTTGACTCAAAATATTTCAAAATAAGAATCAATTCTGAGAAATGATGAACATGTTTTATAAATAATAGGCTGCTTTCATGTATTCAGAATTCGTTCTTATCCTCACCATTGTGTAAGTTTCTTATCAGATCATAAACTGATGCCGAATTCTATAGAAGAAAAACCAAGATATAAGTGCATTTTTTTCACCGCCGACTTATACATTCCGTCTGCTTTTTTATTGTAACAGATAAGGTAAGAGAAAGACCCATCTTTCCTTGTAAGCACGTTGGTACTTTCGATCTGAATGAAAGAATCTTACATCTATTTCTTTTCAAGAACAGACAAGAATGCTGACAAGAACTGATGAATAAATTCTGCTTTTCTCATACTTTTTAGAGTGTGATGTACTTTCCGACATGGATATTTTTGCTGTGTCTTACTTTTGGAGAGTTAAAGTATTTCTCAAGGGAAAAAAATTCGAATTCAGGACTTTTACATAATTTCACATTTTAACCCTTTCTGATCAAATTCTGAATAACATCTATAGGAACCTCTCAGAATTATCTCTCTAAAAGACATTTTGACCCCCAGATTTAACGCGATATGATATATATAGTTAATATATAACTAAACGACATGATATATATAATTTTCTTCATATAAATTGCCGCAAATAATACTATCTGCATAATACTGTTTCCATGGAAGGTTTAATTGTGGTCTTTCCTTTAATATATTAATAATCCCTGGTCCTAGAAAATCGAAACATGTACTAAATTTTAACTGTTGTTTATATTTATTAAGTGGGGCTATTCCAAGACTACACATAAAGTTTCATGAAATTCGGTGCAGCCGTTCTCTCGTGATGATGGAATAAACACACACACACATACTGGCAGATATATTTTGAATTGTGTTTATAAATTTAAAACATTTTATATCATTACACAAAACTCTGTTCACATAAATATCTTAATTTCATAAATACAGATGATATTTTGAGAATTATAATTTTATTTCTAATTATATGGAATGGCAATGAGTTGTGTATTGCCAAAATATACAGGGTGTCCAGTGCTATCGGTGCCCAATGGCCATTTCCTCAACCGTTAGTCACAGAGATAAAATTCCAGTTGCAAAAATGTTTTAAATTTTAAAATCTATTATCTTAGAAACAGTTTAAATCAATAAATACATTTCTGAAATAAATACGAAATATAAATTTTTATACGGTCCCCCGGTCCTACCGATTATTCTTAGGAGAATCATCATACAATTTCATGCAAAATAAAAAAAAATCATTTTATGACCAAAATTCACCGAGTTATGAAGCATGAAACTTTGACTGAAGTCGCTTTTCCATGCATAACAATGTCCCGCTTCAGGCAACCAACCAATCAGGGAACGAACGTATTGACCATTATTTCTCAGTACAAAAAGTGCCCCAATTTAAACAGCTATAAGTCGGTCAATTTGGGTCGTAAAAGGGTGATTTTTTTTTTATTTTGCCTAAAATTGTATGAGGATGATTTTCCCAAATATAATTGGTAGGACAGTGGACTGTATAAAAGTTTATATTTCGTATTTCTTTCAGAAATGCATTTATAGATTTAAACTGTTTCTAAGATAATAGATTTTAAAATTTAAAATATTTTTGCAATTGGAAGTGTATCTGTGACTAACGGTTGAGGAAATAGTCATCGTGCACCGATAGCACTGGACACCCTGTATAATATTATAGTATTCAATCATTTTATTTATTTAATCTGCAATACCGTACATTTTTATTTCGAGTTTGTAAAAATTGAAAGCAGTTTTTAGTCAAAGTAATTCCATTGCATATTTCAAATATTAATCAATTTAGTAAATGGAAATATTTCAATTTCCAGTAGAACATTAACTTTAAACATTCAATCTTAAGATCTTATAATACAAGCCACATTCGATGTAATTGGAATTTTTGCAGGAAGAACCAATCAGTTCAGAATACCAGATACTAAAATATAAAAGATAAATAAACATTCTATTTAAAGAAAATTCTTAATTAAAGTGTCCCATCATCATGAACAAGCGGTTTGTAGGGTAAATTATGTTAGATATGAAATATTAATTAACTTTTTTGTTTAATCTTAGGCCAAATTTTAATGAGAAACTATAAGTAAGTTGAAAGACAGTTTTCATTTTAAAGTTTCCATAATTATAACCATTTTCATAAATAAAAATTTTTATTATTAAATTTTTAGCATAATTTTAGGAAGATTTGCAGATAATGGTGAAGATAACAAAAAAACTCCTTTGTGAAAAAAAAAACATAAAATCAATGTTCAATTTTGTTTTCTGTAACGGAAGGATCCTTTTGTAAGGTTGCGTTTAGAGATATTTAAAGAGTATATTTAGAGACATTAAAGGTACATACATTTTAGAGAATAAATAAAGTGTACTCCGAAAATACCGCAAATTTTATAATACGAAAATATTTACGCTGTATATTGCAAAGAGTACCGCATTTTAATAAAAAAAATCAATATAATTTTTTCCACATTATTACTTATATAATATACAAGGAGAAAGAGTTGTTATTTCATTAATGCTTGCGAATGGAAAATTATACAAATTCAAATTATAATAGCATCATGCATGGCATGATAAATTCTCTAATTAATGCAGTCGCAATTAAAGATTAACAATGAATTCCTGTCCATCACAAAGTGGAAACACTTAATACATTGTAATTTGACACACCGAAATCAAAATGATTATTTAAAAAAAATATTATGCTGAAAATTATGAAACCAATAGTTATTTTATATGCAATATTTTATTATAAACGACTGATTTAATCTGCACAACGTTAGCACGAGGCATTTTCAAGATACTGGAAATTTTTAAATTAAATTGAAAAAACAACCATCTTTAAAAAAATTATATTTCCACCATTAACTATAAAAAGTGAACATCGTCGTTTAGGAGATATCACATGCTGTACTCGATATATCACAAGTACTACATTTCCACGAAGAGTGCGATATCTTTTGAAATTCAAAATTACTTGGTATGGTGTACTTATTTTCAATAGCTCGCGGAAGCAACATATATATATATATATATATATATATTTTAGTGCAATTTTGTTAGAAGAAAGCTTTACATTGTATTGTTGTTTCTCCACGTTATCTATATTTATTAATCGAAAGCGGCAGTCATGTTATGGGCGTATCAGATTACTAAAATTGTATTAATGGTAAATATTTAAAAACTAAAGTAGTATAAGTTATAAATTTTATTAAAGGGTGTTGGTTAAATACAGCAAACTAATTATTCTTGCACAAGAATATTTTCATTTACACTGGCCTGCACTCTGGAGGCCTTTCAGTAACCGCGCATTCGGGGCGGTTTGGAATTAAAACCTCTCAAGGTGGACAATCTCTGCGACCACCATCGAGCGTTCACTTACAGTTTCTTTTTCTCTCACACTAATCTAATTAATTTTACAACGGCGCGCGTAGCGCCATATCTCGCTATAAATTGCAACAGCTCATGCGGCTACATTCCCCCGGAGTTGCAATGTTTACACATTCAAATATTGGAGTATAATGAAATACACTAAATACATACGCTACATGTTATATCGAATATAATTGAAATTGAAAATAAATTTAACATCATACAATAACTCAATACTTAAAAACATAATTCGTGAATTTAAAAATTAAAGTTAAAAATAGTAAACATGTAAAAACCTCAAATATAATACAAGTGATTATATATATATATATATATATATATATATATATATATATATATATATATATATATATATAAAACACATTTAATAATGCTTTAATGGAAGAACACAAATTTTCGTAATGACTCTTTTTAAGATACCATTTGCGGGTCGAACCTTTACAACTCTTATTTTGTTGTCCAACCCTGGAAACAATTCTATAACTCTTCCTAACAACCATTTACAGGTAGGCAAATTGTTCACCTTAAGTAGAACAATATTACACAATTTCACAATATCCTTTTCGAACATCCATTTTGAGAGTTACTGTATGTTATTTAAATAACTCTTTTCCACCTTTTCCAAATATATTGCACCACTTTGATGGCTCTCTGCCATCTGCTGAGGCGATTATCATTTAAGTCCAGTAATTCTGACTCTATGATGTCATTTATTGGTCTGCCTATAAGGAAGTGACCAGGGGTCAAAGCTTCCAATTCGTCGCCGTCCGAAGGTAAAGGCTGATCGGCCGAGAATTTAGAATACCCTCGATCTGAGTTGTAATTGTGTCAAACTCTTCATAAGTGAATTTAGCACTCCCCATTTCGCATTTCAAGTGGTACTTTAAAGATTTTACATCCGCCTCCCAAAAATCGCCAAAATTCGGAGCCATTGGGGATACGAACTTCCAGTCAATAATATCAGATGCAAGATATCCAGCAAAATTTTTATCAGGGTTTTGTACAATATTATGCAATTTTTTAATTACTGAAATAGCCCGAACAAAATTAGTTGTATTGTCCGTAATCAATTTAGCACTTTCACCACATCTACTAAAAATATCTTCAAACTGACGATAAAATACTCAGAGATTAAGTCAGAGACAAACTCTAAATAAACAGCACGCGTCACCAAACATATAAAAATGGATACATAAATTTTATTGCAAATTCCCTTTCTTTGATTCCTGTATCTTACATAGAAAGGACCACAAAAATCAACTCCTGTGTAATTAAAAGGGTTAGTAGGAGTAACTCTTTCTTGAGGCAAATTACCCTTAATATATTCTGACAAAATGGGTTTATGTTTAAACCATGATATATACTCGTGACTTACCTTTCTGCAGAAAGTGCTGCCGCTCAATGACAGAAGGCTTGTCTAACAAAACACAAAAGAGATTGACGATCAACATGAACATTTTTGACATAATAATATCCAATAATTATTAGGGTTAGCTTATGTTCATTAGGTAGGAAAATCGGATGTTTTGGGGCTAAAGTTAGATTGGAGTTACTAAGGAAACCTCCAACACGAAGGATATGTCTGTCATCCAGGAATGGATTTAGGGACTTTAAGGGACTATTACTGGACACTGATTTACCCCCCCCCCCGGAGTGCAGAAATATATTTAGGAAAAGCTACTCACTGGGATCTCCTGATCAGGAACTCCTCTGCTTGCTCCATCTGTACAACCGTTAAGGGGCCTGTATCTTTGTCCTTCCGTCGTCTAGAGTTATTACAAAACCTGAAAATATAACTTACCACACATTTTAGTTTAATGTAACTGTTACTTATATTTATGATGTTATCAAGAAAAGAGTCCTCAGTCTGCAGAGTTATTTTAAATTTTTGGACATATTTAGCAGATTATTTTTAATATCTGTGGCCTCTATTGGATACACAAGAAATCGACCGCATCAGACAGGCAGGCTTACATCACTCCAAACATATAAACCGTATATTGAACCATATATTGAATCACGTCTTGAAACATATCTTGGCATCAAAATCTCGAATTTAAAATTTTTCGTAAAAACTATACGCTCTGTACTGTATTACGTAGTATGAGAAAGTAGAAATAGAATTGCCGTTATTACATTCGTAATTGAATTCTAAAATTTGAGTTGTATATCGCTACACATACATTGCTAAAATTATTCCAAATTTAACTCTAATGCAATAAAACTCTTGATGTGGTATATGAGTCGTTCAAACATGAAAGGAATATTAATTAAATATTGATCAATACGCTTATATTTAACCTCAGAAGCCCGAGATCCTAAGATTGAAATTAAAACAGAATACTACAAAGTAAGAAGACGTGATCAATGACTACCACTCAGGTGAAGGAATGAACATTTTAAGGGGATTAGCATGCAATATTTAACATATTCAAACATGGAAGAGGACACATTGCTTATCGTAGCATTTCTAATCCCCTTAATGGCATCACCGTAAGCTTAAAATTAAATGAATATGAGTTGTTGCCGCAGGTCCCATGAGAAGGGATTTAGAACACCTTGAACATTGCCGATAACGATAAAGGTTTGTGAGAATTCAATACTATTATATAGAGTTAACATAATTTCAAAATTTTGAACATTAACCTGACTTTGTAGGTCTTAAAATGGAGTTTATGTGCAGATGTATATATCCATTGGAATACAGTATGACGTGTAAAATAAATAGATGGTAGTAAGTGAATTTTCCTGCACAAGGAGGAAAATTCAGCAATGTCCACTTCGACAATAAAAACTTGCAATTTCGTTCCAGTAACTCAGCTGTAGAGTTTTGGATGACCAGTTCGGAGATCTAGGTTTCGATTCTAGGTTGGGGTAGTAAGGTTCTTCACAATTGCATCCAAACAAATCAACCCTGTAGATTAGTGAAAATATGTCGGAGGTCTGAAAGTGACCCTAGTACGGCTAGTACGGATTCAGTGACTCTGGAAGATTGAGTTCCGATGTGAAAGGGAGATGATAATGATCATATCCATAATGATGATAATGATCATATCCATAATGATGATAATGATCCAGGATACTAGCCTGGGTAAGAAATAGTAGTAGCAGGAGGCTAACCGGAGTTAAAAATAGCAGGAGGTGGCCAGTCAGATTGTCAGTTGCCTGAGGTCGCAACAATATTTTGCCGGAAAATTTACTTACAACACTACCCTATCCAGTTAAGGAATTACCTTACATTCTTCAACTCTGAAACAATGCGGTGTTTTAATCTCCTTTGATAACAACCATGTGATTTTGAAGTGCATAACGTCTATGCGGATCATTATGAAAAATTGTAAACTTTTTAGTCTTTTATATCTCCAAATCTAATAAATAATAATCTTCATAATTTATACATATATTGTTGAAAATAGAGTAATATTTATTAATATATAATATTTTAATATTTTGAATAAAATGTAATAAAATGTTTTTGTCCAAGCGAATTTTTGTTTCACTTTTCTTACTTTCACGCGAAATATCTTTAAAACCATAAAATTAGATATAAACAGTAAACAGCAAATTATTCAATAAGGAGCCCAATCTACAGATCACTAATTTAATTTAACAATTATTTTATAAATTTGATGCAATTGCATTTTCAAGTTGATAAAGACTAAATATTTTCCATTTTCAAAATACTTAAGACTTTAAAATTGAAATTACTAACTAATTATGAACAGGACGAGGGTAATCTGTAGTCCCTTTAACACCCTGTAATCATATAATTGGATTTAGCATTGTGTTCTTAGTTTTTGAAATATAGTGGTTATAAAGTTGATACTTTAATATTTTGAACTATTTCGAAAATTTGGCTACTATATTTCAAAACGTTAATCACGTAAAATCATTTTGCCAACACAGACCAGGTAACTATTGTTTTAGAATTGAAGATATCAGACATATTCTTGTTAAATTATAGGACAAAGTTATTACATTGTGGTGTGTACGGTAATGAAACCGCATAAAGTTCAGCTAAATTGTCATTTGCAATCGGCCCAGTCCCATTGTCGAAAGCCACCTTTTCTAGGTGTTTCTGTAAGATCAAAGGAGTGGATCGTGTGATTCTTGGAATAAAATTGGAATGAATCCTCACCTTTTCCCTTTCCAATAAGATACAAATGACTTTTATTATTTTAGAAAAATCCTTAGAACGGTTGTCACTTTTGCTGCTAAGGCTAAGATTGGTCACATATTCTTCCAGGCCTACTTAAATAGATCTCACATTGCTGACTCAAACAAGTTGCACTGGAGAGAACATTTTTAGACCTGTTATAACAAAAATGTGTGCCAATCTGTCTATTTTATCCGTCTTGTACAGTGTATGTTTTATGTACATTGCTCTTTAATGCCATCCTGAAATAGCCCTAACAGCAATGTTTTTCACAGTGACGTAAGATTTACGTCACACTGTGACTTTGGGACGTCGCAGTACGTCTCGGCAATGTCATATTGAGGTCACAGCGAAGTCATTTTGGTCATTTTCATGGTCGTTTGTAACGTCGCATATTAACTTGCTTATGACGTCACATTGTAATTGCTATTGTAATGTCATCACATTGTTGCGTGCTAATTAAATTGTGAAAACATCACAGAATATAGTCACAATGAAGTTACAAATTTACTAATACGTAACGTCGCATAGAGGTCACAAATGTGATGTCACATTGTGACCCAGGTGTCACGTGACTACAATGTCACTGTCACACATGTGACGACCTTTGCTGTGAGGGAACTGTGATTTTGGGACGTCGCAGTACGTCTCGGCAATGTCATATTGAGGTCACAGCGAGGTCATTTTGGTGGTCGTTTGTGACGTCGCATATTAACTTGTTTGTGACGTCACATTGTAATTGACATTGTAATATCTTCGCATTGTTACGTGTTAATTAAATTATGGAAACGTCACAGAATATAGTCACAATGGAGTTACAATGTTACTAATACGTAACGTTGCATAGAAGTCACAAATATGTTGTCACATTGTGACCCAGGTGTCACGTGACTATAACGTCACTGTCACATATGCGACGATCTTTGCTGTGATGGAGGCCGCTAATGCGCCGAACTCACCTATCAAGTTTTATGTGTGTATCAAGTAAGATCCTTTCAGCTCCATTGGATTGGAGCCTTTGCCACACTTTTAGCTCCCATGCTAATTGTATAATTCCAACGTATGATCTCAAATGAATAATTTCTTGTATCTAAGGATATAAAACTGACCTTCGTCGATCGGATACAGACATGTTACCAACTTCATTAGTCCAGCAATATAAGCGATTGTATTTGTAATCTGATTGTTATCTCAATATTTTTCAAAACGCTCTCTAGAGACAATGAATGTCTGCATTTTAAAGTTTTAAGTGAAGTCAGCTACAACATGATCAAAGCGTACCCCTGTGATAAAGGAATGAAACTTTAAAGGGGAATAGCATTCAAAATCTTCAATCACCCAAAGGGGAATGCTGTCTCTCATGACGTTCCCCATCCTCATAATAGTTTCGCCGCAGTAAGCTTAAAATCAAATGAACCTGAGTTATTATCTGCGAGTTTTATGGATGGAAAGACATCGTAAGCTTTGACGATAGGGAGAATTGGGGAAAATTTAGATATATATGTTTATAATTTCAAAAGTTTAGACATTGAAGCAATTTAACTGTTCTTAAAATCTAGTGAACATATGTTTGTGCACATGCATAAATCAGACACCACGTATGAAACGATTTTAGATAAGACATATGGTATAATTTTAAAATACTTATATGGTGTTTTGTATGCACATATAGGTAATATGCAGAAAAATATACAGATTTTAAGATAGAAACGAAGAAATCTCATCTTCAAAATTTCACATTCTGTTAAATTGTTAGACAAATACGTTTCATATTTATTGGTGGTTTTATATTTGGTCCCATTAATATTTTTACAAATTACTATTTTACTTAGCCTTTAGTATCTATATACTTTTTTATAAATCACACATTATTTGATACAAAATATCGTTTTTATAGATCTGTTTCAATCTACGATTTCCCGCAAATCTAATTATAATGTTTTCTGTTTCTGTGACAATATATATTTAACAGATCAGACTAAAGTTTAAATTAACTAATATATGGATCTGCTATTATATCTAAAATACTGCCAGGATAATTAATTCCAGGTCATATTAGAACTGTTCAGCATGGTTACATTATTTTAAGGTCGCAGTTAGATCTTTAAAAACATAAAATGAATTTGATTCAATAAGTAAACACAGCTATTCTATTTAGCTTCGAGAACCTCTCTTAGATTTTTAAATTCTGAATAACACTAAACCTAATAACGAGCCGACCAAGACAATATTGTAATTCACAGTTGAATGAATAAATGTTTGAAGTAGCATTATTATGCAATATTCCAGATATTCAATCAACCAAAATCAACACTGTCTATCATTGTTTTCCCAATCCTCTAATTTACATAAATGAACTAGAGCTATTACCACAAGAGGCGCTAGTGGGAAGATGCTCAGACATCTTTGAGTATTAGTGATATATTTTATGAAAATATGCTCTGAATAAATGTACACTGATCAACAAATCAAATCTTTGATATTAAAACTTTTTTACAGATGTTCTTGCTAATTATTTCAAATACCTAAACTAGAATGCAGACAAAAATACTGGGATTTCTTAGACTATATCCCTAAAAGACCAATGAGGTCCAAAATAAAGAGAAGGTGCTTCTGTTAGCTCACGGACCTGAAGCAATCAACCGTAGACTAACTTTTTCTCAGCCAAAAATCTAAAATTAGACAGCTTACGAATGTAATGTATTTGGACAGAAACAAGACAAAAACCACAAAGTCACCAACTTAAAATCGAGTATTAATAAACCATTCTGAAAAATGAATAAATATTTCGTACTAAAATATGTACGAAGAACAACAAGGTCGATGTTACCTACTGAGATCAGTCAACAACGATTAGCCAACACCAAGAAGATTATGATCGCTTAAAAAAGCGATTACTCTCCTACTCAATAACCACACCCGATGCACTTAACTTAGATTATAGTACATGCAGAAATGTTTTATCATAGTACACTTTTAGTTTTAATATATTTCTGAAATATTGTAGGTTTGTATGCGTATATCAAACATAATTTATTAAACAAAGTAAATTCTAAGATACCGGATAAACTTTGGGATTCTTTATACTTATAGAACAACGAATTAGATGGTAAGCTGTCTATTCGTAAGCTGTCTAAAAGTAGACAGCTTACGAATGTAATGTATTTGGACAGAAACAAGACAAAAACCACAAAGTCACCAACTTAAAATCGAGTATTAATAAACCATTCTAAAAAATGAATAAATATTTCGTACTAAAATATGTACGAAGAACAACAAGGTCGATATTACCTACTGAGATCAGTCAACAACGATTAGCCAACACCAAGAAGATTATGATCGCTTAAAAAAGCGATTACTCTCCTACGCAATAACCACACCCGATATACTTAACTTAGATTATAGTACATGAATAAATGTTTTATCATAGTACACTTTTAGTTTTAATATATTTCTGAAATATTGTAGGTTTGTATGCGTATATCAAACATAATTTATTAAGCAAAGTAAATTCTAAGATCCCGGATAAACTTTGGGATTCTTTATACTTATAGAACAACGAATTAAATGGGAATATTTATGTTATACGATATACGAAAGATGATTGCAAGAATTACGCTATTTAAGCTGTAAAGTTTTTAACACTAGCATTGTGGCGTTTTTTGTATAACTGGAATTACGGTGAGCGGTCATTGATAAATATTTTTTTCAATTAACTAATATTTAATAAATTGCACCACAGTTATTTTAAACTTGAATAATTTGTAACTCAAAGTAAATAAATTAATGCCATACATTGCTCATTTTTACAATTAACACAAATGCTTTATTTCGTAATGTTTCTTGTGCAGATATCCGGCAAAGATTTGTTACAGTTGACTAAATCATTCAGAATGTTGGCCCCATGTTATTAGTTTATTCGGAATCGTTTATTTTTACTATTAGTGGTTTCGCAATCATAAATTCTGCCTTGATTAGGACCATAAAGTTGAGATTCCTTGAAGAAATGTAATTATTTCGAACATTTTCTCTTGGTTTGTAACACGGCAAACAGTTTTCAATAAAGGTATTCCAGGCCTAAGAAATAAGTCCAAATTGATCACTGGTAGTTTTTAAGAATTAGTGTACTTTTAGTAAAATTACAGATATCTCCTTATTTCCTGGATTTTGTCCTAAGCCATGGTTTTGGTGAAGAATTTCGGACCCCAAATCTTAGACCTCAAACTCACAACTGTCATTTGTAAGCCTAAGCTCTCCAAGCATGCAGCAGTACAATGAAAGTATCTATATCGTCCAGTGATAAGTACATATTTGAATTTTTCGACTCTTGTCATGTCTCGGTTTCTGTGATCTCTTGTATATGACGTCATATTTTTGTTTGATAGACTGAATGATTTACTTAGTTCCCATCACTTGCTTTCCTCATCACAACTCCTTTCCTCATCTCTAAGAAAAATCCACTAAAGTAAAATTTTCTTGGAAAGTTCAAAATAACCAATGGTCGTAATTCTAGATATACACAAATATAACGGCAAAAATAATTATTTAAAATGAGTAAAAACTTTTTATATCAACATCATGCATATTTAAAAAAATCCAAATAGCGTCAAACTGATCAATAAGATAATAGAAAAAATATGTGCCATTGAAATTCGTTTGACGTCAAAATAAATGTCCTAATTCTAGTGTTAAACTTGTATAAAAAACCACATAACATGCATGCAAACATAGGGAATTTGCTACACTGATATACCGCGTAAAAAAGTCCATGACAGATATATTTTTGCACATAATTTTATACATGTTTAGTAGTAAAATAAACTATTTAAACCATATCATTGCATTAATATTTAATTTAAATATGTTTGTAACCACGACCGACTTTCATTGACTTTCACACAAATTCCAAAATTTGAAATGTTTTCCTTTTTAAAATTTGATGACAATGATTGTAAAACACTTTTTCTTGGCTAATCGATTCATTTTTATCGATAACAACAAAGCCATTTCATTAAAATTTCCCCTGAACTGACAGGACTGTAATATGCAAGGTAATTTATTATTGTAATTGGTGAACATTTTCAACTACTTTGAGATTTAGTCATGGGCTGAAGTATGTTTCATACATTATTTCCCTGAGGAAAAATCAATTATAACATCCTCTCCAAAAATCTTTCCCAAGCTTGCACAAAATTGTATATCCATTACCCGGATAGCCTTTAGAAGAATGGATATTTACTGTTAATGTTTCGAAGAAGATGAGTTACTGAATTTGCTATATGATAAATGAAGTGGTTGCGTCAAATTCGTTTAAAAGATATAAAATTTAAAACTGTGGTCTAAGAGGGAATTATCGTGTATATTAATGTTCAAGTAAAAATAGGGAATTCATTATTAAAATATATAAAAATATTTTATGTTTAATTCAATATCAATAATATATATTAAATATATACAACTTAATACACCCCCTCATACACACACACACACACACACACACACACACACACACACACACACACACATATATATATATATATATACACACAGGGTGTCCCAAAACATTGACCTCGGCTTTTATTCCTTACTAGCAGCATACCCGTTCTTCGTACGGAGTATATAATATAAAGAAACTTGAAATTCATAATCATGCCCAAATTTTTATAGTATACTAAATGACATGTTTAATCAAAATATTCTGTTAAAATATTTAATATAATGCTCCTAAAAAGAAGTTTAAGAATCTCTGTTCTCGCTATATAAAATTATCTTCATGGACATATCTGAAGAATAAAACATCTTGGACCCCTTATGTAAGCAAATATAAAAAAAAATATGGAATTGAATCAATATATGCAAAATAAAAGCGTTAAAATTGTATGGGACCCGTACTAATTATATACGCAAATATTAGAAAATATAACCTGTATTAGTAGATTACATGTATAAATTGAAAATACCAATAAACCCGTAATCTTTAAATCTGAAGACAGTCATTTATTCCAATATATGTCAAAATTAAAGTGCTAAAATTATATGGGAAGATATACACGTACTACTTATAATGTCCGATTATTAGTAGAAGATTACCCATTTTGCAATATGAGTCTCAAATGTTTTTTGGTAAAATACAACAGACGACGTAATAAATTGAATATATAATTAATCCCCTTAATCTTCATACCAGATGACTGTACTTGATTCCAATATATATGCCAATATATGTCAAAATATATGCCAATATACCTGTACTACTTATATTCTCGTAGGTTAGAAGATATACCCGTCGAAAGCCCAGACCATCCGTCTCGTCCGAGGACTTAGAAAAACCATTTGGATGGCCGGGAAGATATACCCGTGCATTCCTAGAAGATTACTAGTACAACGTACAATATGCGTGTGTCAGCAATTTTTGCCGCAATAAAACAATGGCATAATGACTTAAAAATATCAATAATCCCTGAATCAATAATTCCGGAAAATATCAATAATAATAATGTTTAAACCTGAAGAGTATAATTGATATTATCCAGTCCAAAATGAAATGGCAATGAAATTTATTTTATATACATATCTTTATTAGTCAAATCGGAAAGGATTTAATAAAAATCGTCTGCCGCATAAACACATTGGATTTAAATCCGTTGCTAAGCGACATGATATCATTTGCTTCAAATAAATTGGTAGAAAAAATATCGTCTAAATAGTTATATTTCTATGGAACATTTGGCGACAGTTTCGTCAAATTAGCGACATTTTAAAAAATCGCCAAATTTATCGCCAAGTGGGACTGTAGAACTGACAGTTCCACTTTGCGACAAATTGACGAAATATCATCACAATACTATCCCCTAACAAAAAACAATTAATATCATTTATGTAGCGCAATTTTATCAATTTCAAGATATTTTTATAGATTTGAAAACATTTTTATCAATTTGGTGACATTTTAAAAATTCGCTAAATGTATTACTAAGTAGGATGGTTGGTCTGACAGATAAATGCTAACCAAACATCATTTCAGTACTCTCTTCTAACAAAACAAAAAAAAATTTCATTGATATGTAGAAGACCCAAGCCACACGACCAAACCGAAGGTTTATGGCAGCTGTTTGTGTGTCGTTTATATCAATTTGGCGACATTTCCGTCAAGTTGGCAAAGTTTAAGAAAAGTTGTCAAATTGGCGATATCCCTCCAAATTCGTAGCTTTGAATTTGCAGATCTGAATGAAACATTCTTATCCCGTTTCAATATACTAAATGAAAACACTACAATTGTATTAGATGATATACCCGCTCTACTCTTTTTCTGTTTCAACAATCGGCTATATGAATTTATTGGCTAAACACAATATATGAGTTTAGTAGCTAAATACGATATAAGCTTGAAAATTCTTTGCCAAAATAAATGAAATTGATGTACGCAGTCAGCAATTAATATAATTAAAAGAAAAACCAAACCGTCCATTCATAAGATATACTTTTATATCCATTTATCCATTTATTTATTATTTAAATCGAAAAAAAATAATAAAAACATTAACAAACACATTTAATATAATTGCGATGCAGAGCAACATGATATATCCTCCTAAAATGTTAAAATTTATTAACCACTAACAGCACATCCGTTATTCGTACGGAGTGTATAATTTAAAGAAACTTAAAGTTCGCAATCAGTTGCAAATTCTGTTAAAATATTAAATTTATTGCTCCTAAAGAGAAGTTTAAGAATATATGTTCTCACTATGCAAAATTATCTTCACGATCAGATCTGAAGAATAAAACATCCTGCCCCCTTTTGTAAGCAAATTTACAGAAGAAAAAATAGGAATTGAATGAATATATGCAACCCCGTACTAATTATATTGTCGCAGATCAGAAAATATGCCAATGTGTTAGTAGAAGATTACCCGTATTACAATATGCGTCTCAAAAATATTTGCCAAAATAAAAGAGATGACGTAATAAATTGAAAACATCAATAATATCCGTACTCCTTATACCAGAAGGTCGTAATTGATTCCAATATATGCCAATATATATCAAAACATATGTCGATATACCTGTACTACTTATATTCTCGTAGATTAAAAGATATACACGTGTATTTGTAGAAGATTCGTACAACATACAATATATGAGTTTAAACAATTTTTGTCATAATAAAATAATTGCATAATAACTTGAAAATATCAATAGTCCTTGAATCAATAATCCCCGAAAATATAAATAATAATAATTTTTAAACCTGAAGACCGTAATTGATATTATCCAGTCAAAAATGCTATAAGAAAAATCAAATCGTTCTTTTCTAAAATATATTTTATATCCATTCATTTATTATTCAAATCGAATAAATAATTATTAAAATTAACAGACAGATTTAATTTAATTGCGTTTCTGAGTAACATGATATAAGATAGAATCTTATAACATGTTAAATATGTCATGTCTTATAACATAAACTGCGAAATTAAATAACGATTTTGATTTCTCTATATTTCTTATTGTTCCGTAAAAGCTTGTTTTAAATAAACCATGAACCATGGAGATAGATTTCCCCTTTAAATCATGTTTCAAACAATTCATGTTTTCAGAAAGTGACTAATTAACGCAAAAAATCTCCCATCAAACTCAGAGATTAAATTTTAATTCACTTTCAAACGATTTTCAAGCTTTTCGTTTGGATAAACCACGGAGTTAGGGAGTAGAACTCCTAGGAAAAAGTTCCGTTTTTCATTAATATCTCGACAACCCCAGGTCTTAGAAACTCGAAACTTGGACAAAATTTATGGGGGGATATTTCAAGGCTATTCACCAAATTTCATTAAATTCGGTTCAGCCGTTTTTCCGTGATGATGAGACAAACGAAAATTTCGTTTTTTACTAATATCTCGAGAACCACTGGTCGTAGAAACTCAAAACACGGATATAATTTTAAGTGGGGCTATTTCTGGGCTACCCACAAAATTTCATCAAATTCGGTTCAGCCGTTCTCCCGTGATGGTGTGACAAACAGACAGACAGACAGACAGACAGACAGATTTTCATTTTTATTTATATAGATATATTGATCTTAGACATATATAATAAACTAGCAGCATACCCGTTCTTCGTACGGAGTATATAATATAAAGAAACTTGAAATTCATAATCATGCCCAAATTCTTATAGTATACTAAATGACATGTTTAATCAAAATATTCTGTTAAAATATTTAATATAATGCTCATAAAAAGAAGTTTAAGAATCTCTGTTATCGCTATATAAAATTATCTTCATGGACATATCAGAAGAGTAAAACATCTTGGACCCCTTATGTAAGCAAATATAAAAAAAATATGGAATTGAATCAATATATGCAAAATAAAAGCGTTAAAATTGTATGGGACCCGTACTAATTATATACGCGAATATTAGAAAATATAACCTGTATTAGTAGATTACATGTATAAATTGAAAATATCAATAAACCCGTAATCTTTAAATCTGAAGACAGTCATTTATTCCAATATATGTCAAAATTAAAGTGCTAAAATTATATGGGAAGATATACACGTACTACTTATAATGTCAGATTATTAGTAGAAGATTACCCGTTTTGCAATATGAGTCTCAAATGTTTTTTGGTAAAATACAACAGACGACGTAATAAATTGAATATATAATTAATCCCCTTAATCTTCATACCAGAAGACTGTACTTGATTCCAATATATATGCCAATATATGTCAAAATATATGCCAATATACCTGTACTACTTATATTCCCGTAGGTTAGAAGATATACCCGTGCATTCCTAGAAGATTACTCGTACAACGTACAATATGCGTGTGTCAGCAATTTTTGCCGCAATAAAACAATGGCGTAATAACTTAAAAATATCAATAATCCCTGAATCAATAATTCCGGAAAATATCAATAATAATAATGTTTAAACCTGAAGAGTATAATTGATATTATCCAGTCCAAAATGAACTGGCAATGAAATTTATTTTATATACATATCTTCATTATTCAAATCGGAAAGGATTTAATAAATATCGTCTGCCGCATAAACACATTGGATTTAAATCCGTTGCTAAGCGACATGATATCATTTGCTTCAAATAAATTGGTAGAAAAAATATCGTCAAAATAGTTATAATTCTATGGAACATTTGGCGACAGTTTCGTCAAATTAGCGACATTTTAAAAAATCGCCAAATTTATCGCCAAGTGGGACTGTAGAACTGACAGTTCCACTTTGCGACAAATTGACGAAATATCATCACAATAGTATCCCCTAACAAAAAACAATTAATATCATTTATGTAGCGCAATTTTATCAATTTCAAGATATTTTTATAGATTTGAAAACATTTTTATCAATTTGGTGACATTTTAAAAATTCGCTAAATGTATTACTAAGTAGGATGGTTGGTCTGACAGATAAATGCTAACCAAACATCATTTCAGTACTCTCTTCTAACAAAACAAAAAAAAAATTTCATTGATATGTAGAAGACCCAAGCCACACGACCAACCCGAAGGTTTATGGCAGCTGTTTGTGTGTCGTTTATATCAATTTGGCGACATTTCCTTCAATTTGGCAAAGTTTAAGAAAAGTTGTCAAATTAGCGATATCCCTCCAAATTCGTAGCTTTGAATTTGCAGATCTGAATGAAACATTCTTATCCCGTTTCAATATACTAAATGAAAACACTACAATTGTATTAGAAGATATACCCGCTCTACTCTTTTTCTGTTTCAACAATCGGCTATATGAATTTATTGGCTAAACACAATATATGAGTTTAGTAGCTAAATACGATATAAGCTTGAAAACTCTTTGCCAAAATAAATGAAATTGATGTACGCGGTCAGCAATTAATATAATTAAAAGAAAAATCAAACCGTCCATTCATAAGATATACTTTTAAATCCATTTATCCATTTATTTATTATTTAAATCGAAAAAAAATAATAAAAACATTAACAAACACATTTAATTTAATTGCGATGCCGAGCAACATGATATATCCTCCTAAAATGTTAAAATTTATCAACCACTAACAGCACACCCGTTATTCGTACGGAGTGTATAATTTAAAGAAACTTAAAGTTCGCAATCATGTGCAAATTCTGTTAAAATATTAAATTTATTGCTCCTAAAGAGAAGTTTAAGAATATATGTTCTCACTATGCAAAATTATCTTCACGATCAGATCTGAAGAATAAAACATCCTGCCCCCTTTTGTAAGCAAATTTACAGAAGAAAAAATAGGAATTGAATGAATTTATGCAACCCCGTACTAATTATATTGTCGCAGATCAGAAAATATGCCAATGTGTTAGTAGAAGATTACCCGTATTACAATATGCGTCTCAAAAATATTTGCCAAAATAAAAGAGATGACGTAATAAATTGAAAACATCAATAATATCCGTACTCCTTATACCAGAAGGTCGTAATTGATTCCAATATATGCCAATATATATCAAAACATATGTCGATATACCTGTACTACTTATATTCTCGTAGATTAAAAGATATACACGTGTATTTGTAGAAGATTCGTACAACATACAATATATGAGTTTAAACAATTTTTGTCATAATAAAATAATTGCATAATAACTTGAAAATATCAATAGTCCTTGAATCAATAATCCCCGAAAATATAAATAATAATAATTTTTAAACCTGAAGACCGTAATTGATATTATCCAGTCAAAAATGCTATAAGAAAAATCAAATCGTTCTTTTCTAAAATATATTTTATATCCATTCATTTATTATTCAAATCGAATAAATAATTATTAAAATTAACAGACAGATTTAATTTAATTGCGTTTCTGAGTAACATGATATAAGATAGAATCTTATAACATGTTAAATATGTCATGTCTTATAACATAAACTGCGAAATTAAATAACGATTTTGATTTCTCTATATTTCTTATTGTTCCGTAAAAGCTTGTTTTAAATAAACCATGAACCATGGAGATAGATTTCCCCTTTAAATCATGTTTCAAACAATTCATGTTTTCAGAAAGTGACTAATTAACGCAAAAAATCTCCCATCAAACTCAGAGATTAAATTTTAATTCACTTTCAAACGATTTTCAAGCTTTTCGTTTGGATAAACCACGGAGTTAGGGAGTAGAACTCCTAGGAAAAAGTTCCGTTTTTCATTAATATCTCGACAACCCCAGGTCTTAGAAACTCGAAACTTGGACAAAATTTATGGGGGGATATTTCAAGGCTATTCACCAAATTTCATTAAATTCGGTTCAGCCGTTTTTCCGTGATGATGAGACAAAAGAAAATTTCGTTTTTTACTAATGTCTCGAGAACCACTGGTCGTAGAAACTCAAAACACGGATATAATTTTAAGTGGGGCTATTTCTGGGCTACCCACAAAATTTCATCAAATTCGGTTCAGCCGTTCTCCCGTGATGGTGTGACAAACAGACAGACAGACAGACAGACAGACAGACAGACAGACAGACAGATTTTCATTTTTATTTATATAGACTAGCAGCATACCCGTTCTTCGTACGGAGTATATAATATAAAGAAATTTGAAATTCATAATCATGCCCAAATTCTTATAGTATACTAAATGACATGTTTAATCAAAATATTCTGTTAAAATATTTAATATAATGCTCCTAAAAAGAAGTTTAAGAATCTCTGTTCTCGCTATATAAAATTATCTTCATGGACATATCTGAAGAATAAAACATCTTGGACCCCTTATGTAAGCAAATATAAAAAAAAATATGGAATTGAATCAATATATGCAAAATAAAAGCGTTAAAATTGTATGGGACCCGTACTAATTATATGCGCGAATATTAGAAAATATAACCTGTATTAGTAGATTACATGTATAAATTGAAAATACCAATAAACCCGTAATTTAAATTTGAAGACAGTCATTTATTCCAATATATGTCAAAATTAAAGTGCTAAAATTATATGGGAAGATATAAACGTACTACTTATAATGTCCGATTATTAGTAGAAGATTAACCGTTTTGCAATATGAGTCACAAATGTTTTTTGGTAAAATACAACAGACGACGTAATAAATTGAATATATAATTAATCCCCTTAATCTTCATACCAGAAGACTGTACTTGATTCCAATATATATGCCAATATATGTCAAAATATATGCCAATATACCTGTACTACTTATATTCTCGTAGGTTAGAAGATATACCCGTGCATTCCTAGAAGATTACTCGCACAACGTACAATATGCGTGTGTCAGCAATTTTTGCCGCAATAAAACAATGGCGTAATAACTTAAAAATATCAATAATCCCTGAATCAATAATTCCGGAAAATATCAATAATAATAATGTTTAAACCTGAAGAGTATAATTGATATTATCCAGTCCAAAATGAAATGGCAATGAAATTTATTTTATATACATATCTTCATTATTCAAATCGGAAAGGATTTAATAAAAATCGTCTGCCGCATAAACACATTGGATTTAAATCCGTTGCTAAGCGACATGATATCATTTGCTTCAAATAAATTGGTAGAAAAAATATCGTCAAAATAGTTATAATTCTATGGAACATTTGGCGACAGTTTCGTCAAATTAGCGACATTTTAAAAAATCGCCAAATTTATCGCCAAGTGGGACTGTAGAACTGACAGTTCCACTTTGCGACAAATTGACGAAATATCATCGCAATACTATCCCCTAACAAAAAACAATTAATATCATTTATGTAGCGCAATTTTATCAATTTCAAGATATTTTTATAGATTTGAAAATATTTTTATCAATTTGGTGACATTTTAAAAATTCGCTAAATATATTACTAAGTAGGATGGTTGGTCTGACAGATAAATGCTAACCAAACATCATTTCAGTACTCTCTTCTAACAAAAGAAAAAAAAAAATTCATTGATATGTAGAAGACCCAAGCCACACGACCAAACCGAAGGTTTATGGCAGCTGTTTGTGTGTCGTTTATATCAATTTGGCGACATTTCCGTCAATTTGGCAAAGTTTAAGAAAAGTTGTCAAATTAGCGATATCCCTCCAAATTCGTAGCTTTGAATTTGCAGATCTGAATGAAACATTCTTATCCCGTTTCAATATACTAAATGAAAACACTACAATTGTATTAGAAGATA
Source organism: Amaurobius ferox (assembly GCA_951213105.1). NCBI lineage: Eukaryota > Metazoa > Arthropoda > Arachnida > Araneae > Amaurobiidae > Amaurobius > Amaurobius ferox. The sequence continues at coordinate 145,322,146 of OX578134.1, read as the reverse complement.
TACCCGCTCTACTCTTTTTCTGTTTCAACAATCGGCTATATGAATTTATTGGCTAAACACAATATATGAGTTTAGTAGCTAAATGCGATATAAGCTTGAAAACTCTTTGCCAAAATAAATGAAATTGATGTACGCAGTCAGCAATTAATATAATTAAAAGAAAAATCAAACCGTCCATTCATAAGATATACTTTTATATCCATTTATCCATTTATTTATTTTTTAAATCGAAAAAAAATAATAAAAACATTAACAAACACATTTAATTTAATTGCGATGCCGAGCAACATGATATATCCTCCTAAAATGTTAAAATTCATTAACCACTAACAGCACACCCGTTATTCGTACGGAGTGTATAATTTAAAGAAACTTAAAGTTCGCAATCATGTGCAAATCCTGTTAAAATATTAAATTTATTGCTCCTAAAGAGAAGTTTAAGAATATATGTTCTCACTATGCAAAATTATCTTCACGATCAGATCTGAAGAATAAAACATCCTGCCCCCTTTTGTAAGCAAATTTACAGAAGAAAAAATAGGAATTTAATGAATATATGCAACCCCGTACTAATTATATTGTCGCAGATCAGAAAATATGCCAATGTGTTAGTAGAAGATTACCCGTATTACAATATGCGTCTCAAAAATATTTGCCAAATTAAAAGAGATGGCGTAATAAATTGAAAACATCAATAATATCCGTACTCTTTACACCAGAAGGTCGTAATTGATTCCATTATATGCCAATATATATCAAAACATATGTCAATATACCTGTACTACTTATATTCTCGTAGATTAAAAGATATACACGTGTATTTGTAGAAGATTCGTACAACATACAATATATGAGTTTAAACAATTTTTGTCATAATAAAATAATTGCATAATAACTTGAAAATATCAATAATCCTTGAATCAATAATCCCCGAAAATATAAATAATAATAATTTTTAAACCTGAAGACCGTAATTGATATTATCCAGTCAAAAATGCTATAAGAAAAATCAAATCGTTCTTTTCTAAAATATATTTTTATATCCATTTATTTATTATTCAAATCGAAAAAATAGTTATTAAAATTAACAGACAGATTTAATTTAATTGCGTTTGTGAGTAACATGATATAAGATAGAATCTTATAACATGTTAAATATGTCATGTCTTATAACATAAACTGCGAAATTAAATAACGATTTTGATTTCTCTATACTTCTCATTGTTCCGTAAAAGCTTGTTTTAAATAAACCATGAACCATGGAGATAGATTTCTCCTTTAAATCATGTTTCAAACAATTCATTTTTTCAGAAAGTGACTAATTAACGCAAAAAATCTCCCATCAAACTCAGAGATTAAATTTTAATTCACTTTCAAACGATTTTCAAGCTTTTCGTTTGGATAAACCACGGAGTTAGGGAGTAGAACTCCTAGGAAAAAGTTCCGTTTTTCATTAATATCTCGACAACCCCAGGTCTTAGAAACTCGAAACTTGGACAAAATTTATGGGGGGATATTTCGAGGCTATTCACCAAATTTCATTAAATTCGGTTCAGCCGTTTTTCCGTGATGATGAGACAAACGAAAATTTCGTTTTTTACTAATATCTCGAGAACCACTGGTCGTAGAAACTCAAAACACGGATATAATTTTAAGTGGGGCTATTTCTGGCCTACCCACAAAATTTCATCAAATTCGGTTCAGCCGTTCTCCCGTGATGGTGTGACAAACAGACAGACAGACAGACAGACAGACAGACAGACAGACAGACAGACAGACAGACAGATTTTCATTTTTATTTATATAGACTAGCAGCATACCCGTTCTTCGTACGGAGTATATAATATAAAGAAACTTGAAATTCATAATCATGCCCAAATTCTTATAGTATACTAAATGACATGTTTAATAAAAAAATATTCTGTTAAAATATTTAATATAATGCTCCTAAAAAGAAGTTTAAGAATCTCTGTTCTCGCTATATAAAATTATCTTCATGGACATATCTGAACAATAAAACATCTTGGACCCCTTATGTAAGCAAATATAAAAAAAAATATGGAATTGAATCAATATATGCAAAATAAAAGCGTTAAAATTGTATAGGACCCGTACTAATTATATACGCGAATATTAGAAAATATAACCTGTATTAGTAGATTACATGTATAAATTGAAAATACCAATAAACCCGTAATCTTTAAATCTGAAGACAGTCATTTATTCCAATATATGTCAAAATTAAAGTGCTAAAATTATATGGGAAGATATACACGTACTACATATAATGTCCGATTATTAGTAGAAGATTACCCGTTTTGCAATATGAGTCACAAATGTTTTTTGGTAAAATACAACAGACGACGTAATAAATTGAATATATAATTAATCCCCTTAATCTTCATACCAGAAGACTGAACTTGATTCCAATATATATGCCAATATATGTCAAAATATATGCCAATATACCTGTACTACTTATATTCTCGTAGGTTAGAAGATATACCCGTGCATTCCAAGAAGATTACTCGTACAACGTACAATATGCGTGTGTCAGCAATTTTTGCCGCAATAAAACAATGGCGTAATAACTTAAAAATATCAATAATCCCTGAATCAATAATTCCGGAAAATATCAATAATAATAATGTTTAAACCTGAAGAGTATAATTGATATTATCCAGTCCAAAATGAAATGGCAATGAAATTTATTTTATATACATATCTTCATTATTCAAATCGGAAAGGATTTAATAAAAATCGTCTGCCGCATAAACACATTGGATTTAAATCCGTTGCTAAGCGACATGATATCATTTGCTTCAAATAAATTGGTAGAAAAAATATCGTCTAAATAGTTATATTTCTATGGAACATTTGGCGACAGTTTCGTCAAATTAGCGACATTTTAAAAAATCGCCAAATTTATCGCCAAGTGGGACTGTAGAACTGACAGTTCCACTTTGCGACAAATTGACGAAATATCATCACAATACTATCCCCTAATAAAAAACAATTAATATCATTTATGTAGCGCAATTTTATCAATTTCAAGATATTTTTATAGATTTGAAAACATTTTTATCAATTTGGTGACATTTTAAAAATTCGCTAAATGTATTACTAAGTAGGATGGTTGGTCTGACAGATAAATGCTAACCAAACATCATTTCAGTGCTCTCTTCTAACAAAACAAAAAAGAATTTCATTGATATGTAGAAGACCCAAGCCACACGACCAACCCGAAGGTTTATGGCAGCTGTTTGTGTGTCGTTTATATCAATTTGACGACATTTGCGTCAATTTGGCAAAGTTTAAGAAAAGTTGTCAAATTAGCGATATCCCTCCAAATTCGTAGCTTTGAATTTGCAGATCTGAATGAAACATTCTTATCCCGTTTCAATATACTAAATGAAAACACTAAATGTATTAGAAGATATACCCGCTCTACTCTTTTTCTGTTTCAACAATCGGCTATATGAATTTATTGGCTAAACACAATATATGAGTTTAGTAGCTAAATACGATATAAGCTTGAAAACTCTTTGCCAAAATAAATGAAATTGATGTACGCGGTCAGCAATTAATATAATTAAAAGAAAAATCAAACCGTCCATTCATAAGATATACTTTTATATCCATTTATCCATTTATTTATTATTTAAATCGAAAAAAAATAATAAAAACATTAACAAACACATTCAATTTAATTGCGATGCCGAGCAACATGATATATCCTCCTAAAATGTTAAAATTTATTAACCACTAACAGCACACCCGTTATTCGTACGGAGTGTATAATTTAAAGAAACTTAAAGTTCGCAATCATGTGCAAATTCTGTTAAAATATTAAATTTATTGCTCCTAAAGAGAAGTTTAAGAATATATGTTCTCACTATGCAAAATTATCTTCACGATCAGATCTGAAGAATAAAACATCCTGCCCCCTTTTGTAAGCAAATTTACAGAAGAAAAAATAGGAATTGAATGAATATATGCAACCCCGTACTAATTATATTGTCGCAGATCAGAAAATATGCCAATGTGTTAGTAGAAGATTACCCGTATTACAATATGCGTCTCAAAAATATTTGCCAAAATAAAAGAGATGACGTAATAAATTGAAAACATCAATAATATCCGTACTCTTTATACCAGAAGGTCGTAATTGATTCCAATATATGCCAATATATATCAAAACATATGTCAATATACCTGTACTACTTATATTCTCGTAGATTAAAAGATATACACGTGTATTTGTAGAAGATTCGCACAACATACAATAAATGAGTTTAAACAATTTTTGTCATAATAAAATAATTGCATAATAACTTGAAAATATCAATAATCCTTGAATCAATAATCCCCGAAAATATAAATAATAATAATTTTTAAACCTGAAGACCGTAATTGATATTATCCAGTCAAAAATGCTATAAGAAAAATCAAATCGTTCTTTTCTAAAATATATTTTTATATCCATTTATTTATTATTCAAATCGAAAAAATAATTATTAAAATTAACAGACAGATTTAATTTAATTGCGTTTCTGAGTAACATGATATAAGGTAGAATCTTATAACATGTTAAATATGTCATGTCTTATAACATAAACTGCGAAATTAAATAACGATTTTGATTTCTCTATACTTCTCATTGTTCCGTAAAAGCTTGTTTTAAATAACCCATGAACCATGGAGATAGATTTCCCCTTTAAATCATGTTTCAAACAATTCATGTTTTCAGAAAGTGACTAATTAACGCAAAAAATCTCCCATCAAACTCAGAGATTAAATTTTAATTCACTTTCAAACGATTTTCAAGCTTTTCGTTTGGATAAACCACGGAGTTAAGGAGTAGAACTCCTAGGGAAAAGTTCCGTTTTTCATTAATATCTCGACAACCCCAGGTCTTAGAAACTCGAAACTTGGACAAAATTTATGGGGGGATATTTCAAGGCTATTCACCAAATTTCATTAAATTCGGTTCAGCCGTTTTTCCGTGATGATGAGACAAACGAAAATTTCGTTTTTTACTAATATCTCGAGAACCACTGGTCGTAGAAACTCAAAACACGGATATAATTTTAAGTGGGGCTATTTCTGGGCTACCCACAAAATTTCATCAAATTCGGTTCAGCCGTTCTCCCGTGATGGTGTGACAAACAGACAGACAGACAGACAGACAGACAGACAGACAGACAGACAGACAGATTTTCATTTTTATTTATATAGATTACAAAGTAACAAGTACCCAAAGCCAAAGGTACAGAATTTTATGAAATCGATTAAAATTTTCAAGGGAATTAAATTTTAAGTAATACAAAATTTACATTTTTATACAGCCCCCGTACAAAAACATTTCCAATGAATAAAAGGTGTCCATACACTAATAAGGTGATGTACAAAATTTCAGCATTTAATCGTAAAAATCCCAGAGATATGAAAAGACAAAAATGCTGGCTTAAACCACTTTTCGATGTATCGAAATCGGTTTTCAGAGAAGAAGAATCATGTCGGCAGATCGCGTTTCAGGGGTTATACACAAATTACGAAAGAAAATAATGATTACATAAATAAATAATAATTTTGCTATTTATTGATACAAAAGTATCTATACTGTGTAGAAATAATTACTTTAAATAAAGATTACAAAACTTGTTCAAAATGTTTTCCATCCATGCCAAAGATTTATAAAAAGATAAGAGGCAGATATTATTTGCCTATGATGCATTACTGCGTTGCGTCATTCGCACTTTTGCTGTAAACATTTACATGTTAATTTGTGATTAATCTCTCACCAACTTTTTTTAAACATATCTCTGGGACTTTTTATAATAAAATGCTGAAATTCAGTTGTACATCACCTTTATTAGTGTATGGGGCACATTTTACTCATTGGAAAATTTTTTGTACGGAGGCCGTATAAAAATTTAAATTTTGTATATCTTCAAATTTAATCCCATGAAATTTTTTTACCGATTTCATAAAATTCTGTACCTTTTTTACGCAACTTTGTAATATGTTATATATGTCATAGATTAATTAAGGAATAAAAGCCGATTTCAATGTTTTTGGGACACTCTGCATATATATATATATATATATATATATATATATATATATATATATATATATATATATATATATATATATATATATATATATATATATATATACACATATATATATATATATATATATATATACACACATATATATATATATATATATATATATATATATATACACACACACACATATATATATATATATATATAATATTAAAACACCGTGAAATACTACATTACAAAATCATTATGTGTCAATATTTAAATTCTTCTTTAAGTGGAAGCTTTGTAATTTTGTTAATTTATACTTGTGAACATGTTTCAAACATTATTCACACACTTTTTAACATATTTCAAACATTTACTCTGGATGAATTTCGATAGGGCTGGATCTCGACAATTATATCTTATATTTGTTTCTGTGTGATGTATATTTACATCTTACATTTTGATACATTCGTATTCCTTTTTGCAATGTACCGGCTCTCCGGGAGTGTTGTCGCGACGTAAAGCATGCTTAACCGGGGTGAGGGGGTCACAACTCCCCCCGGCCATCTTTTGGTACATTGTTTCCATCCATACCTCTTTTCTTTTTGACAATATATATATATATATATATATATATATATACATACAATATTGCCAAGTATAGTAGTACAATTTTTAAGAAATGTGTAACTACTGATAACTTTAAGTAGAAAAACATAATTTATTTGAAATAGACTATTTGTTCATTCACGCTTTATGTCTCAGATGATATAAAATGCAATTTCTCATATTGCATGTACAAAAGGCAGACACAAATAATAATTCAACTGTAGTTGTTCGCATTAAGCCTCCTAGATCTAGTCAAGATATATTTGTTTTCAACGTATCAAATGCATTGTTTCTGAAAAATCTTTTTCTATTCTTTATCTATTTATTTTCTTTATTTGAATTTATATTACATAGGTCCTTTATCTTACATAAAATGTGGAAACAAATTAGATAACAGTATAATATTAACATGTTGAATTTTATAGGTCATCATAAAGACTGACATAAATATTTTAATACAAACAAATTAAATACAAGTTTAAAACTGTCGATCAAGCACAACTTGATATTAGAATATATTTTAAGTATAAGAGTTACCATCATGTCATTTAAAAATATTTTCTGATAGTTATAAATCCTATTGCATTTTCCTAAAAAACTGTAGATACTTGTTATTTCATGCTGAGGAGCACATCATTTTAATCACAAAACTCGTCCATGGATTTTGTTATGTGGTATGGGATAATATTCTACATTTTTGGAAGTCCACCCAGCCACAATTCAGTTTTTTTACTTTGAATATGGCGCCTTTGAATTACTATGAATATGGCGAATTATGTTGCGCCTTCATGTAGTCTAAGACAATTTTTTGAAAAATTGAAAGCAAGTTTCATGATGGGACTTAACTTGTCAGCTTACATGGGAGTTTGAAAAGTAACGAGACATAGCAAAACAAGAAAGATCAATCATGCATAAGCATTGATTATGAAACACTTTCTAACTGAAATTAACTTTCTAACTGAATTTAAAAATTTCTAAAATGTGATATATTCAGTGGTGATATCTTTTACATTATCACAGTGCTACAGTAATTTATTTCACGTAAATATTTAAAACTGTATCGAAATATAAATCATCTGATTCTCTATGCAAAATCAATGAACATTTCATTCATATAACTTTTATTCCAGATTCCAGAGCTAAATAATTTTGTGTGTAAAAATTCAGCAATTCTTATGTAACTCACCTTACAATCGCTTGAGATATTTGCATTCTGCATAAGTTAAAATTAGGCTTCGTTGAAGAAATAATAAAAGTTTAGGGATCATTTAAAATCACAACTATTGTAATTGCATAGGCACGGAATTTAGATACACAGATAACACAGATACACAGAAAATATATGTGTATGTGTGTATTCAAAGTATTGGAATCGTGCCGAAGGTCGGAACTCGAATTTTCGAAGGATCTACACGTTTTGGGACTTCTACAACACGAAAAAACTATTTTTAGGAAGACGTCTGCGTGTAAGGGTGTATCTGTGTATGTTTCAGCGTGTCTGTGAGGATATTACATCCACTCTATTGAAAACCTAATAGACCGAATTTCATAAAATTTGGTAGGTATGTTTTTGAGGGAAATCCTGATGTTCATTAGATTATAGTACGATTCGTAATAAAAGAATCGGCCTTCTTTGCGAAATTGTCGGCACAATTTGCCTTTATCCACTCTAGCTAAAAACTAATGAAACAAATTTAACAAAATTTGGTGTATAATATTTCAATAACCTACAAATGTTTTATATATCGAATTTAGCAAAATTTGGTATATAAACCATTTGTAGGTTATTCTAGTACGATTCGGGAAAAAGGAACGGGCTATTTTTGCGAAATGGCTAGCAAAAATCGTTAAATATAAAAATAAAAGACTACGTGTGCTCAATTATATCAATTAAATTCCTATTTTATACGTGATTTTTGACAACAAAAAGAATATACTAACCCCATTACTCTAGGACTAGTCGTTGAGATCTATATTTTTTTCGCGTTTTCGCTACGCCACCTTTGGCAATAAGTCCAGCTATCAAATGAGAACCAAATTTAAGTTTAACGTGCAAATACAATGTCATTTAAAATACTTATGGCTGTTATTTTGTGCAGATAAACTCAAATTATTATTGAAGAAATAAAGAGAACGTGAATATTAGTCTGCAGGGAAAGACATGTGCTGCCCACATCAGAATTTTTAACAGTATTACAACAATGATTTATAGACGTGAACGGGGATTATTTGCAGGCCATTTCGAAAAAAAATGTATGATCTAAATTTAAAGATCCACCAATATTTTGGAAAATAAATGTTCAACAAATTTAAGCTGTGTACCAAATTTTAACTCTCTAGGACGTAGGAAAGTGCATTAAAAATGCCATCAAATAAGTATATCATGAAGAGTTATAAAAAATTAATAAAAATTTGGAAAATTGTTATCTACCAAATTTATTTTAAAATGTGTAGCCTCTCTCATATACAAAATGGTTAAACTCTTGGAAAGATATTTATTATACAATGTATCTCTTTTTTCTTTCTTTTTAAATTATAGAAGCAAATTTAAAATTCACAAATTGCTTCGAAATTTTTAGAAAATATTCACATTGTCCCCTAAAATATATATAAAAGATTTCAGTAAAATATGGTAGGTCGTTTTTTAATTAAAAATTATTTAATAAACGGAGAAAAACAAATTCAATTAAATTCTGACTTTGGGATATCCTCCAGAAAGAAAAAAATATATATATTATACTAGCAGCATACCCGTCCTTCGCACGGAGTATATAATATAAAAAAAACTTATAATTCGCAATCATGTGCAAATTCTGATAAAATATTAAATTTATTGCTCATAAAGAGAAGTTTAAGAATATCTGTTCTCACTATGCAAAATTATCTTCACGGCAAATCTGAAGAATGAAATATCCTGGCCCCTTTTGTAAACAAATTCACACACAAAAAAAAGAATTGAATCAATATATGCAACCACGTACTACTTATATTGTCGCAAATTAGAAAATATGCCAGTGTGTTAGTTGAAGCTTAAACATATTGTAATATGAGTCTTAAAAATATTTACCAAAATAAAAAAGATGACGTAATAAATTGAAAGTATCAGAAATCCCCGTAATCTTAATACCAGAAGGTCGTAATTGATTCCAATATATGCCAATATATATAAAAATTTTGCCAATATACCTGTACTACTTATATTCTCGTAGATTAGAAGATATACCCGTGCATTTGTAGAAGATTACTTGTACAACGTACTATATATGAGTTTCAACAATTTTCGTCATAATGAAACAATAGCATAATAATTTGAAAATATCAATAATTCCTGAATCAACTGTCCCCGAAATATCAATAATAATGATGTTTAAACCTGAAGACCGTAATTGATATTATCCAGTCAAAAATGCAATGTCAATGAAATTTATTTTATATACATATTTTTATTAGATTTAACAAAAATCGTATGACACATAACACATTGGATCCGTTGCTAAGCGACATGATATCATCTGCTTCAAATAAATTGATGGAAATCATGTCGTCTGAATAATGTGATCTCCATGGAAGGTTTGGCGACATTTTCGTCTCCATGATATTTTTATGGATTTACAAATATTTTTATCAATTTAGTGATATTAAAAAAATTAGTTAAATGCGTTACTAAGTGGGATGGATGGACTGACCGACAAATGCTACAGAAACATCATTTCAGTACTCTATTCTAAAAAAACAAATTTAATTTCATTGATTTGGGTCATTTTTATCAATTTGGAGATATTTCCTCTAATTTGGTAAAGTTTAAGAAAAGTTACCAAGTTATTTAGAGATATTCCGCTAAATTCGTAGCTCTAAATTTGCAGATTTGAAGAATAAAATATCCATATCCCGTCTGTATATATACTAAATGAAAACACTAAAATTGTATTTGAAGATACATACATCCGTTCTACTCTTTTTCTGCTTCAACAATCGGCTAAATGAATTTATTGGGTAAACACAATATATGAGTTTATTAGCTAAACACAATATATGAGCTTTGAAACCTCTTTGCTAAAATAAATAAAAGTGTGATGTACACAGTTCGCAATATATATAATTAAAAGAACAATCAAACCGTTCATTTATTATGAGTTTATTAGCTAAACACAATATATGAGCTTGAAACCTCTTTGCTAAAATAAATAAAAATAATGTACGCAGTCCGCAACATATATAATTAAAAGAACAATCAAACCGTTCATTTATAAAATATATTTTTATATCCATTTATTTATTATAGAAATAGAAAAAAATAATAATAATCATTAACAAACACATTTAATTCCATTCCTTTGCCGAGCAGCATGATATAAGATAGAATCTTCCTCATAAAATGCGAAATTAAATAACCATTTTAATTTCTTTATACTTCTAATCGTTGAGTAAATGCTTGTGAAATACATGGAGGTTAATACATGTAAAAACATGGAGGTAGATTTTTCCATTTAAATTCATGTTTCAAACAATTCATGCTTTCAGATAGTGACTATTTAATGCAAAAATCCTGCATCAAACTCAAAAATAAAGTTTTAATTCCCTTTGACGCTTTAAACAAACGATTTTTATCCTTTCCGTTTGGATAAACCACGGAGTTGGAGAGTAGAACTCCTATAAAAAAAGTTCCGTTTTTCATTAATATCTCGACAACCCCTGGTCTTAGAAACTTGAAACTTGGGCAAAATTTATGGGGGGCTATTTCAAGGCCACCCACAAAATTTCATTAAATTCGGTTCAGCCGTTCTCTCGTGATGATGAGACAAACGAAAGTTTGGTTTTTTACTAATATCTCGAGAACCACTGGTCATAGAAATTCCAACCATAGACTAAATTTTAAGTGGGGCTATTTCTAGGCTACCCACAAAATTTCATCAAATTCGGTTCAGCCGTTCTCCCGTGATGATGGGACAAACAGACAGACAGACAGACAGATTTTCAATTTTATTTATATAGATAATAAATATATTTCTAAGTGTTTGACTATTTTGTATATGAGAGAGGTTTCACATTTTAAAATAAATTTGGCAGATAACAATTTTTCAATTTTTTTTTAGATTTTATATAACTCTTCATGAAATACTTATTTGATGGCATTTTTAATGCACTTTCCTACGTCCTACAGAGTTAAAATTTGGTACAAAGCTTAAATTTGTAGAACATTTTATTCTACAAAAATTTGGTGGATCTTTATATATAGATCCTACATTTTTTTCGAAATGGCCTGCAAATAATCCCCGTTCACTTCTATAAATCATTGTTGCAATGTTGTTAAAAATTCTGATGTGGGCAGTACATGTGTTTCCCTGCAGACTCATATTCACGTTCTCTTTATTTCTTCAATAATAATTTCAGTATATCTGCACAAAATAACAGCCATAAGTATTTTAAATGACATTGAATTTGCACGTTAAACTTACATTTAGTTCTCATTTTGATAGCCGGACTTATTGTCAAAGGTGGCGTAGCGAAAACGCGAAAAAACTAAAATATCTCATGAACGGCTGGTCCTAAAGTAATGGGGATAGTCTTATTCTTTTTGTTGTCAAAAATCACGTTTAAAATAGGAATTTAATTGATATAATTGAGCACACGTAGTCTTTTATTTTTATATTTAATGATTTTGGCTGGCCATTTCGCAAAAACAGCCCGTTTCTTTTTCCCGATTCATACTAGAGTAACCTACCAGTGATTTATATACCAAATTTTGTTAAATTAGGTATATAAATCACTCGTAGGTTATTGAAATATTATACACTAAATTCTGTTAAATTTGGTCCATTAGTTTTTAGTTAGAGTGGATAAAGACAATTACTGCCGGCCATTTCGCAAAGAAGGCAGATTCTTATATTACGAATCGTACTATATTCTAATGAACATCAGGGTTTCCTACAAAAAACTTACCTGGCAAATTTTATGAAATTCGGTTCATTAGTTGTTCAGTTAGAGTGGATGCAATATCCTCACAGAGGGCACACAGAAAAACGCACAGATGCACCGTTACACACACATACGTCTTCCTAAAAATAGATTTTTCGTGTTCTAGAAGTCTCAAAACGTGTAGATCCTTCCAAAATTCGAGTTCCGATCTTCGGCGCGATTCCAATACTTTGAATACATACACACACACACATATATATTATCTGTGTATCTGTGTATCTAAATTCCGAGCCTACGCAATTACAATAGTTGTGATTTTAAATGATCCCCAAACTTTTATTATTTCTTCAACGAAGCCCAATTTTAACTTATTCAGAATGCAAATATCTCAAGTGATTGTAAGGTGAGTTACATAAGAATTGCTGAATATTTTTCACATAAAATTATTTAGCTCTGAAGTCTGGAATACAAGTTATATGAATGAAATATTCATTAATTTTGCATAGACAATCAGGTGATTTATATTGCGATAGAGTTTTAAATATTTAAGTATAATAAATTACTGTAGTATTGTGATAATGTAAAAGATATCACCACAGAATGTATCACATTTTTGAGAAATTTTAAATGAAATTGCATTTCAGTTAGAAAGTGTTTCATAATCAATGCTTATGCATGATTGATCTTTCTTGTTATTATATTATATACTTTTTGGATAAAATTATTAATCTAAATATTAATTTTGCTTGATCAAGAAAAATTATACATGTGCTTGAGAGCATAAAATGTTCATTAGCTACACCTTGAAAGAGTTTATTGAACTGTGTTGGGGCTTCTCGGAAATTGAAATGTCAACATATTAACTCCATAGAACAACTTTCGAAAGGTGAAATGATAAAAAAAGCATGCTTCGGGCTGAGATAGAGACTTCAAATGTGGTGTACGGGTAGATATTTCGAAAGAAACAAAGTGCGAAATTTCAGTTTTTTTCTATTTTCCATTTTATGGAGTTTTGCACACCAAAATGTTCGATTTGTCGAATAAATGAGACACTCTTCCTTTAAAATGTGATGATACTTGGGAAAATCATTTAACAAAAATGCTGGTGCTCTTTGAATGTATTTAACAGAATACTAGTATACCTTAAAGACATTTAACATAATGCTAATGGTCCTTGAAAACATTTAACATAACGCTGATACTTCTTGATCGCATTTGACATAACGTTCTCCTTGAATGTATTTAACATAAAAGTTTAATAGTAAAATTTAAAGTTAGATACTAAAATTTTGCTAATCCTTAATATAGAGCATCCTAAAGATGGATAAAAAAACCCTTTATTTTAATGAAATAGGGGATTTAGAAATAATATTATGAGTATGCGCCGAACTTCGGCGTCATACACACACGCACGGAGAAAGAATGGTATATAAGTATTTTTTCATGCTGTGGATTATGTTTAATTTACACGTGGTTGAACAAAGATTTTAATAAATAGAGGGTTTACGGTAATACGTTTCAAATTAGATGCTTTAGATGCTGGCAATGTGCCGAACAATAATGGCTATGTTACCGTGTGTTGCATGTTTCAGAATAATCTTCTTAATATTACTGTCTAAAAGCTTTTATAAATATGCAGTTGTGAATTTTTTTTTACAATTGGAGAATGAGGGTTGTTTATCTTTGCAAGCATAATTTATTTTTTAAGAATAGTTAAAACTTGTATTTACGTAAAGTTAAAGAATTCACACAATAAAATGACTTCGTCTGATACAGGTTATTGCACATTCATCCTACCGGTGTTTATGCTAATATTGCGAATAAATGTGTGCTATATCGTGGCAATCGGTCATACAACCAAATATCTTGCAGCCAGGAATGGAGCAGTTGCAGACTCACGTGAAAATCTAGCCTGGGCGCAATTCTCCAAGTACAGTAGGAGATAATCCAATGCTAGACCCATTGCTTTAAACATGGGTAATGGAAAGTCAGATAAATTCTGGCTATGTGGCGTGGAATAAATACCCAGATTTATACCAAGGGATGTCAATCCCACTTATGTTGTTCTCCGTTACAAACTTTTTTAATCTGACTCCATATTTAATAATTACACTTTACAACAAAGTTGAAAAGTGTTTATGACTTTGTTAAATCTGTCTGTGTGTCTGTCTGTTAGTACGATAACTGCCCTAAAATGACTTAATCAAAATGAAATTTTAGTATGTTGTTCAGATGGCCTGTAGGACCTATGGGAATATACATGAATAATATCACCCAATTAGTTTTGGATTGAACCCGGGTTGAAAAAATGAAATACATTGAGCCCTATGGGACCTAATTTTTCAAACATTTTTTAAGCGGATTTAAAATTCACAAATTGCTTCGAAAATTTTAGGTAAGATTCAAATTGCTCCATAAAATATATAAAAAAAAATTCAGCGAAATATATTCAGTAGTTTTTTAAATAAAAATTAAAATAATAATAACACCTCTTATATGAAGCGATCACGTCACCATGAT
The DNA here is from genome assembly GCA_951213105.1 of Amaurobius ferox. NCBI lineage: Eukaryota > Metazoa > Arthropoda > Arachnida > Araneae > Amaurobiidae > Amaurobius > Amaurobius ferox. The sequence goes on along the minus strand of OX578134.1, from coordinate 145,307,039 downwards.
ATGAAAAGATCACGTGACCCACTTCAAAAGGATATATGGCATCCATCTTGTCTCAAAATCGTGATTTTTAAAGTTATTTTTTATTCATATTGAGTGTTGTATCCGTCCTAAAACTACTTTATTTTTGCTTAAATTCTATGCATCTACATACTGAAACAACGCAAATACAATATATTTGAGTTTAAATGCTCATCCAAATTTGATTATATCTACAACGAAGCCTATTTTTCACCTAGGTAAAATGTAAATAGTAGAATATGTAGAGTGAGTTGTATTAGAATTGTTGTATTTTTTTAACACAAAATAATTTAGTTCATGGAGTCTGCATAGATGATATGAATGAAATATTCACTGATTTTAGAAAAGAGAAGGAATATTTGTTTCGATGAAGTTTTACGCATAGAGTTTAATTACTTGTAGCTCCATGATCTTAACTTTTAAATAAAATAAATTATTGTAGTATTATGATGAATGACATGAATGGGGAATTATTTATGAATGAAATGTTGCTTTTATAGAGAGAGCCAGGCGTGTTATTTTTTCTATGACGTCATTTGAAAGAATTTAAGTTGTTTTCGATGAAGTTTTCAAATATAATAAATTATCGTAGTATTATGATAATTCTAAAATTAATACCGAGGAATGTATCACATTTTAGAGATGTTTAAACCAGGCAATTTATATTTCAATGCCGTCATTTGAATGTAGTTCATTTTTTTCGATGAAGGTTTAAGTTTTCAAATATAATAAATTAATGTAGTATTGTGATAAGTGTTAAAATATTATCGAGGAATATATTGCACTTCAGACATGTTTAAATAGAATTGCATCGAAGTTGGAAAGTGTTTCATAATCAATGCTTTAAGCATGATTGATCTTTCTTGTTTTAACTCAACAAAATACAAATTGCGAAAAATTTGATGATTTTGCTGTTACGACGTTGTGTACCAGCTTACAAGGTATGGAGCTTTTTATGTCTTATGTTGAGTATATTTCTGTTATGATACCTATGTATAGAGGTCTCCAAACTACTGCCCGTGGGCCGAATATGGCCCACATGATTTTCCAAGCCGCCTCACAGGGTTATACATGATTGAGGTAGATAATGAAAATGTAATTAGTGTAACATTTGTCATAATTTAAGAGCATCCAGTTTCATATGTACAACGCTGATTTTACCATTTACCATAGGACTTGTAGGACATTTTAAAGCATAAGAATATCTAGAGTATTATTACAGTGCCACAACTACAGTACATTTATTTTCACTTTCTGATCCAGCCTGACACGTGGTGTCCGAAACATTAGCCTTTGCGACAAGCTGGAGCAGATTTCTTACGCATTTTTAAAAACTGCTTCCATAAATGTACTTTCAACAAACTAAAGTTTGCTCAAAGACGTTAAGTAACTAATAGACTAACTTGGGCTCTTTCTAATATCACAATGACCGTACCCGTTCCTGTATCAATACAAATGTCTTAAATATGCATAATAGATGTTCGATTTCAAATTAGCACCTGTGTGTGACACATGATCCTTGCATTTTATGACCATATTAAAAATCTGATTTTCTTCCAAGAATTTTTTTTACTATTATTTATCCCTTTGTCACATCATTTTTAAAATGGAAAATCGATTTACTTTATATTTCTAAAGTCAAAATATTTGTAATGCGGATTTTCAAGATATGTAATGTACATTAAATATAAAATAAACCGTTACTCCATGAAAGCACCACCTGTCTTTACAGTTTATGTATTTCCGTAAGTAAGCGATTCCCACTTTTTCTTTCTTCCAATAAACCTTCATTTCATTGCTTTTTTTCAAAAAACAACATTTTTCACCCGAGAAATCAATGATGTCACAGCTTCACTCGGTTATAATAAAAGTTAAATAATGAAACCGGGATCTGAAACTTTTTGCAGAGAGAATAAAATCTAGGAAAATCCTTGTATCAATGAAGTAACGGATCAAAAAATAATGCAATGTGTATGCAACACGTATCAACGTCATAAGCACGCATGGCTGAAAAGTGGCTTATTTACAGATTCAGGGTAGCGCGGGGATTCGTTTTATTTACACATACTTGAGCAAATATTTTCATAAATAACAGGTTTATGGTAATATGTTTGAAATTAGGTACTTTCGATGCTAGTAATGCGTTGCTCAATAATGCTTGTCTTGGCTTATGGTTTTGAATATTACACCGAAATCCTTAAAACGATTCTTAAAAATCCTTTTGGGAAAGCGGAATGTCCGAATTGTTCTTTATGTTTTTACAACATTTTATTTAAATTTATCCGGTGTTTGTTTGCTTACCAGTGTTATTCAAATCCCGTTATTTGAGGTTAATTTTAAGTTACAATAGTCACAGTAATATGGAATTTGATATGTCGTTGTCTTTTATGGCAAAGCTTAATTTTTATTTTATTTTAAACCTTATCTCGCTAGCCAGTCCTGGGGAAAATGTACTTGCTTTTGGAAGAAATGTACTGGTTTTTGGGGAATAATTGGAGAACCGGTGTAGCTGGAATGTTCAATGTAGTATATCGTTGTCTTTCGTGGTATATTTCAATTTTATATATGTTGTCTTTCGCGGTATATTTTAATTTTGTATATGTTGGGGTTTTTTTGTATATTTTAACCCTTTGCTTACGGGTGGGATAGAGACAATCCCAAACGAAGAGCCTTCCAAAAAGACAGGTATTTGACATATCCTTTGGGATTGCCGTTGTCCCATCCGTAAGCAAAAGGTTAAATTTGTATATTAGCAGTTTAATAATCTTGTCTTTGGCACATTTACATTTTAATTCTTTTGATTTTTAACGTTGTCGGGCTTTCCAGTTTTCGGAGTAGTTTTTGCAAAAAATTAACTCATTTTAGGGGAATATATTGAAAACCAGTACAGCTTGAATGTCCAAATTTTATATGTTGTTGTCTTTTGTAGTCTATTTTATTTTATTTTATTTTTTTTGGATTTTTAAATTTATCAAGATAGCTCATCTTGGGTTTGCCATAGGAATTCATTCATTTTGAGGAAATAGCTCGAGACTTGGGACAGCTAGAAAGACCAAATTTAGTATGGCGTTGTCTTTCATTCATGTAAGATACATGCATTTTAATAAATGCATTTAAATAATTAATACATGCATTTTAATAATTTTAAAATTTTTATGCAATAAAGTTACATAAATGTAATAAAAGAAGATAATTAAAAATAAATAGGTTTTTGCTTTTACTTGTTATACTTGAGTTTTGTAAACTGAAATTGTTTATTTTACTTTTCTTTCGCTCATATGAAATTAATGAAACATAATATTTTAGGAAGTGGTATTATGGGTTTAACTTATAAGCCCAAGTCTTGCTTTTCTTCCTAATTTTACATACGTGGTACAGAAAATTTACCCCATGGGATAAAAAATTAAAGTTATAGAATACCGTGTTTTGACGCTCAAAGAAGAATTTTACCTTTTGCTTACGGGTGCGACAGCGTCATTCCCGAACTAAGAGCCTCCCAAAAACACAGGTATTTGACAAACCCTATCCTAAACAGTTCGATCCCTCTTTGCAGGCATTGGCGTCCAAAGGGGTATTTTATTTTAAAATTCATTTTTGGTATTTTAGTGCAATCATTCAAAAATGATATGACGTTTTATATGACTTTTATATGACTTATTATATGACTTTTACGTGTGAGTCTAGTTCTAGTACATCGTATGTAGGACACAGTTGATCGTATCTTATGGTATAAATATCACATTCGGCTGAAGCTATTTCAGGAAGTTTCTTATGATACTAAATCTGTTATATTCCAACAATACGTTTAATTCTTATTTCATATTCCTTAAAATGAACTTAAATTTCTGGTGCTCATCCACATATACTATTAAAAGTTAAAGGTGAGATTTTCTTGAAATACAAAGAAAAAAATGTTTTTCAAACCTCATCAACAATATTTAGACATTTTTTGCTATTTTTATGAAAACATAGACCTTTGATTTTAGTATTTCATACGAAGTCGCTTAATTTTTCCAATGATTATACTGAGTGTGGTATCGAGATCTGTGAAAGTATATTTTGTTTTAAAATGCTCTTTTTCATGTCATGTAAATGTAGAATCCCTCAGCCGATTTTCGGTGGAAATAGGTCAAATTGTGGAGTGTTTGCGACCTTGAAAAGGAGCGCCTGCCAGCCGGCTGAGAGAAAGAAAAACCGTTGAGTTTTAATTTGGTTTTGTTGATTATTTTCCAATGTTCTGTTTGGTACGTGTGTGATATGTATATGTGTGTGGTGACGTCAGAAAAAGTAAATGTAGAGGGACGCGCTTGGAAGTAGAGCAGAGCTTACCATGGACGAGAGGGCTGTCGGTCGCATATAGATTTTGTTCCAATTTAAAAATGAAACTATTTTAAATTTTAATTTAACTTTACTAAAATTGCTCTCAGGATGTTTTTAGACCGACAGAGCCCCTGAAACAGAGAGACAGAGCCCCGAACCGACAGAGCCCCGAAATTTAGGTTCGTATGTATTTTTCCTTTAATTGGGAGATTGTAAAATTGAATTGCTGGTTATATGTCTAGAGAAATTTTAATCTAAAAGCCAGCTTAAAAGTAATATATCTGTATCAATCTCCCCTGGCATATACTATTGTTTGATAAGGTTATTAAATTTGAATAATGTCTATACTTAAAGATTTTCAAGCTGGATATATTGTTTTGAAACCAATTTTAGAAAGACTGACTCATGATTAAAGGAGTTAGAATTGCCTTTTGAGAAATGTGTTTAAGTTTGAAATAATGTCTTATTTGTGCTTCATAGAGTCAATTAAAGCATGTTCCTTTACCATAATGAAATATATAGAGTCGTCTTTTCACTTGTTGTTTTACTTGCTTTTGATTGTTCCCAGCCATTGAGTAGCAGTTTCGCTTCTCACCAGGGAGACGGATTCGTTCTGGAGTTAAGTACTTACCACTAGTTGATAATTGTGTTTATTTCAGTTTCTACATTTGTATGTGAAAGCAGAAGAGTCTTTTAAATCATTGAAAACGCTTTTACATGTTTGGTTTCTGCATTTGTATGTGAAAGCAGAAGAGTCTTTTAAATCATTGAAAACGCTTTTACACTGAGTATCAATAAAGCATATTTGCATATGTTAAGCACATAAGAAACACATTTAATGCAACTGTAACCAAAATAATCTTCCAGTTTCTATAGCTCTAATTCGCAGATTTTAGTTATATCTCATTTTCTGAGCTTATTCCAATTGGCATAATATCAGTTATTACGGAAATGCTGAGATCATTGTATTGCAAAGAATTCTGAAATTCTTTGCAGCATTGGGATTGTTCAGCTATATTATTTTATTTCCCTTATCAGTTTCTTTCCTTTATTAACCCTTATCAACATCACAAACACACAGGACTATTAAAATTGTTAAATCATTATAAAATAGTTCTAGAAGAAACAATTAATAAATTATCTAATCAAAACATAATGCTATTAAAATGCATTCTACGAAAACAATATTTAAGCAAACGAGCTCAAAGCATGGTGTAAAATAATATATTTTAACACTTGAATAAATTACTCAGTGTTTCCCGGGTCCCAAATAAGCGTCTGTATAATACGCAAAATAACACCGCTCAATTTCCAAATCGTTTTTGTTGTGTACTAAAATTGTTCCCACGCTCTTTCTTCCCACCCATGTCAACGCGGGGCTAATACACTTTAAATATACACCTTTGATACTCCTTAAGAAATCGCTAGGTTACTGATTACTGGCAAAACGATACAACAAAATATTTAAAATCTCAAAGATAAAAGTTCCTTTAACTCTGAAGAAAAATTCAAAAAATTATTACTTTTTCAGTGAGTTTGTATTCAATTTAAATCAAATTTTAGCACACTATTTTCGTTGTTTTCGATAAACTGTGGCAAAATATCGCTAAGTTAGCGATATTTTGCTAAATTAGTCAACATCTTTGGCAAATTTATCGCTAAGCGTTACAAGCGTGCGGAGAGAAAATATTTCGTATATATATTGCCGAATTTTGAATCGTCGAAATAAATAAACTACTGCGCAAAGTATCCTCTCTCGTGAATAGAACGAGAATGATGTTAAAATTGTATCGCGTAATATTACATATGGAAAGTGAACATATTTCATAATAGTTAGCACTATTTTTTAATTTTATGTAATTTTTAAAAACAAATGTTCAAAAAATGTACAACATCTCGAGAGTGGTTCATCGTTCTAAAAATTGTTCCATTCGTTTTCTAATAAATAATTACATAGGGAATATTTATTCACATAATATCATTCAAGATTCTAATTTTTTAATGATATTCCCGAAATTTAATCCGAAAATGTGGTGATATTCCGAACATGCGATTGTGTTTAACATCAAAAGGGTTCTAGTATTTACTGATTGTAATATTTGTACCAAATTGCGTTCGAAACGCTCTATTTTTTCTAGATATATAGCATCTAAAGTCTAGCGAGCACACACATACAAATACACACGTGCACGCACACACACACATACACATACACCCCCCCCCCACACACACACACACACGCACACACAGAACTCGCCTCAAAAATGTTCGATTCAAGTTCAAGGAGGTTTGAAACCTGCTCTTCCGCCGAAAATTTGAATTCGAATTTTCGACCCCGTAACAATACCTTCCCTATACATCTCTCTGTATATAGGGAAAGAAAAAACCTCTACGTTTTATGTACATTTTTTACAGATATTTAATATTACATTACTTCCCTTTCGGTATTCCTTATTCAGAAAATTAAATTACTTTCAAATTATGTATTATTCAAAACTGTTTAATATGTCTAGTATATTAACATTTTCTTAATAGATAAATCTTTGCTTAATTTTATACAAGCAATCGAACACAAATTTTAATTAGTAGAGAAGAATATGTAAAAAAATATTCTTACATCCGATAAAGAGAAATATTTCAGAACTCCCAAATTAATTATTTACCTTTCGTACAGTTCTGCAAAAGTAAAGTTCATTTGCATTTAATTATTATTATTGATAATCGGAAAAGGTTCTTGTTCTCGAAAAGATATTTTTGATTCAGGTAATTCATCATGTTTGATAATTAAATTTGGGTAATTTAATATCCCTTGTTTATTAATTGAAGACGTTTTTCTTTGAAGTAAATAGCATTGAAAAAAGGAAAACTTTGAAACACACGTAACCTCAATTTCATTTCCCTGAATGAACAGAATTTTTTGTTTATAATTTAATTATAATTAATTGGACTTGTGTGCAGATGTAAAAATCTGTTCAAGTAATTCTTTTAAGATATAGTTTTCTACAAATAGATAAAAATGATAAAACATACATTCAATTAGAAATTATTTGCCTAAATTAAGATTTAATTTAACTCTATAGATGGCACATCCGGTGGATTTAGTACCAGCTTGTTATTAAAGTGTTTGTATTAATGTGATTCTATCTCTAAGAAGTTATATTAAAGGCCTTATTGTGTTATTTATTGTTGCCACCCATGATTGTCATCTTAGACATTTTACTGTTAAGGAAAACTTGAGTAACGTATATAGCACAACTAAAATAATAATGCAGTAAATGCAACAGTATGCTGCATTTATGCTGCATTGTCGTTTTATTTGTGCTTATATACCTTGCTCAAATTTTCATTATCTTTCCCACAACGTGTATTTTATTTATTGATTTTATAACTAGATTTTAGTCATATTATTCAACATTTAAAAACATAAATTACCTTTTAGTCATTTAGGTATAGAAATGTACATATAATCATTTAGCTACAGAAATTCTCATTTAGTCATTTAGACACAGAAATTTCAGTTTAATCATTTATCTAACTATCATTAACTGCGAATTAGACATTATTTAACCATTATGTTTAGTTTCAAAATTGTAATCAAATGATTTTTTCATCCCAAAAATAAAAAATCAACAAAAGTTATTTCTTAAAGTTTAAAAATGTCTTTCTAACTTTTTATAAATATAAAACTTCATTTTACAATTTTACGTAAATCTTTCAAGAACTTTTTTGAAACATAAACGATAAAATTTACATTAACAATATTTTCTAATTTTTCCAACATGTTAAGTACGAAAATTGATTACTCACGTTTTAGTTCTATGGATAATTTGATAGGCCATCAACCATCAATGTCAATTTATATTTTCGTTAAAACGCGTGGAGCGATTCTATTATTCACAAACACTCAAAATGTCACTCTTAGTCTCTTCAAGCGGCACTCTTAAATTATTGTAATTCTAGTACCTGTGATATTTAATATAAAATGTTCTTTAAATGCAACCATTTTTATTATGTTTTGACATACTGGTTGCCTTTTATTTATTTGGAATTTTAAGTTTACTAATAGGATCTTTGAGATTTCTGACTTTTTGTTTTTGCTTTTTGCACCAATTTTAGTTTTTTTAATACGAGTATAAAGCACCAGTGTAGTAATTATACGAAATAAAAAATTAACCACTGACGTCACTAGAATACCATGCCATTATTACTATCTAATTTATTTGAGATAATGTAATGCATTATGGATAATATTATAGAGATAAATTCATTTCTTAAAGAACATATTTGATAGTTAAAAGAAAAGTCTACAATGAATAGGTCAGGCCCATTCTTTTGAAGGAAAAATTTAGATTTTTGTATATAGTCAACCCTCCTCTAACGTGATTAAATCGTACCGCGTTATAAAAAACTCAGAATAGTGCAAATCAAATTAATTAGTACTTTGTTATATGGAAACCGAATACCGTGTTGCATGGAAACCGAGTACAGTGTTGTATGGAAACCGCGTTATAAGAAACACAGAATAAGTACAAAACTGAACAATTCGTACCGCATTATATAGAATCCGTATTAAGCGAAAATCCGAACATATAAATCAGGCTGATTCGTTCTACGTTATATAAAACTGTTTTTTAGAGCACCATGTTATGATGAATAAGGTTACGAAATATAAGTTTATAGATACAAAAAGCAATAAATATATGTTTACATAATTCGAAATATTTTTATTGAGTACTTTGAATAATATAAGTTATATTTATAAAGTAAATGTGTAAATGGCATGAATATATAATATACTATATAATGTAATATGTACTATGAATAATATAATATATTATGAATAATATAATTTATAATTATAATGGAAATTTTGATGGGAATAGTGCCGTTCGCAATGACTTCTATTAATGATCAAATATTACATACGAAAAACTGTAAAATATATTTTGATATATGTTCATTCCTTTGGAAACCTATGAATTTATGGCACTGCGCTTAATACCTCTATATGGAGAGGTTTGAAATACTACGAAATAAAACAGAAAATAAATGAGAAAATTTAACTAGACATATTAGACTGATGAAGACTGGAGACCACAAAGGATTCCAGTTGTAATGTAATAAACACGTACAAAAAACTGTTGACTAATCATAGATTTTTATTGAAGCAACAATGTTGATATGACAAGTTATTGAAGAACACTTTTGTTTATGAATATTCACATTTAGTGAATATACTAGATGACGCTACTCTATTGTTGATAGCACCACATGCAATTTATTTTATATTTAAAACACATAATTCTGATTTAGCCATATAATTTGGCAATTCAGCCTTTTATCTATGTACATAATATTGCACTATCCGATTAAAGAAGCCCTCGCCTTATACCTGAATGACTCTCAAGCTATAGATTCTACAAAAGGAATAGCAATTTTTTCAGATTCTAAGTCCGCTTTAGAAGCTATCAGAAACGGAGAGACCAAACAAGAACCTATGCCCCTTGTAAAAACTGCCCCGAAGTCCAGCTCACGCCCAACCACATCTGGGAATGCCCAACTGCTGCGGTATATCTTTTGAAGATTGGCATAGTTCCACTCAGGAATTCATTACGGGAGATCCTCTACAGCTGGGATGCACCAACATTGGCAGAGACTGTGATCAATGCTTTTGAGGGAATCTAGACCACTACTCCACTACAATATTGCTTATCCATGGACACGCGAACAACAACAACAACATCTATGTACATATAGCCATGAGATATCTCCCAGTGCTGGTAACTATTTCTACCATACTTACAAGGCTTATCCCTATCTAAATGTCCGGCGTCTTATATTTTACCAAGAGTTTTTATTTGACACCCTCTCATGTTTCCTTTTATCGCAACGAGATCGCTGCTTTAACTCGCAACATAGGTTTGCAAACAGACTATTTCTCACGAATAAAAATCTAACTTAAATATACACATTTCTAAATAAATAAACTAGAAAGATCAATCATTCATAAAGGATTGATTATGAAAAATTTTCCAACTGAAATGCAATTTCATATTTAAACATCTCTAAAATGCGATACATTCAGCGGTAATATTTTTAAAATGATCACAATACTACAATGATTTATTATATTTGAAAACTTCATCGAAAGCAAATGAACTTTATTCAAATAACGTCATTGAAATATAAATCGTCTGGTTCTCCATATAAAAGTTGTGAATATTCCATTCCTAAACTTTTTTTCTATTCCATTCATTCAACGGCGATATTTTTAAAATTATCACAATACTACAATAATTTATTTTACTTGAAAGCGTAAAACCACGGAGGTAAAATTATTTTCTAACAACATGCTTAAAACTACATCAAAAAAGCGATAATATGGAATCGTCTGTTTATCGATGTAAAATCAATGAATGTTTCATTCATATCAGCTATATTGCAGACTCCAGAGATAAATAATTTTGCGTTAAAGAAATTCAGCAATTCTTATGAAACTCATCTTACAGATTAATGTGTTTACATCCTCCATACGTGGAAGTCAGGCTTAGTTGTAGAAATGATCAAAGTTTGATGATCATTTAAACTCCAAAATATTGTAATTGCGTTGGCGCAATATATAGATGCACAGAAAAAAAAATAAAGCAGTTTTAGGACTTATGCAACACTATATATAAATTAAAAAGAACTTTAAAAATCACGATTACATTCCTATATGTCCCACAGATCGTCTTAACAACATACTAAAATTTCCTTTTGATAAAGTCAGTTTTACTGCAGTTATCGTGCGAACGGACGGACAGATAGAATGAATGAATGAACAAAGTCATAAACACTTTTCAACTACGTTGTAATGTGTTAAAAACTCACAAAATAGAGTACCCATACTGTACATGCTTGATACACTGCTAAATTTCCTGGGTTGGTCTTACAGTTTAAAGGCCCTACAATGCTACAGGACGCTTTAGCAGGTGGATATACTAGAGCTGCAAAATACGTAGATGCAGTAAAGTCCTTCGCGTCTTGTGTGTATTCCTCTGTTCTTGAGACTTATCCTTACATCCATGATTGCATGGTGTTTGGTGGGGCAGCTTCGATCACCGGAAGATGATTGCTGTCCTCTTGGACTTGGTTTTCGTGGTGCTTTGACCAAGGGCAGTAGTAACAACAATATATATGCTATTGGTATTATGTAAATTGTTATTTGCCAAATACGCAAATCACATATTTTATTTCTAGCAATCAATTACAATTTGAATCTTAGACTTGGTTTTCGTGGTACTTTGACCAAGGGCAGTAGTGACAACAACATAATATGCTATTAGTATTATGTAAATTGTTATTTGCCAAATACGCAAATCACATATTTTAGTTCTAGCAATCAATTACAATTTGAATCTTAGACTTGGTTTTTGTGGTGCTTTGACCAAGGGCAGTAGTGACAAAAACATACATGCTATTGGTATTATGTAAATTGTTATATGTCAAATACGCAAATCACATATTTTAGTTCTAGCAATCAATTACAATTTGAATCTTAAACTTGGTTTTTGTGGTGCTTTGACCAAGGGCATTAGTAACAAAAACATACATGCTATTGGTATTATGTAAATTGTTATTTCTCAAATACGCAAATGACATATTTTAGTTCTAGCAATCAATTACAATTTGAAATAAAAATGAAATAAATGCATTTTAATACGATTAATTCTGATGGAATAGAAAATAGAATTTTATCCATAAATTAGGGAGAACACCGGTTTGGAAGGCACTATGTATTTATCCCTCCCCACTCTATATCCGAATAAGTCATTAACATAAATTAATATATTTTATGAAAAAATATATCAAATATTTCATGCGGTGTTTATGGACGGGCCCCATTTCTGGAATAAATTGGTTTCTGGTTATGTGGTTCGGAACGTCTAATCATCAAGGTCCGTCAACCTTTAATAATTGGCTTCATATATTAGAGGATTAACGTCAACTGTGTTTTTATCGATTGAGGTGCATTTCCTGGGTATCTTATGTAAACTTGTTGCCCAAGGCTGAAGGTTTTGTTCCCTAAATAGTGTGCAAATAGTGTAGGAGTGACTGCCAATCACATTTTTAGATAATTTCCCTTTGACTTTAGAAGAAAGAAAATATGATTTATTTTAAAATACAAAAAACAGATTATAATGGAAAGAGTCTGCTACATGTAGAATCATAGAAGGGAAATTGTGATTCTGCAGATTTTTTATTGCATTGTAATATTTTTTGTAAAATCTCAGAAATATATTTTAGATATATAATGCACATTTCTTATTTAAAATATATTATTATTATATAATTAATTTTTATTTGAGAAAATTATTTTTATATTTTACTATTTGATATTCAATATATGCGAAAAAATGTTTAATTTTCCAGTAAGAGAGAAAAAAAAATTCATCTTTCTAAGGTAAACAAAGCAAAAGAGCGTCATCCTATTTCTAAAAAGGAATTTTCACATCTCATAGAAATATTACCTGTTTTGCGTAGCAAAACTTCCAGTGAAAAAACATATAGTAATTTAAGAAAAGTTATTTTTATAACATAGGAAATGTCAGTGCTGTCAGTAAGGTTTCAATTGATCGTTGAAACATAGTTTTTCTATACAATAATAGTTTCATTTTATGCGGAAATGCATTTTAATTATGGAAAACTGTTGTCTTGCATAATAATTCTTGCTTTCAGATGATTCGTCGATAATTTCTCTAATCCAAAAATAATTGTCCTTACAATCATTAAATATTGTACATTCTTATGAATATTTGTAGTAAAGTTATTTTTGAATAACAAATGTTACTACCACAATATATTTAAATTTATTTTTTCTTTTCCAAAATATTTGGCGTTCCATACTCTATTAAATCGTAAATAACTATCATTTGATTCATTTATTTTCTTTCATTTCTCATATAAATGTTTTTCATAAAATGTGATATATGTATATATTGATATATATGTGACTGAAATACTTATTGGTAATGTAAAAATTATCTGGAGAAAATCACGAAATATTTAGTCCTCAATATATTTATAAAAGGGACCGACTTATATTAATGTTTGATCAGAAATTTGGGTAATCAACAGTGGTCTAATAGATTGTATGCCAAACTCTATCTAAATCCTTTCGGTTGTAATCGTAACAACCCCACGGCTAGAGATCGTAAAAACTGCAAGAATCGAGATCGTAACAACTGCAAGAATCGAGATCGTAACAACTGCAAGAATCGAGATCGTAACAACTGCAAGAATCGAGATCGTAACAACTCCAGAGATGGAGTGAATATAATGGACTATGGAAATCAAGGAAGAGCGAATGAGAGTGTAAATGCGTATGCAATACGAAATAAATACAACGTTTTCTCCTGTATTTAGGAAATAAACGTTTCTGAAATAGAAATTATTCCATTGCTTATAGAAAAGTTTAAATTTATTGCACACACTTTTCAATATTTTTAATGTATAGATATTAAGCCACACCAATCTCGATTCAGTATTCACAATTGTGAAAACAATTCCTTAACAAAATGTCGTCAAATCATTTTCGAAATGGCAATGTAGTTTTTTATTACCACTAAAATAAAAATAGAGAGCAAGCACATTACTGCTTTCGACCTGACAACACTACCTATTTATTTTCCACTTCAGCGCTTCTAGTACACTAAGCTACTTACATAATGCAGGCTTTTACGCATAAATCCGTTAAAGCTTTTACGAAGTGTTTTTTATTAATGTATGGTACTACCTCTGTCCTAAAGCAAATTGGTCTCTGATTATGTGGTCCGGAACATCCCATCAGCAAGACACGTCAACCAGCAATAATTGGCTTCATCACTTGAAGGATTAACGTCGGAACCATTATCGATTAGGGCCTTAGTTCTATGTTTGCTGATGCTAGACTCAACTTCCTGTGTTGAGAATGGTGTTTGCGCATGACATAAATAACAATGTAAGTGGTTACATTCAGATATTCAGATAAAATGTAGAAAGCACCGGTGGATGCTTAAGACACAGATATAACGTATAAGAAACTAGGTTGGAATTTAATTGAGCGTAGTTTGTAGGATAGTTTTTCATGTTGCGTGCTTAAAAATATGAGTAAATGTAATTATTTTATATTTAATACGTGACTTACGATATATATTAATAAATTGTTGGGAAAAGTAATACCGGGTGATTCAAAAGTCAGGAAAAACTTTAAAAATTTAATAATTCATGACTTTAAAAAGAAAAACTTTAATAATTCATGAAATAATAGAGATAAATAGATGCCGTTTGCACAGAAATAATGGAAATGAAGCCGGATTTTTTGTCAAGAAAATAAATTTATTGTTAGTATAATTTACATTTCTACCAACAGATGGCGCTTTATTAAGTGCCCAGTTTACATTACATAGGATAACATTTCAGGTTTAGCTACAAATGTCCCACGTGCCGTCAGTCATTCACAGCATAGTTGTCAGACAAGGCACCACACTGTTCACAGCATTAAATAACATTTCTTTCAGTATGGCCGACACTTGTTGCCGGATGGCATCTTTCAGTATTATCAATGATGCAGGTTGTTCGCGGTACACCTTTGACTTCAGGTACCCCACAGCCAAAAGTCACAGGGTGTTAGATCGGGAGATCTGGATGGACATGCATGTGGAAACGATCGACTGAGGAAACGATCTTGACCAAATGTGTAATACAGTGCCATCTGTTGGTAGAAATCTATATTATACTAACAATAGATTTTTTTCTTGACAAAAAATCAGGCTTTATTTCCATTATTTCTGTGTAAACGGCATCTATATATCTTATGGCATCTATTTAGTTTATGAATTATTAATTGAATAGTTTTTCCTGCTTTTTGAATCACCCGGTATATATATTTTTTGCTCTTACCTTTTAAAATTTACGTATCAATTCCTATAAATATTTTATTTATTGTAAGAAGTATTGAAACTGTAATGCAACTCCCTATGAAGGAGTTTCTAATATATTTGTAACGGTTCGATATATCTTCTAATCAATTATACACGTCTGTTAAAACTACTTACAGTTACAGTTAAAACCACTATAGTAAAAACTACTTACAAAACTTTGATTCATTTAAAGATAAGAAATATATTTTTTAATTAGATCTAATCATGACCTATATTCATATGAATCTATGTCACTAGATTCATGTTTATATAGTGAATTTGCGCCTAAAGACATTTTATTAATGTCTTTAGGCGCTTATAGCACTACAACTTTATAATATTAACAAACATACGTAACAACATATCATACATATGTATCAACAATTATCTTTCGTATTACATTCAGTTTATATAACTTTTTTTTACTTAGAATTAAAAATTACATACTATGACAATTGTAACGATTTTTACGTTATATCAAACTTTTCAGTGAATGAACCTAGTAATTTATTTTAATCTACACTTTATATATTATTTTAGTGGAGCAAACTATTACGAGAGGAATTCATATTGTTGCCAATATATGCAAAATACGAGACCATATTTTAATAATTATCACTTTTACATAGAATAATTCTGAATAAGATGCATTTCTAAGCCATTTTGATAGCTTTTAATAAAGAAAAAGACTTCCATTCCTTCAGAATCCATTCTTATCCTCACCATTGTGAAAGAACTTCTTATCAGATTATAAACTGATGCCAAATTCTATAGAAGAAAAACCAAGATATAAGTACATTTTTTCCCACTTCCAACTTATATATTTCGTCAGCGTTTTTATTGAACAGATAAGGTAAGAAGAGAATCCGACTCGTCTATGTAAGCACGTTAGAACTTTTGTCCAGAATAGAAGAATCTTACATCTCTTTCTTTTGAAGGAGAGACAAGGATTCTGACAAGATTCAATGAATATATTCTAGCTTTCTTTTACTTAAAAACAGTATATAATTTTGTCCAGTGATATTTCCCATTCTCGTGTTACAGAATAGAGACATTATTTTTCACCAAAATTTTAAATATGGGACTTCTACGTAATTTCTCGATTTCAGGTGTCCTAATCGAATCTTCATAATATTTGAAATTATACTCACATAACCCGGCTATAGCGGCGTTCCTAAAGAAATTGTAGGGGACGTGAATTAATTCGTTGCATAGAGGGCGTTACGTTATAGGGATGTTCCTAGAGATGTTATCTGCAAAGCCACTCTACTTATGAAATGATATCTATCGGCATGAACATAGTGTGCGCGTGAGGTATAGATACCATAATCCAAAAACAAATAATGAATAAAGACTAAAAAAATGAACTCATACGCGAATAAAGGAATTATCAAATTTATATTTGGAATATTTGCATAAACATTAAAAGTAAACTTGATATCTTGTGCTTTTCATAAATATAACAAATGTTATTTGAATTTTTTAGATTTGAAAATATTATAGAGCAATATTAAGTATACAGTAGTTCATGTTATAGGGAAAATACCATGCAGATAACGAATATTAAAATAATATATGCAATATATAAATAATCAATGTCAAACATAAAAATCATGAACATATTAGAACATTTGTCAAATTAATAAATTAATATATATATATATATATATATATATATATATATATATATATATATATATATATATATATATATATATATATATATATATATATATATATATATATATATATATATACAGAGAGAGAGAGAGAGAGAGAGAGCGATACAAGAACATGTAAGAAGTAAATGTCAACAAACGATAAAAATTACAACTTTATCCATATTGACGATAAGAATATTTTCATATTCTAATGTTGTTTATATGGTAGACCGGATTCAAATTATAATTAATGATTTGGTTGATATTTATTTTAAAATGGACGTTTGTTATAAATATCTAATTTTATACATAAATTTCCAGTTCGTAACTTAACACATTTGATTCGAGATTTTGTGGGCATTTTTATTTCTGCAGTTGTTAACTGGTAGCAACTCTCATGTTATGTGCACATTAGATTGCTAAAAATAAACTAGTTGCAAGTATTACAAATATTGTTGTACTGAATCATTTCTGTTCTAAGTATTAACTAAAGAATTAACTAAAGTATTTAGAAGTATAATTGCTGGTTTCATTGTGTTATTTTAATCCATAACAGACCTAAGTTACATATCACCATATTTACGAATTATGCTGGCTTGAAGCCTGTTTATACATGAAGCTGGAAAATTGAAGTTGGTCATGTAGTAGGATTGCATTTCATATCTCATAAGAAATTGTTGCTCGAAGCAAATGTTCTTGCTACAATTTCAAATATCAGCCCATTTTGTAATTTGCTATTGAAGCCTCGGCATAACTTTGGAAATGCTCCCCACAGACTGATTCTATGGCAATCACTATACTTACATTACTTGAGATTACTGCATTCAGTAGGATTTATTACTGACTAACAAAACAAAACTATTCATCTAGTGTTCCATACTAGACAGGATAGTTCATCAAATATTGATCAAAATGCTTACGTTTCTCCTGAGAAGTGTGTCCAAGACTTTAAGTTTGAGATTGAAATAAAATCCGCAAATTAGGCAAGCGTGAACAACGAGTTCCCCTCAGGTGAAGTTATGTGCATTTTAAAAGGATTAGTATGCAATATTAAAAATATACAAACACCGAAAGGGGGACGTAATTGCTTATCATAGTGTTCCTAATCCCCTTAATAGCATCACCGTAAGCTTAAAATTAAATATACATGAGTTACTACCTCTGGGGCCATGAAAGGCGACGCTGTGAACTAACTCTATAGATAGCGATAAAATGTATGAACATTTAGGATTTTTATATCGACGAACAAACATTTCAAAATATTGAACATTAAAATAACTTTAACTCACAAAATACAGTTTATGTGTAAAAGTATACATCTGACGGAATGCAGTATGAAGTGCTGCAATATCAGTTTCCATAAGATGATTAATTTACATTCCCTGAGGAATTCATTTGATAAATGTGCAATAAATAATTTTTGTCCAATCAGTTAGACTTACGTTTAAACCCCCAAGAACAAAATTTAAATATGGCGCCTTTAGGTAACTTTATTAAACAAATAAAGTTATTTATTTATACTTAACACACAATTCATATTAAAATGCCGTTTTCATTTAATTATTATCAAGTAAAACAAATGAAATTTGGCCAATTTTCGACATTAAATTGATGAATGAGCCTGCATATGGTAGCAAGTGCTGTATACCCTTTGCATTCGACAGAAACTGTTAAGCATTTGTATGCTCTTTTGCACCTTTCTCCGTACCACTTGCACCACCTCCTTTGGAACAGGGATGTGCAAAAGAAGTGGAAATTCATAGCGATTTCCCCATTCCTCCTGGCTTTGATGCTAAATCCAAATGAGTCATCATTACCTATGCTGTTCCTGTAGCAGATCTTGAAAAATAATTGCTTCAACAAATTATATAGAGAAATTAATAAAACTAAAAATAATAATTGATTTAACACTTAAGTATGGTAATTAGTAATAAAATAGTATTTTAAAATGTTTATTTTTTATATGCATTTAAAATTTATTTTACTTAAAATTTAGTTTACGATATTATTTAATTAATATAATTTCAGTTCCTATGTGTGTGATTGTACTTAATTTAACAGATGTATTTTTACAATTTCAACAAATTTACGATTGAATTGTTTTCTTTTCTAGGAACAACAACTAGTTCAAATGTACCTGTTTTTCGATTCCACTATTAATATCAGATTTGAGTCCTGAAATATTTCAAAGATTTTGCGTCTCCAAACCAAAAAATGCCATTGCACTCCTTTAATAAATATTATCTCACTTGATATATGTCAAATGAGATAATATTTATCAAAGGAGTCCAGTGATTTTTTTTCATTTCAGTGCACTCCTTTAATAAATATTATCTCACTTGATATAAATCAAGTGAGATAATATTAATTAAATGAGTGCACGGAATTTTTTTTTGTTTAGAGAAACAAAATCTTATAGAGAGAGAGAGAGATTTTAATATTTCAGAACTCAAATCCGATATTAATACTGGAAGAAAAAATCAGGTATATTTGAACAAGTATATACAAGTATTATATGAACATATTGGACATATATAATATATGATGATGAGTAAGAAATTTGAACTTGCTTTCAATGCATTGCCGGACTCTTTAGATAAGAGGTTTATGTCATTTTTATACAATAAGTAAAGAATATAAACAGAAAACTAAAATAATTATAAGAAAACTAGCATAAAAAATGTAATGCCCAAAATATATTAAATACTTGAATTATAGTATCATGCTTCTTTAGATATTAGGCATTAACTATTTAGCGTACCACAATTAAATGCCTTGCTGTAACATACATATCTTTCAAATTTGATACAGGTTTTAGAAGATTTAAAATAATTTGATTTCACAACAATAACTGGTTCGATACTGACTACAGAACTATAGCCTACTGAATTATAACCAGACGTTTTACTAGCTACAGCACTCCATCTATGCATGAAATTCCCATTTAGTTAACAATTATAGAAACACCTGACCTATAATATCTTCTGGCAGCAACCTCAGTACATGTAACTCTACAAATTAATGGGTTCAAATAATCGTTTTTATTTTGCAAATAATATGAGAAAACCGGTCCATGGATGTGGTTATCCTCAATGGGAGTGTTATCCTAATTTTTGCAACGCCCTCTACCTGGTGGTACAAAATTGTAAATGACTATACTTATCAAATTATGACCTTACAATAAAAATCTGTGGAATCCAGAAATTGAAACCAGTCCTCTACGAACCGCACTTTGAGGTGTTACCTACTACACCCAATCTAAGCAATTATTTCTGTTGCCATGCAGAATATACTTTAACTATTTTCAAAGACTTCTCCAAAATCTTTCCCATATTTTCAAATTTTAAGGGATACACTATCCAGCAAAGATTACAAGCATAATCAAAGTCTACCCTTGAATGAACATTTTAAAGGGATTAGCATTTAAGATCTTCAAACGCCCAGAGACCAACACTGCTTATATGACGTTTCTAATCCTCTTAATAGCATCGCCGTAAGCTTAAAATTAAACGAACATGAGTTATTATAACCTGAGGGTTTTATCTGAAGAAAGTGGTTTTGAGCGCCGTGAACTTCGTTGATAGCGATGAAATTTGTGAAAATTTCGATATTCATGTATAAACTGAACAACACTTCAAAAGTTTAAACATATATGTAAATTCTTAAATGTAGCCCCCGTATGCATTAACATACATGTGTGAATCTGGGAACTTATATATAACAATCTTAGCGTATATATAACTATAAATGCTGTGTGCCTATGCAATCTGTAGAGAAGAATGCAAACGTTGTACGGCCAAGGAATTTGGTATACATATACCTCATGAGCTTAGACGATACGCCTCGGCGAGATTAAAAAATATATCTAATTAATTTTAAATTAATTTAAATCAAAACAGATTCCCGTTCAGTGCTAATTTGTACAGTGTCTTGTATGGCAAGGTAGCTGATGGCGCCATCTGGGGTCTCCATCTTATACGTAACTCTTCGTTCATTCACTTTTACATTAGAATATAGATTAGTTCATCTAAAAAATCTAAATTGAATTCAGCCCTCCCCTCAAATATATTTTAATCTGAGAGTAATTGAGCTTTTTTCGGAAACAATTTCATTTTACTTGATTCAAGGGAAATTTCTTCAAGTATTCGATGTTTGATATTTTCAACAATACGCTGTAAAATAGTTAGACCGAAAATATAATCATATACTTTCTATCTTACCCATGTGCTTACGGGTGGGACAGCATCCATCCCAAACGAAGAACCTCTCAAAATGACAGGTATTTGACGCACCCTATCCCAAATAGTTCGATCTCCTTTTGCAGGCATTGGCGTCCATGGACGCCAATGTCTGAAAATGGGGATCAAACTCTTTCTCTCGTTTTTAGTTTCTCTCGAATTTAGAGATATTTTGAGTCACCTTTTAAATCAGTAAGTTTTTTTAAATAGTTTATTGGATTCCTTCCCGAAAGTGGGCGGTAACCTTATAGTGGGAGGTAATTGTAGGGAGTGCCCTTACAAGGTGGTTTATTGACACAAAAAAAAAGAGTAGGTCTTCTAGAACGAACTTTTTCATTCCCGCTCTATATAAAGAATATTATTTTGACCATTTAAAATATATATGACATATACATAATTACCTTCTTTTTATGAGTCTTAAGACTTTTTAAATAGTGTAAGGAATGCCTTCGGAAATTGAGAAGTAACCTAATAGTGAGCGACAAATGTGGGTTGTGCCCTAACAATGTCCAATGTCCTTTATTGAAAAAAGGGAGAAGGCCTTATAGTATGAGCTTTTGCATTCGTTCTTTATAGAACATTATTTAGATCCTTTTCAATATATATATATATATATATATATATATATATACAATACTGGAAAATGTGTCCGACGTTGCCCAAGAATTTAGAATGAGTTGCGCAATGTAAGCGTGTGTGAACATTTGCAACAGTTAATTGAATTTTGTTATAAGCGAGCGTGTTGTTAAAACACTATTTGGTTTTCAAGAATTCTCTGGAAGTTTTGGTGTAGTATTTATCAGCATTTTCATCTTAAATCTCACGCAACACCGTGGAAATTATGTATAACAAAAATAAAATTAAAAAAATAATTGTTATGTGGCTGCACACACGGTTACTTCACAACCGACCATTTTAAATCCCGGGCAACACCAGATGCATTGTCTAGTGTTAAATAAAATATATGAATTAATTCTATGACATGTTCAGTCTGTATGTACACACATATATTTGATATACACAGAGATATACACATTTTACAGTATGATTGTCAAAGGAATCCCATCCTTATCATTTCGCTTTCAAAAAATTTAGTCACTACCAATTACTATTTTTATAAATGACTATCTTTTTTTGTGTGGCTTGGTCTTCCTTACCTACATTTTTTTTATTAAAGTTAGATCATTAAAGTTAGATTATAGCATGTCAAATTTGAAAGCATCTTTCGAAAGTTCGAGTCGCAAATCTAATTATATTATTTTGTGTTCTTATAAAAATATATTTTTATCATTTCAGTATAAGGTTTAAAGTTATTTATGATTGCTTTCTCTAATATATCAACAGCATTACCAGAAACTTTAATTCCAGTCCAACAAATGACTATCGAACAAGCATCAAATCTTTTAATATCGTAGTTCGATCTTGCAAATTTGAAATTAATTTGCATTAAATACGTATCAAAACGCTTATATTTGACATCAAAATCCTTTCCCAGAGTCTCAATTTCTAAATGACACTAAACCCAACATAAAACGTATGTATAACCAATAAGTAAATCTCAGAATGGGTGAAAACTTGAGGGTGGATTAATATTCAATATTTTAGATGTTTAAACACTCAAAACCACCATTGTCAATTATAGCGTTTCTAATTTTCTCAGTATCAATGCTTTTAAGGTTAATGAATACATGATATTACAGTAAGCACTAGGGAGGACAATTTTTACAATACTTTAAACGTTAGTGAAAATTTGTATGAAATGGTATTTTTTATTATTATAGACTGTGTAGCAACTCGAAAACTGGATATTGAAATTTTGTTTTTGTTTTTCCTTCTTACTTATCCCATCCGCCTAAATGAGTAGAAGGCAATAAATTGTCCAGAAGACGAAAGCCCAGGAAATGCCATTTTTAAGAACTATCACAAGCTCTCTAGCCGTAATTTATTAAATGGTGTAAAACACACGAAAGCAACAATAGATCCAGCCTGATGAAAAGCAATGTATTTTAAGATCTTCATCCCCTCCTCAATTGTGATTGGGTCAAATCGTATGCTTGAAAACATAATAAAGTGATCTTCTGGATATATATATATATATATATATATATATATACAGTGAAACCTGGTAAAGTGACCACCTTGGTATATTGACCACCTGGCTAACGTGACCATACCATTTTCATACAGTAACCACTGCCATTTTCATAAAGTGACCAGTTTTCACGGCCCCAAGGATGGTTACTTTAACCAGGTTCCACTGTATATATATATATATATATATATACTAGCCGCCATTGGCGACTAGCCTGATCGTAACCCTTGAAAATTCTGACCGTGGCAAACTCGCTGGCGCGACCTACCGGAAAGGTGTAAAGTAACTATTTGGACGGCCAGGAAGTGCCACCCAATTTAGACCGGAACCCAGTGGGGGAGGCATATACAGGGACCGTACCCTCCTTCCCCTACCACCAACCTGTCGGAAAGACTTACGGACCCACATGTTTAAAGTGATCGTACTCCGCGTGAACATGGCGGCAGTTTTGGCTGTGGCGGAAATCGAACCCGGGCCTACCGAGTGCAACTCCCGCGCGCTAACCACTGGGCTACTTCGCCCTTCGCGACAACCTCCATAACTTTATTTTTATTCGCCAAATTTAGACCGGAACCCAGTGGGGGAGGCATCCATAGGGATCGTACACTCCTTCCCTACCACCAACCTCTCGGAAGGACTTACGGACCCATATGTTTAACGTGATCGTACTCCGCGTGAACATGGCGGCGGTTTTGACAGTGGCGGAAATCGAACACGGGCCTACCGAGTGCAACTCCCGCGCGCTAACCACTGGGCTACTTCGCCCTTCGCGACAATCTCCATAACTTTATTTTTAGTCACCAAATTCAGACCGGAACCCAGTGGGAGAGGCATACACAGGGACCGTACCCTCCTTCCCCTAACACCAACCTCTCGGAAGGACTTGCGGACCACATGTTTAACGTGATCGTATTCCGCGTGAACATGAAAGCAGTTTTGGCAGTGGCGGGAATCGAACCCGGGCCTACCGCTAACTTCCCGCGCGCTAATTTATAATTTAAAATGACCAAATGCTAAGCTCTTAATTCCATCATTCTCATTCCATCATTCTATTGTTCCGTCATTTAAAATATCCATAAAATTAATATATTCATCGTTCCATCCTTTAAAATATCCATAAAATTAAAATATCCCTTTAAAATATCTTCAAATTAAAATATCCATTTAAAATATCCAAAAGGTAAAATATCCATTTAAAAAGTCCATATCGTTCCATCATTTAAAATATAAATATAATGTTTTTTTACAATACATATGCTAAGCTCTTAATTCATTTAAAACCGGAAGCGCGGGAAACAGAAAGCAAACATTAATTCGGTTTTTTATTGTCCCACCCATCGCTATGCATATTCAGAACTAGAGCTCCTCTACTACAGGCTGACTTATCAAGCATATTGAAGCCAATAGGGTTCCATTCTTCAATTACAGAAATTGTAAAATGAGTGTTTAAAATAAAAACTTTATATAAAAAAAGAAGTTTCAATTAGAATGTTATAGAATTTAGCTCGCACAAGTATGCTCCAGTACCGGGTATCCAATTATTTATTAGCCATTGTTTTCTTCTTTCTTCGTTTCTAGGAAAGCGAAATAGCCTAAAATCCTTTCTAGAATGATTAGAGCAGTTCGACGCAGAACAACTACCCATAATTATTTTAATTATACTTCCTAAAGTGAAAATAAGAATAGAGTTAATGCTAATGGATTGCGCTTCCAGCCATGGTGGGCTTCAATATGCTTGACGAGTCAGGTCGTATATAGAGGAGGCTTATTCAGAACTAAGGCTCCTCTATATACTAGTAGAGGAGCTCTATTCAGAACTAGAGCTCCTCTACTACAGGCTGACTTATCAAGCATATTGAAGCCCACTCTAGCTGGAAGAGCAATCCATTAGCATTAGCTCTATTCGCATTTTCACTTTATTAAGTATTATTGAAATAATTATGGGTGGTTGTTCTGCGTCGAACTGCTCTAATCATTCTAGAAAGGGTTTTGGGCTATTTTGCTTTCATAGAAGCGAAAAAAGAAGAAAACAATGGCTAATAAATAGTCGGCGCGATAATTGGATACGCGGTACTGGAGCATACTTGTGCGAGGTAAGTTCTACAATATTCTAATTGAAACTTCTTTTTTTATATAAAGTATTTATTTTAAACACTTATTTTATAATTTCTGTAACTGTAATATGGATTATTAATGATTTTTAGTTGTTATAGTCTTACCTTAGGACACTTGGTTTGTAATGTAAACATCACCTTGACATTATACTGTCTTCAAAACCTAGAAGTAAATAGCTTCAAATTATACATATATATATATATATTAAAGATTTATTCCTGTAACACCAATATCTTAAATATCCAACGTTTTATACACTTTGTTGTAATTTTAGATCAGAATGAATCACAAAATTGGTGAATTCTACTATCAACAAACTGTCGCCAAGTGAAAAACTTGCCTAGTTATAGTAATTATGCAAACATAAGCTAAAATGGTAAATAAATCGAAATACGTTTATCATAAAAAGTTTTTTTAATAGCATGTATGAATGTTTGCCTCACATATTTGAAAGTTTGTTAATTACTTTGTATTTAAAGAGGAAAATACTAATAATAACCCTACTGAGCTCGGCTTTTTTTCATCAAAGATTTTCAAACAATAGTTGTTCATTAAGTAGCTATTATGATAAACGTATTTCGATTTATTTACCATTTTAGCTTATGTTTGCATAATTACTGTAACATGGCAAGTTTCCCACTTGGCGACAGTTTGTTGATAGTGGGATTCACCAATTCTGTGATTCATTATGATCTAAAAATACAACAAAGTGTATAAAACTTGAAAGATATTGGTGTAACAGCAATAAATCTTTAATATATATATATATATATATAGCTTTAAATTATATATATATATAATTTGAAGCTATTTTCTTCTAGGTTTGGAAGACAGTATAATGTATTCAAGGTGATGTTTACATTACAAACCAAGTGTTCTAAGACTATAACAACTAAAAATTATTAATAACTCATATTACAGTTACAGAAATTATAAAATAAGTGTTTAAAATAGATAATTTATATAAAAAAAGAAGTTTCAATTAGAATATTGTAGAACTTACCTCGCATAAGTATGCTCCAGTATCGGGTATCCAATTATCGCGCCGATTATTTATTAGCCATTGTTTTCTTTTTTCTTCGTTTCTAGAAAAACGAAATAGCCTAAAATCATTTCTAGAATGATTAGAGCAGTTCGGTGCAAAATAACCATCAATAATTATTTAAATAATACTTCCTAAAGTGGAAATACGAATAGAGCTAATGCTAATGGATTGCGTTTCCAGCTACGGTGGGCTTCAATATGCTTGATGAGTTAGCTCGTATATAGAGGAGCCTTATTCAGAACCGTGACGTCACCTCCACCTAGACACAAACCGGCGCCATTGAAACGCGTGCTTGGGGGAAACTGGCGAAGGGAATTGGGAACTTCTTTCGCCCGCCGATGAATTTTAAAATCATGACTTCTTTAAAATTCCAATCCAGCGGCCAATTTTATTTTTTTTCTTGACCAGATTGGGCTTGTAAGAAAGCCAGAAGTCTGAGCTTTCTAAAAATGTAAATTATTAGTCGAAATTATGAGTACTTTTTACTATGCGAGAATATAAAAACCAAAAATAGTTTTTTTGAGCCAAAAGTGACTTTTGTTTTAAAATCTTTAAAAAATATTAAAAATCGAAATTAAGATTTGAAATTAATATATTTTTACTCGTAATTGCCTGCTCTTTCCGGTGGTGTGATTTGTTTTTTTTCTACGATGTCTGGATCGTGGAGAAAGAAGGGCATAACTGGCAAACAACGGTCGAAATCGCCTAAAGCATTAAATAACAAAAAAAATAATTAAAATTTTAAAAATCGGTTTTCATGTGTCACCCCCCCCCCCCTCCCAGGTCTCTGATTGCCAAATTTCGTAGCTCTCCGACGCGCGGTCGCGAAACGTATAGCGTGAAAGAAACACAGCTACACAGACATTGCCTTTTATTATTTAAGATATGTGTATATATATATGTATGTATATATATATATATATATGTGTAGGTGTGTGTGTGTGTGTGCGTGTGTGTATGTGTATATATGCGTATGTGTGTGTGTGCGTGCGTGTGATTAAAATAAAACACTTAAACTGTGTCATTACATTGCCATTTAAATTATCGTATGCTTTCAACAACAACAGGCTTTCATTTACTTTCACACTTGTCAAAATTTAAAAATACATTCTTTTTAGTATTCAAGATATTATTTGTAAAAATTCATTGTTTGTTAATCTATGCATTTTCATCGTTATCAACAAAGCCATTTCATTAAATTTCCCCATGAAATGACAAAATTTTAATATGCAAGGTAATTTATCATAATCGGTGAACATTTTCAGCTACTTTGAATGAGATTTTGTGGTGGGCTGGAGTATCTTTCAAACTTTATTTCCCCGAGGAAAAATCAATTACAACATCCTCACCGAAAGTCCCTTACAACCGTGCAAACAAAAATGCAAAAGCATGCACAAAAATGTATATCGATTACTGTGATAGCATTTAGAATAATGAATACTTGTTGTTGATGTTTTGAAGCAAGATGAGTAATTTGAGTTCGTTATATGATAAATGAAGTGGGTGTGTCAAATTATGATAAAAGACTGAATTTTTGAAAACATTCTCTAAAATGGACATGTTTCTGCGAAAAGTATTTTCGTGTTCAATGTGTTCAATTTTTAATTAGGTATATATTACGTATAGGTTGGGAATTTATTAAAAATCTGAATATCGTTAAAACTATGTATCGCCTAATTATTTACCACCGGTGAAATCTTCTGAAACTTTTAAATGTTTATTATAAAATAAAACAAATTATACTTTAGCCGTCTTATGCAATAAGTTTTAGTTCTATCAGTTAGAAATATATGCAGGGTAATCGGGAACTCTTTCAATATAAAAAGAGGAGTAGTAGTACACATCACGGCGAGCAATATTTGCGCTGGAACCTAGGACCGCATTCCTCTCATAGTGCCAGAAAAGTGTAAAGTTACATAACCACGTTGATCCTTCAACAGTGACAAAAAGGAGTCCGGAAGAATCGTTGTTGCTGGAGGTAAGATCAACACCACATCAGGAGTCTGCGAGACGGTGCGACAGTTTTCATTCGCTGGCGTCCGCGACGCCTTTGGACGCCACTTTGAGCAGCTACTTTGAGTCTTTATCTGATGCGAATGGAAATGTGAAACTCCTAAATTAGTTAAGTCTGTTTTATATCACTGCTGAAGGACCAAAGAAGATATGCAACTTCTATTTTCTGACCCTATAACTGGAACATGACATTAGGTTCCATTGCAAATATTGTTCCTCTTAATATGTACTACCGCTCTTATTTTTTGTTGAAGAAGTTTATGATAATGCTGTATATGTTTGAAATGGAGATTTGGAATTATACAGATAAATGATTTTAAAAGTATACTAGAAACAAATATATAGTTCTCCATAGGTTGCATTAATTCTTTTGAAAACACTTAGGCACTAAAGAGATTTCCGTTAAAAATAATAAATTTATTTATCAAAATGTATTTATTGATCTACATTACACTTCTCAGAGATTATAAAACTATAGTTTTGGGAAATGAAATATTATATTTTGATTTTTCATTTTCCTTATTGTCTTGCATATTTATAGCATTGATGAATTAAATTATAACCATAAGAGATATTATGCTGTTTCTGACGAAGTCTGACAAAATGTAAATGCTTTTAACTCTCTAATATTCTTCGCATTTTAACAATGCAAAAATATAGCTATATCCAAACGCATGTATAGTTACATATACAATTTATCTATGCATACGTTCGGATTTAAAATTACCTCCCTTACTAAAAGAGCAAACGCATAATATGAAAGAAAATTATTATAATAAATTAAATACCTAATAGTTTTTTGGTGATCCAAGTTTTAATATTAAATTTTTATAGCTTGAGCATAAATTATACTCACTCGCAGCATTTATAAATACGTATATGTGGTTCTTGCACAAAAATGTGTTAAAGCTTTGGAATTTGTTTGAAATATTATTACCGTGTTTGCATATGTACCATCAACAACATATTTTGAAACTTGATCAGCACACTGGGGTTGGATTTTCAGAAATGCGTTTCTAAATATTTTCGATCAGTTTTTAAGCAGCTCTGTCTGTGTATACGTGCTCCCACTTTTCAATATACTTTTTCATAAAGCTGGTCTTTATTTTTTTAAACATTATTCGCTTAGGAAAACAAACAATGATGGATTCACCCTCATGAGTTTTATGCTGGTGAGCAAACAGAACAAAGGTAGTATATAGTGATATATCCATTCGTATGATAAACTATAGATCGATGATTCGATTTTGGGTAAGACGTCTATATAGTGGCACTTTTGTATATTGCGTCAACTGTTTCTTTTTATCTTATCTTTTCCACAATACTTTGAAGTTCTATATTTCGGTAGTTTAGAAATTGTAACGTTATTGAAAGTGTCCAAGATCCGACTTATTTTCAATTGGATTATTAAAAGATCTTACTTCCATCTGGAGTGTAAGACAATTCGAATACACTTCATATAGATTCATCTAGTTCTATCTAAGATATACTTGAAATGCTGCTTCAATTAATCAATGATACATTTACAACTGTATCTGCAGATAAAAAGGTAAGTGTACCCCAAATGTACTTCAAATGCGTAAAATATATGGGATTGCCAAATTTCACCTAGTGGCTACCATATACAATATTATGCAGAGCCCACTTCGACAATTAGAGCTTGCAATTTCGTCCCACTACCACTGTAGAGCATCAGCTGATCTGTTCGGTAATCTAAGATTTGATTTCCGGTTAGTGCAGCAAGTTTCTTTACAATTATATCAATCGAGTTCCTTTGCACAGCTGTATTTAAAGTGGAATATTAGTTTTCAGCTCTGAAAGTTTTTTAATTAATTTTTATTTGATTGGGTTGAAAAAATCTTGAATCATACTTGAATGGGGAACAACTTTCACAGAACGAAAAGTATGAAGTAAAAATAAAGCAAAATTCAGAAATATGCAACTACATTTTAATTAAATCAAAGGTATAAAATTACAAAAGAGGTTAAATATAGTTGCAATGTATATCGACTTAACTCTAACCGAAATTAGTTAATGCTCTTTTATAATAAAGTTTATAACGTTGAGTCTACTATTGAGTGCTACAAGTTTATAATGAAGTTCTTTTAAAATAAAGTTTTTATGTGTTTAATAATGAGTACCTGTAATACTACTAATAATAAATGCTACTTGTAATACTAATAATAATAATACTTCCTGTAATACTACTACCTGTAATACTGCTACTAATATTACTACCTGTAATACTACTAATAATAATAGTACCTGTAATACTACTGGTAATAATCTTCTAGTGAGTACTTGTTTTTCAGTGTAAGTTAAATCAATCTTGAAGATATATTGCATTTATTAGTTTTATGTCAAAAGTGCTTTCAAAAAATAATATTTTAATATAAATTTTAAATATCATAATTTACCTGAGTAAAACGACCTTAAATTATTTCGTTAAATCGGTTTTAATATTATATTTCTCAAATGATCGGGGAATAATGGTAGAAACGCTAAGTATCAATTAGACTTAATTGTATGTGCACGGAGAACATATGGAAATTTTACTTCAGTTTAAGATTTAATTCATCAGCTGAACGTTATAAAATAAGGCAAAAATATTATGTATAAAGGGTTGTAATTGTAAATAAAGTTTTAAAAAACGTAATTTATTAATGTATTAGAAACTAATAACACAAATAAACCCAAATCGTCGAATATGTGCACATGCTTGTTGACATTCGGCAAACGCTCATAACGTACGTAAATAACTCGCACTTGAAATTATATTGTTTGGTTTCCTAGCTTCGGGTTTAGTATATAGAATAACGCAATGTAACGCATAGAAGTCAGGTTTCGGCAGGGTATCAAAACCTAATTTCTGTAAAGTAAAATTTGTGTAAACTAGTAAGCGAAAAGGGAAATGCTATTAGGCTCAGTTGCTAATTCAGCACCTATTCCAAAAGTATGAAAATGCTAATATCAATAGATTCAGTAGTAGTTTGCTGTTATTGGACTTATTGAAAAGAAAGCGAATAAATATTGGCAAAGAAAGCGAATTTCAAGCATCGAATGTGCAAAATTTGTGATCATTCTCTAAGCAGAAAGTAAATGGGATCGGATATACATGTTTTTGGCTTTAAAAGTTAAAATCAAGAAGTTTGTAGCTCGATTTTTTGCTGTAAAATGAGGTACTACTCATTTAGGTAAAAATTCGTGTGTCGAAAAGGGACTGGTAAAACTAATACAAGCTCTGGTAGTATACATTCAATATCCAGAGGATAATACCCGATATTTGAAAAACTTCAAAAGCGAAATTGACTTTAATAGATAATTCCTACTACTCAACTCCAGTTCAAGATAGCAAGTGAACTTTCCCCTTGAAAAAAAGTATTTCAATATTATTGATGATATTATATTGATTTGGTGATTGCTAACTGATACATTATCGTTAATATTGATGATGTGAATAGTTATGGGTGTATAGCGAGTGCTTAGGAAGTTTTATAATGGAAAGCCTTTAAGCTTTAAAGACTGTGATAGACGGTAAAGAGTGCGTTATTTATTGGCTTTCTTACAAGTGTTAACGAGGAATTTTTACCCCAAAATTACTGTATAAGTATTCGCAGTGGTCTCTAAAGGTTTGAAGGTAAGTTTTACTTCTTAAAATTGTATTAAAGTATATTATTTAACTTTATAATTTTTGTTGACCGGAGGGGCTTATTGCGCAGTAGCTGCGAATTACAATTAATTGGCATTTTTGATTGA
Organism: Amaurobius ferox; assembly: GCA_951213105.1. NCBI lineage: Eukaryota > Metazoa > Arthropoda > Arachnida > Araneae > Amaurobiidae > Amaurobius > Amaurobius ferox. Next base: position 145,274,841 of record OX578134.1, on the reverse strand, counting down.
TTAAAGTGACCTAGCATTGATTTGATCATTATTATGCTGTATTCTATCTTGTTGTCATACAATAAACTTATTTTGAGAGCTATAGAGTATTAAATTGCATTTTAACTTGGCGGAGTGATCTAAGTGTTTTTCACTGGCAAGTTTTTGAATAGTTTTTTCTGCCACTGTTTCTGAATATTTCAAGTGTTTTTGAAGATAAATATTGAAATATAAGTAATATTACATTATAATGTATTAATTTTTTTATTTTGAGCTATATAGTATTATACTTTACATATTTTGTTTTCCCTCTGCTGTTGGAGTAATCTGCCATCTTTTCTGACGTGTTTCTGCCATCTTTTCTGAAGTCCACTGCGCGGCTCATTAAATACAGAGGTCGTTCCTGTTATTTAATTTTGCACTGATGACGCATATTTTGATTATTTATCAATTGGCTGTGCCAGGCACTTATAACTTGCTTGATGATGGTGGATTTTACATATATTAAGCAATTTATTGATTGCTTAGTTGATCTGATTTGAATGTGCCCTATATCTATCAAACTGAAAGGAGGCTCCATGATATCATTGAGTACCTAATTTAATTTTTACTTTATCATACCATGGATTATAGTATAGATAAATTATTGTTTTCGGGCGAATTTTAAAATTCGATATTTTGATATGTTTTAGGATCTTCTAGATATGTTTCATTATTTTAGAGTGATGTCCGTCAGTCTGTATGTCCGTTGGTTGTCTGTCTGTGGTCTATTTCTTGTTCACACGATAGCGACCTCAAATATTAATGAATTTCCTCAAAATTTTAAGAAAGACTTTGTTAAAGGAAAATCTTGAACTAGATAGAATTGCTTCTTAAGTCGAGCGAAAATTTCGAAATTTATTCGAAATTTTATATTTGTTAACATAGCAGCATAGGACAGAATTCGACTTAATTATGCATAAAAGAGGTTATTTATAACTCAATTATTGCAAAGCTTAGCAATATCAATTACAGTTTTGAAAACCTACCGAAGAGTATATTGCACTTTAAGTCTGAGAATGCTCTTTTCAAAGGTCAATTAAATGTAAGAATAAAAATCTTTGGATAAATTAAAGTAGGAATTGCAGGTAGATTTGAGTGGTTGGGCTAGTGGAGCTATTTCTCGTGCCTCGCCTCATTTTTCTTCCCCGAAACCCGACTTTTCTAGAGAGAAAGTTTAGCTGGAAACGAAATTACAAATTACTATCTTGCAAAGAATTTTCTCTGAGAGTGGAAACATGTATTGTAGTTTTTGCTTGGAATTAAAGGACGCCTTTACTAAACCTACTGATGCTTTGCTGATTGTTCCAAAGTGGGATTCTCCCAGACTTACTGGTAATACTGAGTTCGCTGCTACTGTTACGTCTAGAGGAAGATCAGGTTTTCTTATGCGGTTTCGGAGTGGTGTAGCATGTGTAAAACCGAAATTTGTAGATAATTCTAATGATCACAGAAAAGAAAGTGTGTTTGTTCCTCAGTGAACTTGAAAGATAATCAGTTATGTTTTATGGGGAGATGCAAATTGGGGATTCGTCATAGTATCAGGTTCCACTGGAAATCTAAACAGTCTCCCAAGGGAATTAAATGTCAATAATAAACTTACTTCTAAGTCAATAATAATATGTACTTTGTGAGAAGAAAAAGGAAAACATGAGCAACGTAAATAACACAAAATGCAGCAAAATGTTGCGTTTAGTGTAATATGTTCTAATTTACGTTGCCCATTAGGTCCTAACTGTAAATCACGATGTTATTAAGTTTATTGTCAATTATAATTATTTGTGTGTTTCTGTGTGTGTGTATGTTGATTGGGGCAGAGTCCACGCTAGGGATGTACCGAGAGACATTGCCAAGAGTGTCGTCTATATGCTTGCTCTCCCGTCGAAAACTCGAATTTGAATTTTCGACTATTTCACAATACATTATACTATGTATGCAGGAAAAGTAATAACTCGGTATATGCTCAGCTATTCATCGTGTAGTTTGTTGAAAATACGTGTGTCCGTATTATATATTTTATAATGTTTGGCTTATTGTACGTCTTTTAAATAATAACAAAACTGAAATATATTTATTATAACTTGATTATATCGAAGCATTTATTTATGCAACAAGATTCAATAAATATAAAGTTTATTGTTGATGCATGTAATATGTAGAGCCTGTACAAACCAGACAGATTGTAGAGCTAAATTGTGATGCTCACAAACGTTAATGAATCCATAAAATCACTCTACGCTCATCTGCAAAGGGAAATTTTCAAACATTTTCTATACGGATTATCAAGCATCTTTCCTTGAGATTGTCAATATGTCCTGAAATGCTTTTCTTTGACCGATCATATTGAAAAGATTAAATTCGGATTGTCCGATTTTACGAAGTTATAATCAATTAAAAATTCGCTAATTAAGGACAGGTATTCAGCTTATTTGTGCTCATGTGTGCCAAAAAGCTGTTATCTGCAATGGCAGCAGTAAACTTGCTATATATGGAAATTCATAACCATTATAGCGACAGTTGAAATCGCTCCACGCAGCCGACTTCAAATTTTTATGTGATTAAAATATGATTTTATGCCCAAAAGGCAGCCTCGTTCAGTTAAAGTTAAATTTATTTAATATGCTATTTTATCATAATCGTTATATCTTTATATCGATATCATAATTGTTATATATTTATATCATTATTATAATCGGCATATATTTATATCGTTATTAATAGTTATGCCTTTATATCATTATCGTAATCGTTATACCTTTATATTCTTATTATAATCGTTGCACTTTTATATCGTTATCATGATCGTTATCTTTTTATATCATTACCACAATCTTTATATAAACTTATTTGAGATGCCATACTATTTCATCGTGTTGGCAATATTCATATTGATTTACTTGGCAGTTTTACTGAACTAATATTTAAGTTCAAACATAGTATTGTTCTTTCGTTACATTTACTTTCTATTACAGGAATAAATTGGTTGTATTCAGAATTTGATTTCCCTTTTCTATTCACTAGGAGCGAAGTACATTGTTCTAAAAGACGGAGAACTTCACATCAGGAACGCTGGACGCGGTGACAGCTTCAGAAAGTACGGATGCTTGATCAAAAACCTACTTACTGGAAATGTGACTCCCAGCATGACTTTGGGACAACTAATAGTAACAGGTATTCTCATCTTATTCCATGTACGAGTCATATTTTTCTCGCCAGAAACATTAGTGGACATATATTGTGTGCTATTTTTTTCCATTTCATTTCCCAAGTTGCTTCTGTGAGTCTTTTATTTCTGTGTTTCCATTTCTTTCGTTCGACTTTATATATTTTATTTGCCTGTAGTTCGCTTTACGTAAAATGTGTTTCAATATTTATCTGAGTAAATTTCACTTTATAAAACATTCTCTCGTCCGGATAGATAAATTGTTTGGCACGAAAATTTAATTTATTTAAGGATATCATGTTTTTTCATGATTTCAATGAAAGATAGCAGTCTCGTTAATCGTACGTGCATGCATACCGGGATATTATATTTAAATATATCGTATGAGAGCTAGTCTGTATTGCTATTCTACGTTTGTATGGTGCACATAAAATTAAACTGTTTGATTATTTTAAAATAAAATTGATTTTAGATTAATCACTTTGCTTTTCGCTGTCTATATTATGACAATTATTTTTTCATTAGTCTTAAACATGTTTATTACTTTTAATTTTATTCGCCTGTCTTTTAAGTAACTGATATTTTATCATGTTATTCTGTTTACCTCTAATTTTATTGGTGTATTGAAAAACATAATGAGTGCTGGATTTTAAACACTTAAATATTCACCAACAACCAAACAAATGTTTGCATTTTCTATGAACTCCTTTGTAATATGAGACTATTTTCTTTGTTAAAAACGCAGAGGCATATAGCACAAATTTGCATTACAAATTTAATAATCACAGTTATAAGGCATATACAAACAATGGGGCGATCCATGGATGTAATGTATTAGCCCAATGATAAGTCTTAAAATCCTATTACACAGATCAATTTTTATTGCCTGAATTTTGGCAATTACAACCGTCAATCTTGTTTAAGAACCACCTTCTCTTGAACAGCGTAGGGTTCATAGGGATCGTAAGGTTGACAGTTCTTTGCAACCCATTTGTATTTAGTATGTTTTACATCAGGTCATATAAATCTCATCAATTACCCTCCATTAAGCATATCTTAAGTGTACTTTTAACATAGTGATCTTAATTGCATTGCACATTCACACAATTAGATAAAGATTCGTATGATTGCCATCCCATACTTGCTGTCCACCGTAGTGTTGTAGTCACAAACGCCATCTTTGAAGATGGAACGGCGTGACATTAAATATTGTCGTGCTTTAATGGTATGGCGTTCAGAACTTGATCATTTTTTACCTGCTGTATACTTAAGTATTGCGGCAATTCGGAGGTATGTTTTTTACCAATTGAAATCATGGGAGAGACCAAAGCAGAGTAATTTTCTATCAAGCCGACGATTCTCCTTATTTCTAGCTGCATGATTGAAATGCATGGTGTTGTTGGAAGGGATTTCTACATGTAATAGGACCTTTCCTCACAACATAATCTTTTTCAGAACACTACACATATCCATGTCCTCGGGGGGATTCCAACCCTCGTTTGAACGGATAAGTGAGATGTTGTCTAAGCGATTTGCCTCACAGTCAAAAAATGCCTCACAGTCATAAATGGCACAGTCATAAATGGCATACTTGCTGAGTTTGATGATCGGTCAAATAGTATAAATTGTGGCATGGTTATTGTGATTTACGTTATTGAGTATATAATAAGTTATTAGTTTAAGAAATTAGATATTACATCGAATGGGATCAAAATGATATATGTTTGATGTCTAGTGACAAAAGCTATTTGTGCCGAGAATCATTTCTATCGAAAGTTTGGAATTTGGTATAATATGCAAATTTTCCTACTTATCCAGTTTGCCCAGATTTGCTTTATAGATAATACCAGTTTTGTCACTTCGAAATATTTGAACTGTATCTACTCCTCTGAATTTATGTACGCATTCTGCATTATTCTTTGATATTTGACTCAAGTATAACGTCATCGAATGTCAATCGATGTGCCTATACACGATGTTTGTGAAATATGCCAATTCAATCACATCTTCTACACAGACCTACAAACGGTTGCCATTGTATCGAAAAATTTTGATAGTCTTAGGTCAAGCCTTTAATTATTTTATGTGGTAAAACGCGTGTAAGTTTACACAGAGTTGTTGAAAACAATTCCAAATGTAAAAGAAACCTGAAGATCAAAAATGGTTTTAAATAAACGTTACAAAACATAAAGTGTGAGTCACTTTTAAGAAGCATATGAAAAACTTTTATGATGTGAGTAAAAATATTCGTCAGAAAAGCTATCGAAAGCTAAAATATAAATGTATCAACAGATTTTTGATGTAAAAAATATTTTTTGCTATCAGGTCAAATATAACACAATGCCACATTAAAGCAGAAACATGTCTGTATAAAAATATATGTTTGTGTAAACATCTGAAATATATATCTTTAAGTATTCTCCCGCTATCAAGTTATGGACGTTTAATTAAAATATGCGTGAAATCCATTGAATGATATAATTTGTAGAAGAAATGAATTTGTCTGTCTATTTATATTTACTTTACGTGCAATTAGAAAAAAAGTTTAATACACCACATTCCTAGAATGTATTTTTTCATCTCATCAAATTTTATATTGAAATTTTTTCGGTTGTTGTGATTTTATGTTAGTTATACTAGTGTTGAATTTTGGTATATTTTGTGCTTATTTTAGATATATTGAATGTTTTAGGTAGTTGAATTGGCCTACTTGAGCATATTTATGCATAATATATCGAATGGCAGATTAATGCTTATTTAGGTGTTTCATATATATTACATTTTATGAACATTGCATTTATTTTTTTACAAATTATCTTTAAAATATCCCGTGCAAATAAATACATTTTACATTATTTAATTTTAAATAATGTTGAGTAATTTTTATTATATTCAAAAATATTATTCTTTATGAAAACATTATCTTTAACCGATGTGCATAAAAATCTAAAATTAAATTTCTCTGGTAGTTGCAACGTAAAATATTAATTAAATATATCAACCGGTTTCTGGTGCAAAACCAGACTTTTTTTTTAATAAAATGGTACCAACTACACCAACAAAAGACATACAACTTTGCTAATATGAATAGATGGCTCCTTACTTTAGCTGCCGTGGTTTTTTGCCTTTCATCAAGAACACGGGGCTGTTTCCTCCTTAAAAGCTGAGATATATGTTAATGAATTATTTATAATTTTACCAGTGAAGAATTTTAAGCTCAAATTACTAATTATTTGTAATATTTACATTATAAAGCATTTACCTACATCTTTGGTTTTGAAACTCTTCGAAACAGATCGGAAAAAGGTTTGTATAATAACCTATACCTAGATATAGTTTTAATTTATTACATTGCATTTAATTAAAATTCCAGGCTTAATTTTAGATAAATAAGTATCTTAACTATGTAAATAGCTAGCATATTATATGACTTTATCTTGCTAAAGATAAGAAATATTAAGCAGATGTTATACCAGCAAAATCCTTTGGGCATTTATTTGTATTTATGAGCAACTCATGGCAAGAAAAACCTTTTCTGTGGGCATATGGTCTTCATCAGCCTTATGATAACGTTAATTGGGTTTCCGTAATTGTTATAAGTTATCATTTTTTGGTGGAGAGGGAAGGAGTGGTATAAGTTTTCAGGCACACTTTTAATCAGGCAAATAAGTACGGATAAATAATTTCGTGACTTTAATATTTTGTAAACAAAACGCATTTAAATACGACTAACCCATTCAAATATTTTATAAATGAGAAAGAGTTAGTGTAATTCATAAAAGCAACATACAGTTAGTATAATAGATGTACGTACTACATCTCTTTAGTTTTATTAATTAATTATGATGTGAGTAAATAATTATACTGTAATATTCATGATTTATTTATTTAAAGTTCGTTTTCTGGAATGATCTGAATATGACTCTTTCTGTAAATCCTTATTATATTGCATTACTAATTTAGGCTAATATTACATGTTTAAATTAAATTATATTTATAAATTTAAATTATGTTAATTAATTTTCTCTTCGCAATTCTTCCCATGCTGTATAAATAAATTATCAAAGTGTATATTGTTATTTTAAATTTATAAATTTAATTGACGAATCTAATATATTTACGATAAGTTGAACATTATTTTAAATTTATGTATCTTTACGTAACTACTTTAACAATCTCGTTATATATAAAATATATGGTGCTCCATCTTTTAAATGCAGTGATACAAAAATTGTACATAATTATACAAAGTATTGGTAAAATTATCATTAAACGCGATGTTTAAGGTCCCTATATGTTATACTAGGTATATAGGGAAAGTAAAAACTCTTTTTAAATAAAAACGTAATATATTATTCCTGCAACCCTAAAAGATCTCGCAGACCATATAACTTCTATTTACATCTCTATAATAGATAGGACTAATGCAAAAGATCAGTGAAATGGAGGATAACGGATGGGGTACGTTTTTTTTTATCCAAGCTACTGAATTGGTGAATATGTGAGTGAAATTCTTTTCTTTGTGCTAATCTAGGAAGTTCTATTTGAAGATCAAAATATGGTCAGTTATAATTAATTTATTATTTGCATATATTAGGCGATTTGAAAATATCAGGAGTAGTATTATCCCTGTGCGTGAGTCTGCGGGTTAAATTATAATGCATAAATACAGTTTCAAAAACTCCAGTTACTAAAGTTAACTATATCAATCAATCATAAAAGTTTGTTATAATTTCAAGCACATAATTGGTATTTTGAAGCAGTCTATGTAACATGATATATCCTTTGCCGTGCTTTTTCTATTATTATGAAAGAATTATAAGTGCAAAACACCATAGTTAGATTCTTGTCTGTCTCCTTTCTAGGATCAGTTACACATGTAGGAGTATCACCGTCAATTTGGGCTTGAAAATCATGTTATATTATCACTATCATAAATTTTTAATGGCTACAATGATAATTTGGGCGTTAAAATTATGTTATCTTATCACTATCATGGATTTTTAATGGCTACAATAATAATTTGGGCGTGAAAATCATGATATCTTATTATTATCATGAATTTTTAATGGCTACAATGATGATTTGGGCGAGAAAATCATGTTATCCTATCACTATCATGCATTTTAATGGCTGCAATGATAGTTCGGTGATCATAATTTTGTCATGATTAAAGCACTGTATTTAAATAATATCTGACAAGAGGATAGAGCACTAATACGAACATCCTGGTGTGTTGAATTTTGAATGATTATAAATGAAACTTAAAACTTATTCTGTGATGATAACTTTATAATCATTTGATTAAAATAATTTAACGCCGCGGTTAAGTGTGATATTATACTCTTAACTATCTGGGGTCTCAAATACTGGATTGCGGATTAACTGGGGATATAAAAATTACGAAAAATTTTAACATTTTGGTATTGTTTGAAAATATAATTTAAAAGCTGTATTACCTTACTGGTAAATCGAATATTAACTGTGTCTAAAGAGAAAAGTGAGATACTGAAATTCTTCAACTCCTGAAGCACTATTTTATATGGTTTATATTTCTTCATGTACACTATAAGATAATTAATTCAGCTCCACAGAGCATAGAAATTTAAATAAAAGCAAATTGTAACTCACCATCACATTAATTAAGTTTCCACTGATGATACAATTATTAGTTTGCATGTTATAGAAAACCTGACTGCCTATACTATTTTAACAAAATCTCGTTTACACTACTGAAAAAATCGTATTAAATATTTCTAGAATATTTATTTTACCTATTTTAAATACTTAAATTGTTATGGGAAATATTATATAATATAATCAGATAACATATTCAAAATGTTAAAAACTTTTACATAAAGTATATTAAATTGTGCCTCTATATATTATGTTACAAAACAACAATGAAGCTCTCAACATCGCCAGTAGTCTGGAGTATATCCAACTAGACAAGCTTTTACAGAAGAGGAGGTTTTAGTGGGATTAGGTCCTTCTACAGCGTTGCAATTACGACTGCTCGACGTCATGGGAACGAGGAGCAAGGAGAGGATTACTCTTTCAACAAATGCACAGAAAACAAATCCTTAGACAATCATTTAGAGAACTGACTTACGTATTACTTTTCGCCTATTTGTGATTGTATCTTAGATTCTTTCTCCATTGCAGAATGCTGCATATGTGACATGAATATATAACCTATAGATTCTTACCAGATTCATTATTACTTTCCTTATATACATAATGTATAAGGAAAGTATTGTGACGGGGTCGAAAATTCGAATTCGAGTTTTCGACGGGAGAGCACGTTTCAAGCATCCCTGATCACGAATCAAACATTTTTGGAGTGATGTCTGTGTGTGTGTGTGTGTGTGTAAAAGTATGTGTGTGTGTCAGTGAGTCTGTGGAGACGATAACTGACGAACGAATGGACCGATTCGAACAAAATTTGGAACAAAAATCACAATCCATAAACGCTGGAAGCCTATTGTTTTTATACGCAATCGAATGTTCAGAACCCTCCTAAATTTTCAAATGAAATATTGAAAAAATCGTCAAAAAATCAAAACCACTCATAAAGTTACGCAAATAAACATTTCTTATGTAATTTTTCATTAGAAAACGATTGACATAAATTTTAGAACGCTAACATAAACCGTTCTCGAGATATTGTACAATTCTTCAAAAAAATTATCAAAAAGTCAAAAAATAAAAATATTTCCTATTGAGAAACATGTTCACTTTTCATATGTAATACCATGCGATAAATTGGGTGACATCATTCTCGTGGATCTAGCTCGTTCCATTCATGAAAAAAGATACTTTAAGTAATACTTTTGTATTTGAACGCCAATAGTCGTATATCTGCTGTAAGAATAACTTATTTCTTCATCCTTAACGCTTGGCCAGATTTTGGCGGCGAATTTGGCAGAATGTCGCCAACTTGACGACTTTTTGAAATGTTGCCAAATTAACGAAAATCTCGCCAAATGGATAAAAATGACGCTAAATCAATGAAAATGACGACTAATTGTCGAAAATTCAATATTTTGGAAAGAATATTAGTATCTACTATAATAAAAACCTATTTTTTTTTACTGTAAAAGTAGTAAATTCATTACATTATATAAGGAAAGTCATGTGTTGCCCACATCAGATTTTTTATATTCATAGAAACAATATGTACGTGTTACATTAGAAATTATATAACAATTATCAAACATTTAATTATATATGTTATATGTTCCAATTATATAATATAAAATATATTACATCAAATTTCAGATACTTTATATATATATATATATATATATATATATATATATATATATATATATATCCGACAAATGTTGAAATCTATTTACTGAAACCTATACGCTTTACAAATATTTACATAAAATTCAAACTGTAAACGAAACATTTAGGCGCTATGCACCCTCTACACATCGCTTGCCTAATATATATTCAAATGGAATCAATAAAATGGAACAAGTTTAGTACCACGAATTGGCGGGGGTTGTGACCCCCTCCCCTGTTAAGCCTGCTTTGTGCCGCGGTAACATTCCCGGTACCCTGTGATTCATAAAAGCAACATACAATTAGTATAATAGATGTACGTACTACATCTCTTTAGTTTTATTAATTAATTATGATGTAAGTAAATAATTTAACTGTAATATTCATGATTTATTTATTTAAAGTTCGTTTTCTGGAATGATCTGAATATGACTCCTTCTGTAAATCCTTATTATATTGCATTACAAATTTAGGCTAATATTACATGTTTAAATTAAATTATATTTATAAGTTTAAATTATGTTATTTAATTTTCTCTTCGCAATTCTTCCCATGCTGTATAGATAAATTATCAAAGTGTATAATGTTATTTTAAATTTATAAATTTAATTGACGAATCTAATATATTTACGATAAGTCGAACATTATTTTAAATTTATGTATCTTTACGTAACTACTTTAACAATCTCGTTATATATAAAATATATGGTACTCTATCTTTTGAATGCAGTGATAAAAAAATTGTACATAATTATACAAAGTATTGGTAAAATTATCAATAAACGCGATGTTTAAGGTCCCTATGTGTTATACTAGGTATATAGGGAAAGTAAAAACTCTTTTTAAATAAAAGCGTAATATATTATTCCTGCAACTCTAAAAGATCTCGCAGACCATATAACTTCTATTCACATCCCTATAATAGATAGGACTAATGCAAAAGATCAGTGAAATGGAGGATAACGGATGGGGTACGTTTTTTTTATCCCAGCTACTGAATTGGTGAATATGTGAGTGAAATTCCTTTCTTTGTGCTAATCTAGGAAGTTCTATTTGAAGATCAAAATATGGTCAGTTATCATTAATTTATTATTTGCATATATTAGGCGATTTGAAAATATCTGGAGTAGTATTATCCCTGTGCGTGAGTCTGCGGGTTAAATTATAATGCATAAATACAGTTTCAAAAACTCCAGTTACTAAAGTTAACTCTATCAATCAACCATAAAAGTTTGTTATATTTTCAAGCACATAATTGGTATTTTGAAGCAGTCTATGTAACATGATATATCCTTTGCCGTGCTTTTTCTATTATTATGAAAGAATTATAAGTGCAAAACACCATAGTTAGATTCTTGTCTGTCTCCTTTCTAGGATCAGTTACACATGTAGGAGTATCACCGTCAATTTGGGCTTAAAAATCATGTTATATTATCACTATCATAAATTTTTAATGGCTACAATGATAATTTGGGCGTTAAAATTATGTTATCTTATCACTATCATGGATTTTTAATGGCTACAATAATAATTTGGGCGTGAAAATCATGATATCTTATTATTATCATGAATTTTTAATGGCTACAATGAAGATTTGGGCGTGAAAATCATGTTATCTTATCACTATCATGCATTTTAATGGCTGCAATGATAGTTCGGTGATCATAATTTTGTCATGATTAAAGCACTGTATTTAAATAATATCTGACAAGAGGATAGAGCACTAATACGAACATCCTGGTGTGTTGAATTTTGAATGATTATAAATGAAACTTAAAACTTATTCTGTGATGATAACTTTATAATCATTTGATTAAAATAATTTAACGCCGCGGTTAAGTGTGATATATACTCTTAACTATCTGGAGTCTCAAATACTGGATTGCGGATTAACTGGGGATATAAAAATTACGAAAAATTTTAACATTTTGGTATTGTTTGAAAATATAATTTAAAAGCTGTATTACCTTACTGGTAAATCGAATATTAACTGTGTCTAAAGAGAAAAGTGAGATACTGAAATTCTTCAACTCCTGAAGCACTATTTTATATGGTTTATATTTCTTCATGTACACTATAAGATAATTAATTCAGCTCCACAGAGCATAGAAGCTTAAATAAAAGCAAATTGTAACTCACCATCACATTAATTAAGTTTCCACTGATGATACAATTATTAGTTTGCATGTTATAGAAAACCTGACTGCCTATACTATTTTAACAAAATCTCGTTTACACTACTGAAAAAATCGTATTAAATATTTCTAGAATATTTATTTTACCTATTTTAAATACTTAAATTGTTATGGGAAATATTATATAATATAATCAGATAACATATTCAAAATGTTAAAAACTTTTACATAAAGTATATTAAATTGTGCCTCTATATATTATGTTACAAAACAACAATGAAGCTCTCAACATCGCCAGTAGTCTGGAGTATATCCAACTAGACAAGCTTTTACAGAAGAGGAGGTTTTAGTGGGATTAGGTCCTTCTACAGCGTTGCAATTACGACTGCTCGACGTCATGGGAACGAGGAGCAAGGAGAGGATTACTCTTTCAACAAATGCACAGAAAACAAATCCTTAGACAATCATTTAGAGAACTGACTTACGTATTACTTTTCGCCTATTTGTGATTGTATCTTAGATTCTTTCTCCATTGCAGAATGCTGCATATGTAACATGAATATATATCCTATAGATTCTTACCAGATTCATTATTACTTTCCTTATATACATAATGTATAAGGAAAGTATTGTGACGGGGTCGAAAATTCGAATTCGAGTTTTCGACGGGAGAGCACGTTTCAAGCATCCCTGATCACGAATCAAACATTTTTGGAGTGATGTCTGTGTGTGTGTGTGTGTGTGTAAAAGTATGTGTGTGTGTCAGTGAGTCTGTGGAGACGATAACTGACGAACGAATGGACCGATTCGAACAAAATTTGGAACAAAAATCACAATCCATAAACGCTGGAAGCCTATTGTTTTTATACGCAATCGAATGTTCAGAACCCTCCTAAATTTTCAAATGAAATATTGAAAAAATCGTCAAAAAATCAAAACCACTCATAAAGTTACGCAAATAAACATTTCTTATGTAATTTTTCATTAGAAAACGATTGACATAAATTTTAGAACGCTAACATAAACCGTTCTCGAGATATTGTACAATTCTTCAAAAAAATTATCAAAAAGTCAAAAAATAAAAATATTTCCTATTGAGAAACATGTTCACTTTTCATATGTAATACCATGCGATAAATTGGGTGACATCATTCTCGTGGATCTAGCTCGTTCCATTCATGAAAAAAGATACTTTAAGTAATACTTTTGTATTTGAACGCCAATAGTCGTATATCTGCTGTAAGAATAACTTATTTCTTCATCCTTAACGCTTGGCCAGATTTTGGCGACGAATTTGGCAGAATGTCGCCAACTTGACGACTTTTTGAAATGTTGCCAAATTAACGAAAATCTCGCCAAATGGATAAAAATGACGCTAAATCAATGAAAATGACGACTAATTGTCGAAAATTCAATATTTTGGAAAGAATATTAGTATCTACTATAAGAAAAACCTATTTTTTTTACTGTAAAAGTAGTAAATTCATTACATTATATAAGGAAAGTCATGTGTTGCCCACATCAGATTTTTTATATTCATAGAAACAATATGTACGTGTTACATTAGAAATTATATAACAATTATCAAACATTTAATTATATATGTTATATGTTCCAATTATATAATATAAAATATATTACATCAAATTTCAGATACTTTATATATATATATATATATATATATATATATATATATATATATATATATATATATATATATATATATATATATATATATCCGACAAATGTTGAAATCTATTTACTGAAACCTATACGCTTTACAAATATTTACATAAAATTCAAACTGTAAACGAAACATTTAGGCGCTATGCACCCTCTACACATCGCTTGCCTAATATATATTCAAATGGAATCAATAAAATGGAACAAGTTTAGTACCACGAATTGGCGGGGGTTGTGACCCCCTCCCCTGTTAAGCCTGCTTTGTGCCGCGGTAACATTCCCGGTACCCTGTGATTCATAAAAGCAACATACAATTAGTATAATAGATGTACGTACTACATCTCTTTAGTTTTATTAATTAATTATGATGTAAGTAAATAATTTAACTGTAATATTCATGATTTATTTATTTAAAGTTCGTTTTCTGGAATGATCTGAATATGACTCCTTCTGTAAATCCTTATTATATTGCATTACAAATTTAGGCTAATATTACATGTTTAAATTAAATTATATTTATAAGTTTAAATTATGTTATTTAATTTTCTCTTCGCAATTCTTCCCATGCTGTATAGATAAATTATCAAAGTGTATAATGTTATTTTAAATTTATAAATTTAATTGACGAATCTAATATATTTACGATAAGTCGAACATTATTTTAAATTTATGTATCTTTACGTAACTACTTTAACAATCTCGTTATATATAAAATATATGGTACTCTATCTTTTGAATGCAGTGATAAAAAAATTGTACATAATTATACAAAGTATTGGTAAAATTATCAATAAACGCGATGTTTAAGGTCCCTATGTGTTATACTAGGTATATAGGGAAAGTAAAAACTCTTTTTAAATAAAAGCGTAATATATTATTCCTGCAACTCTAAAAGATCTCGCAGACCATATAACTTATATTCACATCTCTATAATAGATAGGACTAATGCAAAAGATCAGTGAAATGGAGGGTAACGGATGGGGTACGTTTTTTTTATCCCAGCTACGGAATTGGTAAATATGTGAGTGAAATTCCTTTCTTTGTGCTAATCTAGGAAGTTCTATTTGAAGATCAAAATATGGTCAGTTATAATTAATTTATTATTTGCATATATTAGGCGATTTGAAAATATCTGGAGTAGTATTATCCCTGTGCGTAAGTCTGCGGGTTAAATTATAATGCATAAATACAGTTTCAAAAACTCCAGTTACTAAAGTTAACTCTATCAATCAACCATAAAAGTTTGTTATATTTTCAAGCACATAATTGGTATTTTGAAGCAGTCTATGTAACATGATATATCCTGTGTCGTGCTTTTTCTATTATTATGAAAGAATTATAAGTGCAAAACACTATAGTTAGATTCTCGTCTGTCTCCTTTCTAGGATCAGTTACACATGTAGGAGTATCACCGTCAATTTGGGCTTGAAAATCATGTTATATTATCACTATCATAAATTTTTAATGGCTACAATGATAATTTGGGCGTTAAAATTATGTTATCTTATCACTATCATGAATTTTTAATGGATACAATAATAATTTGGGCGTGAAAATCATGATATCTTATTATTATCATGAATTTTTAATGGCTACAATGATGATTTGGGCGTGAAAATCATGTTATCTTATCACTATCATGCATTTTAATGGCTGCAATGATAGTTCGGTGATCATAATTTTGTCATGATTAAAGCACTGTATTTAAATAATATCTGACAAGAGGATAGAGCACTAATCCGAACATCCTGGTGTGTTGAATTTTGAATGATTATAAATGAAACTTAAAACTTATTCTGTGATGATAACTTTATAATCATTTGATTAAAATAATTTAACGCCGCGGTTAAGTGTGATATATACTCTTAACTATCTGGAGTCTCAAATACTGGATTGCGGATTAACTGGGGATATAAAAATTACGAAAAATTTTAACATTTTTGTATTGTTTGAAAATATAATTTAAAAGCTGTATTACCTTACTGGTAAATTGTATTACCTTACTGGCCGGGATTGTGTCCCACACTCCCCGGTTAAGCATGCTTTGTGCGACGGCAACACTCCCGGTAGCCGGTACAAACTTGAGACGGATAAATAAATACCAAACAGAAAACCACAAATATATACCACATAAAACATTGAAATACCTAGACAGATACCACATAAAACATTGAAAGACCTAGACAGATACCACATAAAACATTGAAAGACCTAGACAGATCTGTCTAGGTTGTCAATGTTGTATGTGATATCTGTCTACGTCTTTCAATGTTTTATGTGGTATATATTGGTGGTGTTCTGTTTTGTATTTATTTCTCCTTCTCGGGTTTGTACCAGGTACCGGGAATGTTACCGCGGCACAAAGCAGGCTTAACAGGGGAGGGGGTCACAACCCCCACCAATTAGTGGTACTAAATTTGTACCATTTTGATTGATTCCATTTTCTCAAAAGGACTCCCTAAATTTAAAAATGAATATCTCGGGAACAGTTACAGATAAAAGAGTGACATAAAGTGTATGTTTATTAGACAGCCAGTAAAATTTACATCCTGTGGATTCAAAAAATAGTTTCAAATTTTGTGAATAAATATTGAATTTTTATCCGATCCAGACCTTTAGATACTTGAAATCTACGTTGAAAGCTACGCCTTTTCTCTGTCGGGCTGCGATTTTACCGACGATACTCGGAGCACAATGAAATTCGGTTGAATCGCAGTCTGACGGAGACAAGGCTTGGATTTCAAGTATCGAAAGGTTCGGATCGGAAAAAATGATGTACTGGGAAAAAAACACTTTTGAAAAAAAAGAAAACACTTTTGTGAACAACTTTTGAAAAATTCGAAAGTTGTTCACAAAATTTGAAGAACAGGAAGCGTTGAAGCTGTTTTGACTAAATATGCCTACAGTCTTTACACATACTATGTCTTTCAATGTTTTATGTGGTATCTGTCTAGGTCTTTTAAAGTTTTATGTGGTATCTGTCTAGATATTTAGGCCTATCAGAGCCATCTATTGGGAAAATTTTGATCTATTTTTTGAAACCACATCAAGTAAATTTTACTGTCTGTCTAATAAACATACACTTTATATCACGCTTTCATCTGTAACCGTTTCCGAGATATTAATTTTTAAAATTGGGGAGTTATTTTTATTACACCCTGCCCCCCACACACACGCACATACACACACACACACACGCACATACACACACACACACATATATATATATATATATATGTGTGTGTGTGTGTGTGTGGTAAATATTAATAAAACTGACTTTAATATATAAAAAATGTAAATATAAATAAAAATATAAATTTTAATGTATAAATAAAACTCGCTACATAACTTCAAAGTTCCCGTTGAAAACAATGTAGAATAATCAAGTCTGAGTAATTTAGAAAGTACACATTCAGTTCATCAAAAATAGAAACTTAAATTACCATTCGCTTTTGTGTTTAACTACCAAAAATCATATTATAATGTTTAATTTTTAATATTTAATTGCCTATATACCGTTCCGTGAACTAGAAAATATCACTATTCTTTCATGATTTATTAATTTCCTCCATTTCATTTTTCAATTACATTTATAAAAAGAATCTAAACTGGTCAGCGCATCCTCACATGAAGTAATTTACTTCTTTCAATGCTAAATAATGATAGACAAGATCCATGGCCAATGTTTTTAAAGTTGAAATGTACATTGACATTTGGCGCTTTTCTGAATGACAACCTGTAAAATTATTTGGAATTACCAAATTAACTAATATTTTGTGTAAATCTAACTGGACCATTATATTAAAATATGTTAATAATAATGTCGTCAATTTCGCATCATATTTGTCAATTTGGCGCACTTTTCGTCAATTTGGACACACATTAATTAGACAAGCAGGCGATATTTAGCCAAATTAGTCGCCAAAATTGCTAAATATTTCGCTAAGTTTTACATATTTGATTATACTTGAGTGATGTTCATTTTTATGCATATATTTTTAGATACATTTATTTGAAAAACATGCAATATAAGAAGAATGGTTCAAACTAGGATTCTAACTTGCATTACATTTAATTATGGCATTCGTGTTAGAATAGAAAATTACGTACATATATTATTTTATTTAACATTACTAAATGTACTGATTTTTTTTTTCATTCAGAAATTCATCCGAAAATTTTGGGGTTTTTAGAAATTTTAATCACTTTTTAAAATCAATAGAATTTCAGTATTTACAAATTACTATAATCGTAGAAAATTAAGTTCATACACACACACCCTCGCTTGCACACACGAGCGCACACACACACACGCACACACACACACGCGCACACACACACACACACACACACACACACACACACACATACACACACACACAGGCATCACTTCAAATACGTTCCATTGGAGTTCACGGATACTTAAAACGTGATCTTCCCTCAAGAACTTTAATTTGGATTTTTACATTATATGCTAAATTTGAAGATGAAGTAAACATGTCTTAATGAAAACAAAACGCTTGAAATGTTTACAAGAAAGTATTTTATTTAAATAACGCACAATGATGGTTCTTCCTTCTAGGTACATAATTATCCGATATTTAGGCAGGTTTACTGCAGCTACAGGGGGGGTGTTCGCACATTTTTATAACGATTATGAAAAAATAATTATCTATAAACAAAGATAAGAATTTTATTGTATAATATGTGCATTCTAATAGCCCTTTTGTTGAACAATCATATTACATCTTCATTTCCGAAATAAAGAGCTTTTCTTATAATATATCAAGGTTGATTTTGTTTCCACTCCTCCTACACAATCTTCCAGAGTCCATCCAATGCTTTGGGATGCAGCTTATAAAGAGCGCTTGTTTTAACAGGCCAAATGCTATCCATAGTTATCCATAGGAGACAGGTCGAGGGATGTTCGTGGGATGCATTTAAATGGAATAGCCTCAATTCCGGTTTCAATTCTCATTTTTTCGAAAAATATAGCAGCAGATTTAGAGGTATGGCCGATAGTCTTATCCTGATGGAACTTAATATAGTAAAGATTGTTTGGGTAAAGTTATGGGAAGTCTTTTTTGAAAACAGGTGTTAAAACATATTTCTGATACTAATCTGAGTTAATTTTGATATTTTTTTCTACTTTCCTTATTTTAAGTTTTCCGTTATAAGAGAATCCAGCGATAGCCATAAAACCTTTAGTAAAACTTTCCTTGATTTCTCTGAACTAAATTTTGTTGGGTATGCCTTTTTACCCTTTTCCCAGTCAAATGTAAACTATGATGTTTCTTTCCCTTTTATTAATTATGTCACTTAATTTGCGTGTCGAAATATTAAAACCGTGCTTTTCTCATATGTTTTAATAATAAAGTAAGAGTATTATAATTTAATAAGAGTATTTCTCTTCGGAAAGCGCAAAAATATAGCCTTCGATCCATTGTTAACTTTCTAGCGACATTTTAAAGAATATTTTTAATGATGCAGACGATAATTAAACCCTATTCCAACTTGATGCCAGTCAGGGTTTTATTTTTTTATTTAAATTTAATCCACGGAGAAAGCCAAAATCGTTACAAAAATACGTGAACACCCTCTGTATTTCTACTAATAAGCAACAAATAAGTTGACTTAAAAAAATCGCCATATCATTCGAGCTAGGAGAATAAAAAATTGGTAACAGAAGGAAAATATAATATTGCTCGATATTTTTGCATTATGGTATTACGAAACTATCCCTACATGCCATTTGTAGTAAAATCAATACAGATGTTATGGTGTATAAAAAATATTCCCATTGATGGAAATTTGAAAATTGTGTTTAGGGCTTTGTTACAATTTTTCGAGCTGATTATAAAGGACAATACGCGTGTATTTTTCATTTCACTGCGTCGTTTCACTGTGTAATGTGTCATGTGCATTTCATAAATTTGAGAACAGACATACACATTCGCTCATTTGCACCTCACACTCACATATTCAATGATATTTAATGTTTTAAAAAAATGATGTATAATTTTTAAAATCCGACTTTTCTTTCTGCCATTAAAAGAAAACGAACAAACTACCATATTTTTAAAATTGCATTTTCTAATTGAATAATCAAGTTTCTATAAATAAATAAACTCATCACCCTATCTGTTATTACTTCATGTTTCCTTAACATTAAAGCCCCATCCTTTGGGAGTGGAGTCTGGAGTTTATCCAAAGATACAAGCTTTTACAGAGGAGAAGGTTTTAGTGGGATTAGGCTTCTACAAAATAAGGCAATTACAACTGTTTGACTTCATAGGAAACAAGGAGAAAAGAATGCATTTTGTTTTTCAACAGATGGATAGGATAAAGTTCTTTTGACAATTGTTATTATTCTATTTAAAGCTTGTATAGTTTTTAATCTAGTTAAAGCTTACATTGTTATTATTCGGTTTAAAGCTTTCATACGGTAGTTGCCTTTACTTTCATAGAAAGGTATAAAAGTCAAATAATAATACATTTTCATATTGAATTCAATTCATATGAAAAATTTTGTTGTAATACCATAATACAAAAATATCTAGCAATATCATATTTTCCTTCTGTTACCAATTTTTTATTCTCCTAGCTAGAATCATATGGCGATTATTTTAAGTCAACTTATTTGTTGCTTATTAGTAGAAATACAGAGGATATTCACACATTTTTGTAACGATTTTGGCTTTCTCCATGGATTAAATTTAAATTAAAATAATAAAATCCTGACTGGCATCAAGTTGGAATAGGGTTTAATTATCGTCTGCATCATTAAAAATATTCTTTGCTTTAAAATGTCGCTAGAATGTAAACAATGGATCGAAGGCTATATTTTTGCGCTTTCCGAAGAGAAATACTCTTATTAAATTGTAATAATCTTACTTGATTATTAAAAAATATGAGAAAAGCATGGTTTTACTAGTTCTACACGTAAATTAAGTGACATAATTAATAAAAAGGAAAGAAACATCATAGTTTACATCTCCGTTTCAGAGATGAAAAAAAAAGCAATTACAAAATTGAAAATCGTTAAAAAATTAGTATAAAAATAATTACAGATAAGTTCAAAATATTAAAATATTGCATTTATTTTTATATATGCACAATGTAGTCCATATTTCCTGCAAAACAGGAAATCTAATAGGTTCGGGGTATAGCGTCAATTTATCGTAACGCTCCGTATTTCCGTCAGAGAAACCCCAACTTTAGATGTTATTTACATCAAAAATAATATACTTACATTTGAATAACCACACTAACTTACTTTATTTCAAACATTCATTTTAAGAATAAAACGATTAGTAGCCACCATTACGATCGAATACACTTTCTAAATATACATTTATTCCTTGACATTTTGACAAGCCGACATTATTTACAAAGAACCAGGACATTATGATATCTTCATAATAAAGTAGTTAAAATTATAAGTTTTAGCAATTAATTTCCTTCATTTTATTCAATGTGACTAATCCACGGGGATAAACTTTAACATGTCAGTATACTTTTAAAATGTCACTAAACTTTATACTTCGTTAAAAAAACAACCTTTTTATACAACATTTATGCAACTTTAATGGAACGATTTTTAAGCACCATACTCTAAAATCCATTCAATATATTGCATTTTCCCTGTCCTTCTATAAAGTCTCCACATGTAAAACACAATTAACCTCAAAGTCACCCCTTGAGGTACGGAAAGTGCCTCTTAAGAAATATATCTCCTAAATCTTCATGAATTCTTTTAAAACTTAGCTCAAGATTCCGAAAGAAAGGATTATAACATTATAGACATCCCCACCTAAATGTAACACTGCTTTTAAATCATCCTTCAACCTTGTTGGTAGAAAATTTACATTAATTATATCTTTCGAAGAGCTGCTATAACGAGTCATAAAATTTAAGGCCACAACGTCCCTCGAAGCTAATACAAAGGTATTGGTGTGTATATTCATTAAATATAGTGCTAAGATCTTTGATTTTAATGGAGTTTTCGAGCTTATCTTTATTATATTATTTGCATGAAATTAAAGTCAGACTCATAAATATGAAGCAGGGGTATTAGAATAAAGCCAGAAACATACTGTATAAGGTAACTGCTGCAGTTTTAAATCAAATGAATGGAAAGAATTGGACTGTTAATATTTAAAATAATCCCTATATTTTTTTCAAAATTTAGTGACACTGAATTAAAATGTGGAGTTAAATATGTCTTTTCTGCGTTATTAGGATATTGCTTGTGTTAAGAATCTGCAAGTAGCTATAAATTTTATTTTATGGCTGAATATCGGGTCACTTTTATTCAATGGTAAAATTTTTTCCATACTAATATTTTTGGAAAAAAAAAATGTTTGACATATTTATTTCTCAGGGTCTTTATGGATAGAGTTCGGATGCTGACTGATTTTGATTCAGCATTGAATTACGGAGGACGAGAATGGATGGCTGAATAGAAACTTTCCCAGCCATTTCATATTCTATTTTCCGCTCAAAACTTTTCGTTTTACGTTAAATATCTATGTCCAATGTTTGATTATAGATTAAGCTTAGATGGTAGCTGATGTGGATTCAGCATCGAATTTTGAAAGAAGTAGGGGAGATCACTAAAGATAGCCACCTCGGGTTTTTTTCACTTTGGTTTAAAAAGTCATTCGAAACATCGACTTTGAGGGATCGGATAAAGATAGAGCTTAGATGATGACTGATATGGATTCAACGTCGATTTCCAGAGGGGGTAGTGAGTTCACTAAACATTTCCAGTTCTGAAGATGTCGCTTCCAATTTTCCCCAAGATTCATATAGTTGTTCGGAATGAATTTACAAAATCGAATAAAAATTCATAGCAATTATGTCCAAATGTACACACCATTTACCATCATATGAATTTTTTTTAATAAATTTCTTGTTAAAGGTAATATTGTCAAACTTGTTAAGTTTTAATCCATTTATCTGCAGCTTTCAATTCTCATCTGCTTTCTGGCTGAAAGAAAAAATCAAAAGAGTAATTAATTAAAAGGAGATACTAATTAAAACTACATTTGACATAATCCAATCATTTTTGAAGCAATTAGTTATGGAACTGGAACTGATTGTGCGTTAAATATTTTAAAAGATAAATAAAACATTCGCATCATATAACTCAAAGAAAATGTCTTATATACCCATGGCCCAGAAACGGGAGTTTAAGCAATCATCTGCATTAAGACGCCACCATTATAATTCCTTGTTCAGCGGCATACACATAATTGACAAAATATATGCATTATAATTTGATAAAACTACTTAAATGTTTTGTTTCAGTTTCTTAATCTCGTGCAAGGAAATGGATTTTTAAGGTTTCATACAGTAACAAATTATGCTATTGCTTTTCAGCAGTTCTATCACAATAAATAAAACTGATGCTTGTTTGAAAATAACATGCAATACATCCTTGAAGAAAGCGGATATATGTCAGTAAGTTACCAAATAGCATATGTCAGTTAATTCATTTAACTGACTAAAAGGCGTATGGGAGTTAAGTCACTTAACTGACATATGCCTGCTTTCTTCAGGGATTTATTGTATAATGTTTTCTTACAGCAGTTTTATTTATTGTGATCATATTATTGTAAGTTTGGGAATAATTGTTGAATAACAATAGCACAATTTGATAATAATTGTGGTGAAATATATTAAGGAGGGGAGGAGCAAGGAGCATTAAATCTGATGGAAATAAAATTGAAATAGTAATTAAGAATTATGTTAATTCGAGTTCGAGTTTGTAATAGTGCGTACAAAGTCCTGCGTACAATACATAATCCACCTATTTAGCAGTCCAGCATCAATTTGTTAATAAAACTAATTCCGAAAAGAAAAGCACTAAATAAACTACTTATTAACGACAGCCGTAAGACTCATTTAACTGCAAACTCACTCAAAAGGAAAGAAAACGGATTTTAAGAAGCACTTCTCTTAAATCTTCATAAAAATGTTTAAACTTTGACCAATATTCCAGAATAAAGAATTAATTACAAGTTAATGAATTATTAACTTCATGATATCTTCATAACTTGGTTAAAATTATAAAAATTAATTTAAAAAATTAACTCCATTTTATATTTAATGTGACTAATGTACGGGGATATACTTTTAACATGTTAAGATACTTTAAGAATATCAATTAAAATTTGTCTTTATTTCAACATTAAATCAGAAACCTTTTTATATATCAGTAACGCGACTTAAAATTGACAAGTTTATTCACGATAATTTTAATTATATTTTCATTAGAATTAATTTTTCTTGTCTGTTCACAGTTTTCACCTGTAAAACTCGATTACCCGCAAACGCTCCCAAAGGTATAGGGAATGGCTTTTAAGAAATATATCTCTTAAATCTCCATAAACTCTTCTAAAACTTTGACCAACATTCCAGAAGAAAGGATTACTACATTATAGACGTTTCTACCTAAATCTAACACTCATTTTAAATCATCCTTCAACCTCTGTTGGCAGGAAATTTACATTAATTATATCCTTCGAAAGGCTGCTATAGCAAGTCATAAAATTAAAGACCGCAACGTCCCTAGCTGCTAATACAAAAGTATCGGTGTGTACATTCATTAAATATGATCTTAAGATATTTGAGTTTAATGGGATTTTCCGGTTTAGCTTTATTATTACTCATATGAAGTTGAAGTCATAAATATGCATCAAGAGTATTAGAATAGAGCCTGTAATATATACTACAAAAGGTAATTCTTGAATTTTTAAATGAAACGGAATTAAAAGAATTGGGTTATTAATATGTAAAAGATTATTCATCTTCTTTTCAAAATGAGAAGTTAAGCGACTTTAAATTACAATTAAGATAAATGAAATGTTTAACTGCGAAATTATGGTATTTAATCTGTAAGAGCATTAATAACATTTATAAAATTTGAGTTTATGCCCAGGTGAAGACCAGTAAAGTGAAGAGGTGAAAAACTGTAAAGTAAAGAGGTGAAGTTCCGTAAAGTTTTAAAACTGAATGTGATATATCCACATAATCTGAAACTTTAGAATTCATTCCCACTGTAGATAGCAGCATCCAGGGATCGGTTTTGCACTCAGTATGTGTTTATCTGCTTAGAGTGGCCTATATCTGCATTGATAGCAATATATTTTCAATATCACTGGAGTCTGGCATATTAAGTCCTACCACATAGCTACCATGAAATTTTTTGATAGCCACGCGGTGAGACAGAATTTGTCGATTTCCATGGAGGTGCTCAAAATTGCAACATAATCCAAGTTGTCTTACTGTCATTTCAAATGTCGTCTGTTTATTGCTGACGCGCTTATTTATTCTGGGAGTGAAACCAGTCAATTTATGATATTTTCTTCAGTGAGTAATGTATCGAATGATAAATCGGTTCTAAAGGTTACATACCGGGGGATTTATTATTCGTAAATTATTGAAAGAAATACTTGTGTATAATCAATTGGTGAGCAATTGCGGTGTTTATAAAAATATAAATAATAGGATGATTTACTGCATCACATATTTTTATCATTAAACTATATTTTCTAAAGAAATGCTCATCTCAAATATACGTACTTATTGGTCATCGCAAAATATTAGAAGTGACAAAGGCACCCATGGTATCTGTGGCATTGCTTCGTATGGTAGATCAAGTATGTCTTATCCATTATAACAAATGGAATGAGAAATACAATTAAACATAAATATTTTTTTAAAATATTAGGTTTTATGTTATGAGGCAAAGGTGAAATATGTCGTCCATATTATTTTGAATTTATGAAATTCAATATTATATGTGTTTTTTTCTCAGTAACATAATTGACTATTTACTTATAAGAAAAAAAAATATAGTGTCTTATTGCCATAAAATTTTAAGTGTAAATTTACTTCGTGAGTTTACATTCTATGAATTAGGATTTCGTCCCTTGGAGATTTTTTTTATTTTAAAATAATAATAACTTTACAAAATTATGATAAATTTAAATGCTTTGAATTTTGATATTTTTAGAACTTAAAAAACATATTTTTATTTAACACTAGCAGCATACCCGTTCTTCGTACGGAGTATATAATATAAATAAACTTAAAATTCACAATCATGTGCAAATTCCTATAGTATACTAAATGGCATTTTTAATCAAAATATTCTGTTAAAATATTTAACATAATGCTCTTAAAAAGAAGTTAAGGAATGGCTGTTCTCGTTATTCAAAATGATCTTCACGGGTAGATCTGAAGAATAAAATATCCTGGCCTTTTTGTAAGCAAATTTATAAAAAGTATGGAATTGAATCAATATATGCAAAGCAATAGCGTGTTGTATGGGATCCGTACTACTTATATACGCGAATATTAGAAGATATAACCTGTATTAGTAGATTACATATATAAATTGAAAATATCAATAAATCCGTAATCTTTAAATCAGTAGGCAATAATTAATTCCAATATGTGCCCAAATGAAAGTGCTAAAATTATATGGGAAGATAAACCCGTACTACTTATAATGTCATACATTAGAAGATATGTCCTAGTGTTAGTAAAGGATTACCCGTATTATAATATGTAGTCTGAAAATTTTTTACCAATATATAACAGATTACTTAATAAATTAAAAATATCAATAATCCCTGCCATCTTCATACCGGAAGGCTTGATTCCAATATATGCCAATATACATGTACTACTTATATTCTTTTAGATTAGAAGATATACCCGTGCATTTGTAGAAGATTACTCGTACAACGTACAATATATGAGTTTCAACAATTTTTGCCGCAATAAAACAATGCCATAAGAAATTGAACATATCAATAATCTCTGAATCAATAATCCCCGAAAACATCAATAATAATAATGTTTAAACATGAAGATCGTAATTGATATTATCCAGTCAAAAATACGATGGCAATGAAATTTATTTTATATACATATCTTCATCATTAAAATCGGAAAAGATTTAATAAAAACCTTCTTCCTCATAAACACATTAAATTTAAATCTGTTGTTCAACAAATGAAGATTGCATCTTAAAGATGCAAAGAAAATGACATTTTCATACAAATGTAGTGTAAAACATTTTTCACTTCAATATTGCATAAAAATAGAAATTTCTACTCTATTGCAACCAAAATACCAGGTAACACATGGCGATATATTCCAAATAATCATTTCAAATTGCAAATTATTTGATGCTATAGGTCCAACGCAAACCTGGTCAGAATATATCTCTATTTTAAAAAGATTTGGTCAGCGGTGACGATTACACCTAGATTTTTATTCGCACAAAGATAAAAGAAAACTTTCAACAGATAGCCATTTACTTCAGTTAAATATGGATACATGTTTCGTATAAAACTCCCCCCGCCTACCTTCTAAACTCTATGATGAAAGCCTGTTTACTGATATAAATTTTAAAAATCAATTCCTGTTAAATCATTTTATAGCATAACAGACGAAAACATAAATACATCTTTCATGGAGTTTCTGAAAGATTAAATATGTTTTCATTTATTTAATGGAGCTTGAGTTAGGACCTTAAAAAATACGGTTCCTTTTCCAATTCGAAAATAGTACTATCCCCTATAAATATATTCTGATGATATTCAGAAAATGTACTTCGATATTTAATGTATTGTTATGAACAGGATAGTTAAATTGAACGTTCGATGTTTCAAAAGAAATATAATTGTCACAAAATTGTTTTCAATTTCTCCAGTTCAGTCATTTTCCTTTGATTTTTTATCCCCGCTGTATTTGTATCATTGAAGAACAAAATTGATAAATGAAAGCGAAATTTTTGTTTTCTGTTTGAAATTTACACATCAATGACTATACTACATATTGGACACAGTGGAAATAATAGCTGATTATGAGAGTCCATTTTTTCTTACTATCTTGATATAAGCATATTAAACTTATTTTGGTGTATATTATATTTAAATGCACCGTACATTGTTTGAAAATAAATATAATTGTCACAAAATTGCAATTCATATCCATTTTCGAAATTTATCCACTAGTTTTTGTTGTTACCCAGTGTATTATTATCATTAAATAAATGAAATTGATAAATAAAAACATTTTTATTTTGTATAATATATTTTACCTATCACTTACAATACTATATACTGAACACTTCGTGAGGTGTTTGTTGTCAAAAGCGTACTTATTCGAAGGAATTTTATTTTGCTCTCTTTTTCTAAGCATATTTTCGGTGGCAGGGTGGAATATTCATCTCTTCTGGGTGGGATTGGTTTTCATGTTCCCAGTTTTAATTCTAGGAATATGAGTTTGTTTGCTGAGAGAGCTTTTAGAACTGGTGTTGGGAATCAGTGTGCAATAAACAATTTCTGTAAGCTATGATTTCTGTAAGCTAATTTCTGAAATCATCAGGCAGGCTATGCAATATGCTGTCGTGTTTTTATTCTGTTTCTATCTGTATGGTTTGCGTTTGTATCCGCCCTCTGCGGATTTCTTCTGTGTATTGTCTTGCCTGCTGTCCTGGGATTTGCTTTCTGTAGCATGCATTTTTAAATACATAAATAAATAAATAAACACTGTGGATATAACTGCTACTTGTTTGAATACACATTTTTGTACTATATTGATAGAAGCAGATTAAATGCATAGTGATGAACATATCATTTAAATTTAACGTAATATGTTTCAAAAGAAATGTAATTATAATTAAATTACGATCTGTTTTGAATTTATTACTTGAATTATTTTCCATTAATCTTTCATTCCTGGTGCATTATTATCATAAAAGAAACGACACTGATAAATGCTTTTTTTTAATTTTTTGAAGTAGCACTTGATTCAATTATCATTCGTCAGTGTGTAGAAACACCCAGTACAGACATCACAAGAGAGACAAAAGAAATACACAAAAATGCAGAATAAATACAAGAAAAGAAAAAGAAAACTGCACTATAAAGCCTATAAATCTATGAATTCATAAAGCAGCTCTATAAATCGATAGCCTAATGAAGTCAACCAGGCTGTAGGGAGTGCATCTTCCTTCTTACGTGCCAATATCATTCATATATATTTCTCACTAATACACAATGCTTATTCTCTCAATGCTTATTCTCTACACAATGCTCATGCTCGCAATCACAATGCTTATTATTGAACACAGTGGTTATACCTTCTGCATGTAAAAACACGAAGTATTCGTACTATTTTGAAAGAAACTGTCTTCGATAAGTATTCACTGATCCGAACTTGTAGAAGATGGCTCACAACGCCCTTGATACAATTGTAGTCACTTAGTTTTGCATGTGTTTGCTCCTATTAAGAAAACACGAAGAATGTTTATGCCGAATATTGAATTTTTCAAAAATTCATAGATGAGGTTTTCAAAGTATACTATATACCGTTACATTTATCAATATTTTCCCTTAATACGGGTGTCAACTACCTTTACCTGACTTTACAGATAATATAAATTCAAATTTAATGAATTATTACATTTGTTTCAAACTGGATAAATACGTTTTAAAACAGAAATTACTTTCTGGAGTATAAAAAGAATATGCAGCACAGTTTACAGCTTCGTACTTCTTTTAAATCGTGAGAATAATTTATTTCAATGCAGCAACTCCCAATAAATTGAATTAATTTAAAATAAATACTCATCTTTTTATTTATTCTAAAAATCACTCTTTACGATATCTGTGAAAAATATTTTACATATTTTGAGCGCTCATCTTATTTTATAAATGAAAAACCTATTTGTTGATTCGAACTTCGCTTTTACATTTTATAATTCACTATTCTTCAAAATTAAATGGAATTCTGTGTTTCGTTTTAAATTAAGTTTGCTTCAACGGAATTAGTTATTCTCAATCTATTCAGTACACATTTTCTTATTAATACATATATACATCCTTCTACAAATATTCTAAAGGAACGGAAAAAACTCAATTGAAATGTAAGGCATGGTTATTTTGAGACACAGCTGCAATACAAGAAGTTTTATAGAATATTTTTAATAACTGGTAACTGATGTAGAACTTTTTAAGAATAAATTCAGAATATTTCATTTATAGTGTAATAAATAAAAAGCAGATACTTCTTTCATTCGTTGGCTTCAGATATTTCATCATATATTTGATTGGATATGGGTGAATTTTATAAGAAAAAATCCGGATCAAGCAAAGAACATGTCCTTCTATTCTGTATACATTTATTTTTAACTTTCACACCATACATATTCCAGCTCAAATTTATATTACAGTTTTATAAATATCTTATTTAAAGGTATGTATCAAAAGAAATATAATTTTTTGATTTATATATTCTATGTCCGCGTTCTTAAAAATGTTTGGCTTTCATATTTTTATCTCCAGTGTGTTGTTTTCAGTAACAAACACCACTTTGATATATCAAAGCAGCATTTTTATTTGATGGTTAATATGACACATCAATTACTATGCTCTGGATGTCTTATGTTTAACGTGTCAGCTGTCGGATTAATGGAGACCATGTTTGTGTTCATTTAATCCCGGAAAGATTGAAGAAAAGTAATTTTAAAAACAGTAAGGAATAATTAGTTTAAAAAAAAACTTTACGAACAGGATATTTTTTTCACCTAAAAGATATATAAAACTTACTTTATGTAAACACGAAAAATAAGTATTCATAAGAAACAGAAAATACATGTTTATTAAGAACGACTCCGTGTTTAAATTAATTGCCGACATTGGTACTTGAAGATACAAACTTTTATTTAAAAATAAATTGTTTAAAAATGCTCGTCACTCGCCCGCTAAACTGATAGGTTACGTCTAACGATGGATATTAAGAGTGCTAAAATTAGGCTGATTGATCCCATATTAAGATTTTAATCATTTTTTGTAAAGCGTGTGCAATAATTAAAGTCTTTCTCTCATGTGTGGTAGCGGTCTCAATACCAAACAGCACCTACTGATTCCACTACACACAACTCCGTGAACGTAAATTTAGCAGACCAAAAAAACCCCAGTAATTAACATACTTAACTTCATCATAATTACCAAAATAAACTCCAGGTTCAGTTTTCAAAATGATTCCCAGTTTAGGAGAATTAAATCCTAAATGATGTACAGTGAGAAAAACATGAAGGCATACGCAAATAAACTCAGGGCACATTTAACAAACAAATAATATTTTATTTTAAGATTTGCAAAAGTGATTATAAGTATATTTATCTTTCAAATTATCAATTATTCAGAGCTTCTCTTAACAAATATAATATTCTTACTTATGCTCTGTTCAAAAATTTAATATTACTCAATATTTAAATTCAAATCACAAGTTAGAATCACACAGTTAAATTATCAATATCTACTTAAAGTTGGAGAGTCATTACAATCAATTAATTTGTATTCATTGTGCCTGTGATGCAACGGAACTTCTTGTTCCGAAAAAGAAATTTTACCTGAGCGGTAGAGTAATTTTACAATACGAAGAATGTCCTATTCAGGATAACACGGTCTGAGGTCGAATCAAAGAGTTCCTAAAAGTGGATTGTCGAGGAAAACAGTCCAAAATTTAGATAACAGGACATCATTCAAATATGGCAAGTAGCCTGACCTCCGCGAAAGATATTCATCTCCAGCAACCGAAAACAGGACTCCTGGAATAAAGAAAAATAATTTTAGAAAAGATGAAAATGAATTGCCGAAACTTTTCCAGGTTCTTCTCCATTCAGCTCCAGAAGGGCAGGGCGGTTTCCCTTAGAAACAAAAGCCCAACTCCGCCAGCTTAGCCATTTTGGCCAAAACCCTTTGTCTATTCCCTAGACAAACTTTCCGATGCGACTTTTCAGTCGGAATCTCCAGCTCCAATCTGCCGTGGGTCTCTCGAGGCCAGCCCAACATTTCTCCTCTGCGCCTCTTCCTGATTGGCCAGGCAAGCGCTCCCTAGTAACAGCCGATCACACGTCACGCATCTGAGCCAGACAAAAATCCTAGACATTCTCAACGAATTCCCGACCAAACTCGCTTTTCAGTGCGAATTCAATACAAACAAGTCTTAGCAAAAATACAACACAGGCACGGAAGGAAAAAATATATTTCTCTCACAGAAAATACGAAAAGGCTCATGGCGCAGAAATGCGACATGACACATGGATCTATGTCGTACATAGACATAAGACCATATAATTTCAATATTGATAAGAAATTCAAGACGTTCGCACAAATTAAACTTTCTGAATTCACAGTACAATTAGATCCCAACTCAAAACCGGATGTCAATTTACTTTTATTAAAACACGAAATTACTTCTCATTTATTGCTCAGAAACGGACAAAAATCCAACCTACTGGCATTCGCTCCATTTAAATTAATACACAACTGTAATACTATACCTCTCTTTAGTTTAATAAAAGTTTGATTCACTGATGAAACATTTATCAAATTGCATTTCAGGTCTCAACTTTATGGAATAATAGTGAAAGTTCTTGTACCCATATAAATATTGCCTACTGACATTTATAAGAAGACACTATATGGCATTTATATGAAGACATTAAAATCAGAAGAATTAAACTTAAATTAATCTTTGAAGCTCAATTTAAAAGAAGACAATATACAATCAAATATATGAATAAAGAAAACCCTGATGTTTGCAGCACATGACTTTCCTTATATAATGTAATTTCCTTATATAAAGTATCCTTATATAATGGAATTAACTTCTTCTTTCACAGTAAAAAAATGATGTATAAGATTGTAGATAACCTTGCTCAAACCGGGAATCGGACCTGGATTTACGAACTGGCTAGCCGACGCTCTGCCGTTGAGCTACTGGGAACGAAATTGCAAACGTTTATTGTCGCAATGGATGTATGAAATCCATGACACACTGTATGTAACGTTGCATTGTACATTTGCGGCATTTCCGGATGGCAACATGTAGCACATTTTCGTACCCAAATAACTTATATTTCGCCCAACTCCAAATTAATAATTATCAATACTCTTTTCGTCCTCAATAAGCAATATAGTCCATATATTAAAATATATAAATAAGAAATTCATCAGTTAGGCGTTATTTCGGGGCTAAATATTGATTCGTCAATCTGGGGCTAAATATTGATAAGTTGGCGATATGTCATTAGATTGCTCAACAAGTTCGCTAAATCTTTTTCCACGTGTTGCAGACAATTGGGGAGAAGAGTTTTCTAATAGAAGTATACTAGAAGGTATGACCGCCATATGACGGAATTAAAAATTTGCAAAACTTGAGCTCCCATTCAGCGTCATTTTTATCAATTTGGCGAAATTTTTATCCATTTTGCGGCATTTTCGTTAATTTTGAAATATTCAAAAAGTCGCCAAGTTGGCGATATCCCGCTGAAGATATTGAATTTTCATCAATTAGTCGTCATTTTTATTGATTTAGCATCATTTTTATCAATTTGGCGAAATTTTCGTTAATTTGGCAACATTTATAAAAGTCGCCAAGTAGCGACATTCCTTCAAATTTGTCGCCAACATATCACCTAGCATTATAGACGGAGAAATAGGTTATTCCTATAGACGATAAATTACTATTGGCGTCCAAATAAAAACTGTTACCCAAAATATGTTTTCTCATGCATGGAATGCACTAGATCCACGAGAATGTTGTCAATACATTTATCGCATTATATTACATATGAAAAGTGAACAATTTCCCAAAAGTTAAGACTTTTTTATGTCATTTTTTGATAAATTGACTTGGAAAATTTGCAATATCTCAAGAACAGTTCGTTTTAGAGTTCTAAAGTTCATATCAATCGATTTCTAATGAAAATGTACATAAGTAATGATGATTTACGTAATTTCATTAAAGGTTTCGATTTTTTGGTAATTTATTTTTAATTTATCTCGAAAATTTTGGGGTCTGAACATTTAATTGCGTTTAAAAACAATGGGTTTCTAGTATTCACTAATTGCAAATTTCGTACCAAATTTCGTTCGGATTGCTCCATTCGTTCGTGAGATATCTCCACAGTCTCACTGACACACACACATACATACGTCACCTCAAAAACGTTTGATTCGTGTTCTGGGATACTGGAAACGTGATCTCCCGTCGAAAACTCGAATTCGAATTTTCGACCTCGTCAAAATACTTTCCTTATACATTATACTATGTATATAAGGAAAGTAATAAAAAGCATGTGTTTCAATGGATTGATCTTCACCTAATGAGATAGATGTATGTAGCTGGTTTAATTTCCAGAACAACCATCAGATCTTTAAAAGAGTTTATGTATAATAAATAGTATTGTGTAAGAAAACGTACATTATTATTTTTATTATTATTATTTGTAATTAAAGTTTTAGAGATAAGTATCAATAAATTCTTCTGTATAGCAATTTTTTTAAGTGTCTCTGAACGTATAACAAAAAAAAACTATGTAATTAAAAATTCCATTTAGGCTTTTATTTCTCTAATTTAATTATTTTCCAGTCTAACAATATGAAAATTAAAATAGCCTTTCAGATTAACATTTCAACACTTACAGCAACTTTGACACCAAAAGCAATTGTGCTTTAAAAAGCATTGTCTTATAACATACAAAAATAAATTTCATATTTTTTTAATTTGGCAATATAAAACTTCTTTTAAGACGCATATATTAAAATTTAATTGAAAAGTAACAGTAATTTTAGACACTATTTTTATGTTTTTAAAACTGGTTTCATGATTTTTTTTAGTTTATAGCGAAGTAAAATAGCTCTACTAATGTTTTAATAATTGCTTTATTTTTGGAAATGTGAAAAAGCTTTGTCTTTTAATATCTGAAAAATAAAAATCCCAATCAATAGGGATACACCGCTTTTAAAGTGATATGGAACTGCAATATTAGACTAGCTTTTCTAGTCTATTTAAGATCTATTTACTGAAGGGGGGGATTTTAAAATTGAGTTTCCTTTCAATCCATAGTATAAAAGTTGAAAAAGAATCATCCCTTGAGAATTCAATGGAATCAAATACTTTCCAATTTATTCTTTGCTGTATAAGCTATTTTTTTTAACATTTTTTGATCAGATTACACCAAGAATAAGTTTTTCCATATAGATATAAATATACGGACCTTATAAATAGAAGGACATTTATAAGGAATGTCCCTATAAATACTCTTTATATTTATGTAAAAATATTCTGCCCAATTTTTATGAAAGAGATTCCGATCATAGTCTTAATAAAATTTGGGTTTAAAAACAATTGGCATTATGCATTAAAACTTTATAATTTTAAAGTTATTATTATTTCATCTTCTTGCATCCCAAAAATATTCTTTTCAAAAACAGACATAAAGTGGATATATAAAATAATATTTTCCTTTGATGGGGAGGGTGATATACATAAATTAATATGAGGCGGATAGTTTATGTTTAGCGTGACCACTGTCTTATTAATGAATGCATTGTTAAAGTAACCTCTGAAAGATGCAAAATATAATTTTACAAATCTGTAAGAAAAATATATGTCAGAAACTTTACATATGTCTTTTACATATATAATAAAGTATCCACAAAAATTAAACAACTGTGTCTTATTTTTTTTTCATTTTTATGAAGAGGAACATATTTATAAACAATGGTATAACTTTAAATCATCTGGCTGTATATATTTTATGATATGTATATATTTAAAATAAAATCCAACTGTTTAGTAAATCGATGCCTTATTTGACCTCTGTTACTACTGCATCGTAGTGTTTGTCAATCATAATCCATACAGAAAATAGTTTTAAACAGTGGTAAAATTTGACATTATCTGACTTTACGATTATGTCATATAAGGCAATGCCTGTCGCCTGTTTAGCTATATATAAAATTAAGAGCCACAATATGTAATTTATTTGATCAATAAATATGATCAGTTCTGTTATAATTATGATAAACAAACGTTATTGTGTTTTTCTGCTTTTAAGGATACTTTTACGTAACCACTTTAATATTTGTCAAATATTTTTTATCGTAGTAACAGAAAAATTTCCAACGTTTTCATATATGCCATCCATAGTCCAAATTTTCAATTTAAATTCATGGTATTTATTATTCAAAGATAATAATTTTTAATTTGACTCTCAACCCGACAATTTTTGGGGTAGGGAATTACAAAAAAATTTCGCGATTTATAGCGGACGTTCTACCGATTGTAAAGTTAATCTGTGCAAAATAACTTTACAATCAGAACCATAATGTATTTTTTAAAATCAAACTAATAAAATTGAAATATATCACAATCAAATGAAGAGTTTCGAATGAAATTTTAACGAAAAATTACAAGAAGTGAATACTAAAAGACTGCTGATTTTAAACGGAATCGAATGTTCGGAAGACCCCTAATGTTTTAGATAAAATTTTTGAATAATCATCAAAGAATAAGAACGATTAACATAAACTCGAGAATTCCAGCATGAACTATTCTTGAAAGTTTGCACGTAATGAAAAAAGTATTTACCAGTGGGAAATATTTTCTATTTTCATATGTTATAGTATGCGATAAATTTGTTGACATCATTCTCTTGGATCGAGTTCGTTCGATTCAAGTGGGAACACACATTGTTAGTAGTTTTGTATTTTGACACCTAAGAATTCACAAACAGTATTTAAATATAAGATATTTTTTCTCTCCGTTTCTCTTAAACGTTTGGCGATAAATTGTGTAAATTTGGCGACTTATTTTGCAAAATATTGCCAACGGCGATATTTCATCTCAGATTGTCGAGAATATCGCTAAAATGACAAAAATGACGCTAAGTTAACGAAAATGACGACAGATAGATGAATTAATTATTAAAATATTTTAATATATGGACTACATTGTTTGTTCCGGATGTAATCAATACTGATAAATGTCAATTTAGAGTTGAGTGAAATATAATTTAATTGCCTACTTCGATTTAGTGTAGCATGTTGTCATCCGGATAAGTACCAAATGTTCAACTTTAAAAGTATTTTCTCGTGGATATTATACATCATTTTTTCGCTGCGAAATAATTTAAATTCGTTGCAATATATAGAGAAATTAATGTGCTGCCCACGTCGGATTTAATTTTGTTCTAAATCCAAATCAATACTTCTAAGCCCTTGTACGACTGAATTTTAATTCTACAAATGTACTCTCGAAATTCATATATACTTAACCTATAAAGTAACATATTATACGTCACAAATTGAGATCAATATTTCAAACTTGTCTTCCTAATTTCAGGTTATTGTAACGTCAAATAAAAAAAGAATAATAATTCTGTAGAAACAACAGGAAATAAAATTCCAAAGCAAGGAACGATTTTAAGTGCCATCTTATGAAAAAAAAAAGGATCTTATCTGTAGCACGTGATTCCAGAATTCATCTACTTTACGTCGTCTATTCTCATATAATCTCTGAAAGCTTAAAGCGTAGCTCGCGATAAACGATTCAGTTGATAGATCTGCAGAGGAGAGATTTGGTTTGAAACGTGATGCGACTTTGCAATGAACAAGGCACTTAGCGAAGAAATAGAGTTTTCTTCTTTGTCTTAGAAACGGTAGTAAAATGTATTAATGCTCTAATAATAGCTATGATTACAATATACAATAATATTGTACAATATAGCTCTTTATTGAAGTAACAATTTAATAAAAAATGAAAGTTTTAATTGATTTAATTATATACATTTCCTTACCTTTTAAATTTTGTAGCCAAACGTACTTTAAAAAATCTGATGTGGACAACACATGACTTCCCTTATATAATGCAATGAATTTACTACTTTTACAGTAAAAAAATAGGTTTTCCTTATGGCAGATACTTATATTCTTTCCAAGATATTGAATTTTCGACGATTAGTCGTCATTTTTTTTTATTTAGCGTCATTTTTATCCATTAGCCGAGATTTTCGTTAATTTGGCAATATTTTTAAAAAGCCGCCAAAATCTCGCCAAGCGTTATGGAGGGAGAAATAAGTTAATCTTATAGCAGATAAATGACTATTAGTTTTAAATACAAAAGTATTACTCAAAGTATATTTTCTTATGAATGGAATGAGCTATATCCACGAGAATGAAGTCACCAAATTTATCGCATGGTACTACATATGAAAAATGAACATGTTTCTCAATAGGAAATATTTTTTTTTATTTTATATGACTTTTTGATATTTTTTTAAATCTGCAATATCTCGTGAACGGTTCATGTTAGAGTTCTAAAATTTATGTCAATCGTTTTCTAATAAAAAATTACATAAGAAATGTCTATTTGCATAACTTTATTAGCGATTTGATTTTTTGACGATTTTTTCAAAATTTCACTCAAAGATTTAGGGGGGTTCTGAACATTCGATTGCGTTTAAAAACAGCAGTCTTCCAGTGTTTACGGATTCTGATATGTGCACCAAATTTCGTTCAAATCGGTCCATTCGTTCATCAGTTATCACCTCCACAGACTCACTGACACACACACACACACACACACACACACACACACACACACACACATACATACAGACACCACTTCAAAAATGTTTGTCCGTCATCAGGGATGCTTGAAACGTGCTCTCCGGTCGAAAACTCGAATTCGAATTTTCGACCCCGTCATAATACTTTACTCATACTTTATGTATATAAGGAAAGTAAAAATGAATTTTGCTATCTACACAAACTTGCTCTATATAAGCTAATAATAAAAATTTTACGGCTATAAATGCCTTTAATTTGATATACACTTTGGAACTAAATCAAAATACTAGAATAAACATCCCTATTTTAATTTCAATATCATACTTTAAAATTTGGATCAAATATTGCAATTTTAGAATAATCTGTTTTGCCATAAGTTGCTGTTTAAGATATCGTATATATACCATTAAATTTTCTTATATATACTATTCTTTTATATACAGTATTAAAAGTTAATCTCGTATGTTTCTTTTTGCATTTTCATCTAAAACCTTACTTGGCTTAGAAGCTCGTGATCTTTTTTAATATAGCTATTGATTCGGGGATTTTCAACCTCATTTCGAAAATTCAAAAAATTTAATAGATTTTTAAATATTTGTGAAAAATAATTCTCCTTTTTGAGGATACTAACAAGGTTTAGAAAAACAAGAAAGATCAATCACGCTTAAAGCATTGATTATGAAACATTTTCCAACTTCAATGCAATTTTATTTAAGCATATCTAAAATGCAATACATTCCTCGGTAATATTTTAAAACTTCTCATAATACTACATTGATTTATTATATTTGAAAACTTATACAATCATCGAAAAAAATGAAGTTTATTCACATGGCGTCATTGAAATATAAATCGCCTGGCTCTCTATGTAAAAGAGATAAATATTCTATTCATACATTTTTATATATTTCTTTCATTCATCACAATACTACAATGATTTATTTTATTTAAAAAAACTTAAAACCATGGAGGTGAACGTAACTTAACTCTATGTTTAAA
Organism: Amaurobius ferox; assembly: GCA_951213105.1. Classification (NCBI taxonomy): domain Eukaryota; kingdom Metazoa; phylum Arthropoda; class Arachnida; order Araneae; family Amaurobiidae; genus Amaurobius; species Amaurobius ferox. The sequence continues at coordinate 145,235,100 of OX578134.1, read as the reverse complement.
ATTACATTGAAACAGTTTGCTGTAAAATCGTCTGTTCCCTATGCAAAATCAAAGAATGTTTCATTTATATCAGCAATATTTCAGTCTCAAAGAGCTAAATAATTTTGTAAAAAAATTCAGCAATTCTTATACAGCTCATCCTACATATTTATGTGTTTACATTCTCCATAAGTAAAAATTAGGCTTCGTTGTAGAGATAATCAAAGTTTGATGATCATGTAAACTCAGATATATTGTAATTGCTTTGTTTCATGATATAGGTGCACAGAAATTAAACAAAATTAAAGCTATTTTGAGACGCATACAATACTACGGCATTGAAATATAAATTGCCTGGTTTAAACATCTCTAAAATGTGATATATTACTCGGTAACAATTTTAGAATTATCATAATACCACGATAAACTTAAAAACGAAATTTAAAAACTTCATCGAAAACAACTGATATTCATTCAAATGACGTCATAGAAAAAATAACACGCCTGACTCTCTAAAAAAGCAGCATTTCATTCATAAATAATTTCCCATTCATGTCATTCATCACAATACTATAATAATTTATTTTATTTAAAAATTAAGACCATGTAGCTATAAGTAATTGTACTCTATGCTTAAAACTTCATCGCAAAAAATCGTCCTTCTCTCGGTAAAGTCAATGAATATTTCTTTCATATCAGCTATGCAGACTCCATGAGCTAAATTCCTTTGCGTTAAAAAAATACAGCAATTCCTATACAACTCATCCTACATAATTTGCTGTTTACATTTCACATAAGTGAAAAATAGTCTTCGTTAGAGAAATAATCAAAGTTGGATGCTCATTTAAACTCAAATATATTGTAATTGCGTTGTTTCAGTATGTAGATGCACAGAATTTAAGCGGAAATAAAGAGGTTTTACGACGAATACAGCACTCAATATGAATTAAAAAGAACTTTAAAAATGACGATTTTGAGACGAGATGGATGCCGTATTATATTTTGAAGTTGGTCACGTGATCGTTTCATATCATGGTCACGTGATCGCTTCATATAAGAGGTGTAATTATTATTTTAATTTTTATTTAAAAAACTACTGAATATATTTTGCTGAAATTTTTTTTATATATTTTATGGAAGAATTTGAATATTATCTAAAATTTTCGAAGCAATTTGTGAATTTTAAATCCGCTTAAAAAATGTTTGAAAAATTAGGTCCCATAGGGTTCAATGTATTTCAGTTTTTCAACCCGGGTTCAATCCAAAACTAATTGGGTGATATTATTTATTTATATTCCCATAGGTCCTACAGACCGTCTGAACAACTTACTAAAATTGCATTTTGATTAAGTCATTTTTACGGCAGTTATCGTGCTAACGGACAGACAGACAGACAGACAGACAGACAGAAAGAACAAAGTCATAAACACTTTTCAACTTTGTTGTAAAGTGTTAAAAAGTAATCTCCTCAGCCCAAAATAAAGTTCGATAAAAAAAAAATTCGATAAAGATAAATTTCGATATAAAATAAATTCGATAAATATAGATTTCCATATAAAATGAATTCGATATAGACAAAGTTCGATATAAAATAAAGATAAATTTCGAAAATCCTCTAAAAGCCGGATATTTGAAAATATACGTAAATTTTAAAAATCGTAAAAATTTCGTTGATATGCATTCTGAACAAAGATCGAATTTATGTTTATCATACAGCATTTACCCCTGTCACCTGGGTATGCGTGGATTATGCAAAAATCTAAAGTTGCGCTAGCCAGACCGTCCGACCATCTCTAGAGTTTAAGAGTAGTTATTTGGACTGCTGAGATAAATTTATTGAAAAATGGAATGCTTATATTTGAAAAATACATTACATATACATTGGGTATAATAATAAAATGATCAATCACAATGTAGAGAACAAATAACAGATGTATAAGTTATGGTGAAACCGAAATTGTACATTATAGTAAAAAAATAACCGCCCCCACTGGTGATGACCCACACAATGAGACAACGTTCGGTGGATGATCTCCTTCTTTAGGGGGCATGGGATATTTCTTTTTTTGTTAGAGATAGGGAAGAAATTAAATTGCAAATATGTAGAACAATGCAAATCTATAGAGCTAAGCGTCAGCTCTCCTAACGTTGTTCTATTATGTATCGCCATAGAGGTTCTCTACCCTGTATACTGAATATTACATTAACACAAGTTAGATAAATGCAGTCGTATCAATATATGCATGTTAATAAGATGTTCTCAACCTTAAAGGAGTTGTAAAATAATTTTAAAAGATTTCAAGAACATTTCCATAAAAACTTATGAACAAAAGATATCATTAAGACATCAAGACACGTGTATTTATTTTTAAACTGTCAACGGCCTACACAATACCTACACAATATTTTTAATGTGAAGCGAAATAAAAAAAAAGTTTAGTGGAAACTCACATTTAAATTGTATTCTCGGTATTTCTGAGCGTTTATCTCAAAAATGTTAAATACGGAAATATGTATGTAATCCGAACATTAACTACCACATTTTAAATTATAAAGAGAACATATTTTAATTAAAAATGCAACGTATTAGAAAATATTAGACGATATTACAAAATATCACAGATACAATACATATTGTATCTATATATTATGCAAAAATTTTTGAATGACATAGCACTCTAAAGAAAGTAGAACCTTATCCACGACACGGGACGCTTGAATCCACCCACTTAATATTTTCTTTTCTCGAATAATCTTAAAGCGTAGATACGATAAACGATTCAGTTGATAGATCTACAGAGGAGAGATTTGGTCTGAAACGTGACGCGACCTCTCAATGAACGAGACACTCAGCGATGAGAATTTCTTTTATCTTAGGACACGTGTTAAAATTTTTACTTTCTCGTACTATGTAGTATAGAGAAAGTATTGTTTTCACGAAATTTTTTCAATTCGAGATTTTGATGACAATATATATTTTAAGACTTTCTGAACACGTTTTGACTATTTTCGGAGAAATGCCCGTCTGTCTGTCTGCCTTTCTTGTATACACAATAAAGACCATACATATTAACAGATTTTCATGAAACTTTATATATGGCTTTGAAAAATCTACTTGAACTAGAATGGTTTTTTTACATTTGAGCGAAAACTTCAAAATGTATTCGAAATTAAAAAAACAATTTTAACATGGCAGCATGGGGCAAAATTTGGCATAATCATGCATAAAATGATTTATTTATGGCTAAATCGTCATGTGACTTAATAGTTACAATCATTGTTGTGAAAAATAGCATCCATGCAATTTTTTTGTTTGTAAAGTCCTTTGCCCCCTATGGAGTCAAGGTACCCCAATCCTGGGGTACATTTTTAAGTATGGTATCAATCGAAATATTTTTGCCAAGCTCTTTAAGGTAAAGGATAACACGCTATAACTGTAATCATTTGGATCAATGACACCGATTATTCAAAATGTTTGTTGTAAAATTTAAAAGAACAACAAAAAAAAGCAACTAAACATGGATTCCGGTATAAGAAAGTTGAGTTGAACCACAATCATCATTATTGCTGTAATATGAAAAAGTTTGTACAAATATAGTAGTCAGCAGTTTCGGTATAGTATCCTCTTGTGGGTCTAAGCGAAATTATCAAGTTCATTTTCGTGTTAAAACTATATCCTAATAAATATATGTTACACCTTGCAGAGCCGTGAGCTATATGCATGGAGAAAACTGGGAGCTTTTAATGGCCACGGTAGGAATTACTCCGATATTATATATAATGGTAGTTTATGTAGTTTCGTTATATAAACTTAAATTAGTTTAAAATTGTAACACATTTTCTGTAGGTGAAATATATGCCATTCGGTTAAATCTGTGTCAAGTTTAGAATGTTATACTGCAGGGAAAATTATAGTAATGTCTCATATTATAGTAAGAAATCGAAAAGTAAAAACACACTTTGGGAACATATGAAACATATGACAGAAAATAGAAACGCACTATCACACAAATTAAGTAAGAGCTGTTTGGAAGAGACTTAAGATTCCTTTCATAATTCAGTTGCTTAATTTATACATATAGGATTGCAATCCCAAATATTTACGAAATTGTTAATGCGACAAGAACATTTTCCTAAAACTTTAGGAGTGACATCCATATGGGTGTATACTTGAGTATAAAGGGTGTGTGTAACTCATAAACGAATTCAAGTTATAGAGTTCAGTTTTTACGTAAATTACTTGCCTTTAATGATATGCCCGGTTGCTTTTTGTAAAACACAAACAATCAACTTGCAAGAGCTTTCTTGGCAGTAATTGTCACCAAGTGGAGACTGTGTCTTGAAACAGCTGGTAGGTCTCCGCTGTGCAGCAATGTCCACGCTCACCATAAAGGTAATATACGATTCAAATAAATGCGTGTCGTCAGCCACTCCCATGCAGTAGCTTGTAGGTCGTCCACTGTATAATAGTTTGTAAGAATTTAGTAAGTCTTGGCTGACTGCGAACCTGAGGCGAATGAATGCAGTCCGCTGTGTAGCAGCATATGCGCTAATAATTTTCTTTCATTATTCTGCGTTTAAAGTATTCCGTACTTTATTATTTCGTATTATAAAAAATTCATAATTTGAATAATTATTATCCGATTCGATTTTTTTCCACATATGAGTTGTAGTAAGCATATATTCAGAAATAATTAGATTTGAAATAATTCGCTATAAAATTAAATAAGTTAAAATTTCTAATTTTGAATCCCCAATGATTTGATAAACGCAGCTGTGTTTACCTCGGCTCGTAATATATTCTGTATATTTTGATTATATTGACTATCACGTAATATTATTTGCACTTGTATCTAAATTGTGGACTATAGTAAAGCACCATTTAAACGCTATTCAAAGGTCCACTGAATGAATCATAGAACTACAAAAGCGTATAATCGAAATCAATGCCAATATATTGGAACCAATGGAATAAAACTTATAAATGGTAAGAATATAAACTGTTAATTTATAAACTATTTACTTTACCCATAATCTAATCCATAAAATACACAATATAGAATATTTACCCATAAAGATACAATATAAGAATCTGTACCCTTAAAAGATACAATATAAGAAGTATAGCATACATCATGTCGTGAAAAAGTATTATTATTTGATTCTTAAGTGAATAATACTACTAACCCATAAAATTTAAATGTACTTATACGTCGTGGCCGCAATAACCCAGGTTCGAATTCGGGTCACCGCACCAAAATGTGGTACTAGTGCTTAGTTCTAAAACACAACCAAAAATTGTGATAAATGGTTTCGCATATCATATTTGACGATAAACTTTAGAAAAATTAAAATAGGATTGGAAAATTTATATTCATTATCACTTTTAACAAACCTTTATATATTTTGTAAAAGATTAAAATCATCCATTCCAATGGAACCAACATGGTTTCGCGTGAATGGCATTTTGTAAAATCAAATTCCAATAAAGTTCAGTAAGTTTATTCCATTTTTTTCGACGCATTTACTTCATTTACGGACTTTCAGAGAGAAAAAATTACTTGCTAATTCTTAATAATTAACTAACATGTTTAGATATCATCCCGATTTCATCAGGATACTCCGACCATTTGACTTCACGTCAAATTATCAAATTATTTTACTAACTTATTTATCGGTATTTAAATTAAATGTATGCAATATAGACTAGAATTTAGATTCAAGTTAATCCATAAACTTGCCTGGCGGCAAATAAATTGTACTTGGATACATATATTTCCATCTATTATGTTTAAACGACATCAACCATTATACATCTTTAGAACCACCAGGTTCATTTAACATCCTATTTTTTTTCAAAATAAAACGAAATACCGCTTTGCTTATGCAATAATATTTCACTAAGCCAATGTTTCATATAGTAAACACACTGAGCAGCAGGAATTTTAATTTTTGAAATTTAATCATTACAATCTAGAAAAAAGCAAAAGTTTCAATAGATCTGGAAACTGGATTTAACAATAAAACTTTTTGTCTCTTACTATATATATCTATATTTTATAGATTCAAAGGTATTTGAAGTGAAAGTAATAAAATTGAAAAAACAAACTCCTTCGGACCGATAAAATATTAAAATATAGAAGTTATTTCTATATATTCATAAAGTTAGCCATATTTCGGACAAAACAAGAAATAAGTATTTGCATTTTTATTTATTATGATTAGAAATATAAGAGTCCAAAGTGCTTACATTTTTCGTAAAGATCCGATTTGCGCCACAAATATCCCACACAGAGATGCTTTCCCGTCAAAAAAGGTTATACAACACTGAAATAAATAATATTTTAGTTACGTACATGTCAAACTGTTGCTAAAATAATACAACTAAAATATATTCGTTAAGAGCAAAAATTAATTTCCTATTATATGCTACTTTTAACGATGTTAATTTCAGTTGTAAAATTTTCATTAATTAGTTTTATCTGACATTATTTAATAATTACACAATAGTTAACTTGAAATTCCCAATGATTATTTTTTAACAAAAGAAACACATAAATTTGTTAAAATAGCTTTATTTCCAAAAATATATTTGTATATAATAGTATATAAATAAATAATTGCAGAAACCACACACCGAACCAAACCTTGGAATATATTACAAGTGACCTAGCAATTGACCTATTTTATGACCTCTCTGATATAATCACTAAGTGGTTAGAACGTAGTTTGTGATAACCGCTTTAGTCGATAGATCAGTAGAGAAGAGATTTGGTAGAAGACGTGAGACGTTTCAGCTATGAAAGGAGGATTTAGGGAAGAAGGACATTATAACGTTTATCTTAGAACAAAAGCATGCAATGCCTGTTATAATAATTATATTGATTATAGCATTGAATAGTTGAATGGTAAAATATAAAATTACTATAAAAATTAAATTAAATCGAATTATTCAGATAACGAGTGAATCTTATTTCAATTTAATCATTTGTATTTTCTCATATTATTATATAGGAAAAGTATTGTTATTCCGAAACTTTTCTAATTTAAGATCTGGATGATAAGTAGTATGTTTTTATTGAACTCTTTTGAACACTTTTGAAAAAGTGCTTTACCGTTTATGTGTCTTTTTCCTAACCTAATAGATCAACCCACTGATCTTTGAACTGACCGGCTGATGTTCTAGCTTGAGTAGTAGGGGCAGAATTCCTAGCTCATATCATCGAAATATACACTAGAACCTTCTCCGCTATATGTCAGATCGACAACTTAGATCAAAACTGGCGATCCGAACTACCCTCTTTCTACAATTTTGGATAGGCAAGCATCGTGTATGGTCGCTATATTTTGGCTTTGAAAGTGGAGCTGTAATTCTTACTGTCCGCTAAAAATTCGATATTTGGTCATTATCAGATCTCCATGATAGATCACAGCTTCATTCCAACTGCTGGGTTAATGTGTTTGGTCCCCGTTTTAAAGAACTGTTTGCCCCAACCCGGATTCAAAATGACCAGCCGACGTTCTGATCATTGGGCTGCAGGGTTAGAGTAATTATGAAATAAGTGGACGCTACAGTATTCGTGTATATATATGTGCATGTAAGTGTAGTGTGTCCAAGATAACACACGAATAAATATCCCTACAGCTATAAAATTTTGCGTAAATGCATTATGCGAAAAAATAGAAGTGTGAGTGCTTTACTTTGTTAAAAAGATGACCGCGAAATTGCTTATTTCTTAACAACACAACACATCAGATCAATTGATAAATATAAATTTTGCATATGAAACTCTCCCATTTTATGTGCAACTTATATATTTTACTTTTCTTTTGTCACAGTAGGTGGGGCTACCATATTGAATTCCGTCTTTTAGTAATTTTCCTATTTGCCCTAATTTGTATAGAACTCCTTTTACGTTCAGATCTAGGTTTTTTCGCTCTAAAGAGGGAAATCCAAAGATTTCAAAGGTTTCTTCAAGCAAGAAAGGTCGAAAATCATTTTGATGAAACCGCGAAGATGTAAGATAAAAAAAATAATCTTATGTGGGCATCACATGATTTCATGATTTCCCTACAAGGAGAATATTCATACTTATTATATTTCTTTTATAATTTAATAAAAAGTTTCAAAGCACAAAATAACAAGTATGATAATGTAAAGTTACACTGAATTTACAGATTTCATTCAATTTTCTTTTCATTTGCAGACAGGACGTATTTTCAAAGGCAAGAAACCTTTTAATATCTGAAGAACAGTTTGTAGTGAAACTGTGATGGTCTTATTCTTTTCGGCGTCAAAATTTATGTATAAATCTATCATATTATTGATGCATTTGAGCATAAGTAACCTTTCTTTTCAGATTTATTACGATGATTGGGGTCCATTAGTTTTTTGCCTAGATTGAGCACATATATTGTACAGACAAACACGCACATAGACGTCACGCTAGAAATATATTTTCTGTCTGTCAAATGCTCGATACGTGAAGATTTGTCGAAAACTCGACTTGAAATTTGCAACACGATTCCAATACTGTCCCGATACATTACCATGTATTGCAAAGTAAGTAAGAAGCCAAGGCAGCTGAGAGATTTCAAAAGCATTTTATAGTTTTATAGCCGCACACTAAAATATTTGATTTGACGAACATATGAAATACCCCTCGTTTACAATGCGATAGCGGCTTAAAGTTTGGTATATGAGCTGATAATTTGATAAAAAAAAAACAATACGTTTTGTACGGGCTTTTTTTAAATGTTCATTTAAGGGAATGCTACACAGAAAAACGTTTGAAATCGATAAAAATTTTCAGGAGACTAAATTTGAGAAAATACAAAATTTAAATTTTTATACGGCGCCCGTACAAAAACATTTTCAATGACTAAAATATGCCCCATACACTAATAAGGCGATGTACAAAATTTTAGCATTTTATTATAAAAAGTTCCAGCGATATGAAAAGACAAAAATGCTGCCTTAAACCACTTTTCGGTGCTTCGGCATGAGTTCTCAGAGGGGAAAAATCATGTCGGCAGATCGCGTTTCAGGGGTCATACATAAATTACGAAAGAAAACAATGATTACAAAAATAAATAACAATTTTGCTATTTATTAGTACAAAAGTATCTACACTGTGTAGAAATAATAACTTTACATAAATATTACAAAGCTTGTTCAAAATGTTTTCCACCCATGCCAATACAGAACTGCATTCGCCTGATAACACTTCTGTGACTCAATCAAGTTTTTGTTCGTTGATGTTACGACAACCATCTTAAATGCGTTGTTGCACCTCTGCTGTTAATATTTACATTTTAATTTGTGATTAATCCCTCAACGACTTTGTTTAAACATGTCTTTGGGACTTTTTATGATAAAATGCTGAAATTTCGTACATTACCTTATTAGTATATGGAATACATTTTCCTCATTAGAATTTTTTTTCTTTGGGGGCCGTATACAAATTTAAATTTTGTATTTCTTCAAATTTAATCCCCTGGAAATTTTTATCGATTTTATGATATTCTGTACCTTTGTTTAAACCAACTTTGTAACTTATTTTATATGTCTAACATGAATATTTAAGGAATAAAAGCCGAAGTCAACGTTTTTGGGACACCCTGTATATATATATATATATATATATATATATATATATATATATATATATATATTCCTATCTCTTTTAGATCTGTAACTATAGGACATAAATCATGTGCAACTGTTGCTAGTAAATCTCTGTTGGTCATTCTTAATAAAATCATTTCTAATATAATTGATAATTCAACAATTGATAATTCAATTGATAGTTCAATTGATAAATCAATTATCAATTAATTCAAAAGTTGGATACTATTAATATTTTGGGATTTACAACTTATGACTTTAAGGACCTTTTCAACAATATTGACATAAAAGATCTATATAAAGTAATTTGGGATATAATTAAATCTTTCTATAATAGACATAATTTGGATATAGATCATTCTTACACACAGCACCTTCTCAAGTGTGAAAAACTCAGACCACACAACAGACCCGAAGGCTTACTGTAGCTGTTTGTGTGGCCGGACCTTCTCAAGTGTGTCATTTATAATAATTACTTGATGCAAGGTAATACATTTTATATGCAAATAAAGGGTGTTCCACAGGGTGGCTCTGCCAATTCAGCTCTTGCAAATCTTTTTCTACACTTCTACGAGTCAAATTTTATGAACTCTGCATATACTTTTTACAGATATATTGATGATGTAATTTTCATTAAAATAGTTCCCTCATCAAATGATATAGATTTTGATTTTATCCTCCAAATTTATCCCTTATACCAAACGATAGCAATATCTCATATAGTGTTAACTTCTTAGACTGAACTCTTTCTCTTGATAATGAAAATCCATTTTTGTCAAACATTTTTGACAAAAGAAAAGGTTTTTCATTTAAAATTCACAAGATAATCAATTTTAACTCATGAGTAAACAGGTATACAAAAATATTTTAATAAATCAATTTCATAGGATTTTTAGGTTATGTGAAAATACACAATATAGTAACCATCTAGCAGATTTATTTCGATACTGTAAGACTGAATCATATCCTGTTAATTTTGTCAAATATCACTTTAGAAATTTTGAATTCTATTTATAATATGTCATTTATGCTTTTAGTCAAATTTGAAATTGCTATTGTATACTTTAAACATTAAAATATTCTTTGGGATTTTATTGTCTTTGTCATAAGTTTTGGATACATATTATATAATTGTTAAATATTAATTATTATTTAGTATAATTTGTAAACATATTTTTCTTTATATCTCTAATTATTGGGTTTGAAACATGTCTAATTGCATATCTATTATCTATCGGTTGAACATTTTATTCAGGAGTATTTCCTATAATTCACAGCAGATGGCGTTCTCTAGTATTCTTTCCTAATTCATCCTAAGAGAGAGCAACGAAATATTAGGCGTCCTGAATAGTGGTGAAGAAAGATATGAGTTTAATTTCTATCTGAATCCTTGTGGATTGTTGGATAGATTACTTATATGTTTGCTATATGCACTCTCATCCTCTTCTTTCCATGTGCCTAATATTTATTTTTTGTTATTTCCATTTATGTTTCTGGTTGGTAATGTGTCGGATCTTTTGACGATGTTTCGGCCATGTGACTGTATCGTTAAGCGAAATACATTTGGAACCTCAGTGGATGCAAAGATCCTTGAAAAGCTGCATCTACAGAGATTCTATCTAATTTCATTTTTTCGGATTGCATCTTTTCTTTTCTTTTTACTTTTAGTCATTTTAATAATTTGAGCCTCCAGATTTTGATACTCCTTTGATGTTTGAACTTGATTTGTAGGTATCGCTCTTGAATGTTATTAAATTCATGTGTATTATTTAAAATTAAGCTCATTTTGTCTTATATGGTAGCATTGTTTTCCTTTTGTTAGATATTTCCTGTCATATCCTCTTTACTTAATTTTCCTCTGTATTGTTTTTGAACCAGGGTATATGACACTAATCATGTTTTAAATAATTCTTACTATTTTTATTTATTTTTAAATTTATATATATATATATATATATATATATATATATATATATATATATATATTAACATTTCTGGCTGTAAATAAAAATTATAATGTGAACTAAGTTAAATGTTCGAGCCTCAAAATGTCGACGGATTTGTTTTATTCATATATGAGTTTGAAAGGTAAAGCTTCGGTTCTATCTCCTTCCCATATATCATCTTCGCAACCTGCAATAGAAGTTTTTTAATGTTTGAAGATAGATAGCAACGTTAATGGATCCCAAGGGAACCTATTAGCTTTCATACATGAGAAGCAATCTGTTAATAGGTTTGATTTAAAGATTGAATATTTATCGTGTTTTCACCGGCATATATGAATTTAGTTTTGCTCCTAGAATATAATGTTTCTTAGTAGTATGTGTTTTGCATTGCAGTTATACTTGACATGCGGAATTATATGTACCTGTGTGTCAAATTTTATATTTTTGTGGTGGTATATTTGTGTGTAATTTTGTTGGGTTTTACCAACTGCCATAGTACAACAATCAATGTAAATAATTTATCCAAATGTGAAATATACTTTTTTAAAACATTCGTTCACATTTCGGCTTTCTTAACCAAATAGAATATATTGTTTGGTTTAGAAAATCCTTTTAATCAACTAGATATATTGGTTGGGTAAGAAAATTATTCTAACCAACTAGAATATATTTGTTATTTGAAAAAATCATTCTAACCAACTAGAATATATTTGTTATTTGAAAAAATCATTCTAACCAACTAGAATATATAGGTTGGGTAAGAATATTACTTAATAATGCGAGTTACAAATAATAAAGTAGTCAACTGATAATTCATTCACCAACTACTATATTATATCAGGTTGGATAGGTAAAACCAGCATATAACTCTTTAATTAAAAGATATTAGAATTCTTCCAGTAGTAATATTACTTCTAACCAGCAATAATACAAAATAGTATTTTAATACAGACCAGCGTTGACCAAATCCTAAACGCACAGAACTACAATGGACCGACTTATACACTGGCCGTTGCATTCAAGTTAATTAAAAATTAGAATCCGTTACACTCTAATTTATAATATAATTTTTTATGCGTTATATAGGAAAATTTATATTAAATTTTGAGAAACCAAATTTTGTATCTAATATAAAAATTATGATACTAATATCTCGACAAAATTAATAAATTCTATACAAATAACCAGTTTAATAGAAAATCGAAGAAATATTAAAGTACTAGTGCAATGTTAGATAATATCTGTAATTCTCATGACAGTCAAAATATCGCTTTTCACAATTAATTACTAAATTTTTATCCTGGGATAGGAATTAAAAAATTCCAATATATCCATAAATTATCGTTAGAGTTCATTTTCGCAAAACAGATCCCTTCAATATTCCGTGAAAGTATATACCATACATTGAGGAATATTGTCTTAGTTTTACAAGCAATGTAAAATATAAAGTATAGCAAAAAATTAACTGTAAATTGCAGATATTCCTTCTTAGTGACTGATCATATGAATCATAAGAAGTTTTTCAAAAAACATAGAAGAAAATCATCTTTTAACAACCTTCCAGGAAGACATTTTGTCACAAGAAAGATAAAAAGAAGACTCCGTCAAAACATTCGTTTTATTATTGTCACTTATTTTCGTTCATTTTTTAAGTTCCATAACGAGACTGCAATTTTCTCTTCCGCATCGTTAAAATTTGTGAGTTACCAAAACTGCAAACAAGAACGTTTTCTTGGTGATATTTATAAAAGTTTTCCAATCTATGTAAGATGGGTGTCTTTACTAAGTAAAAATCTGGTCAGATAAATAAAGTGAGTCCATAAATATCATTATATTTTAACAAATACTCATATGATTTTATATTTCATAGAAATACTGTATTTATCAATTTATACCGTTATACATCTTCTAAAGTTTTACTACTTTCTGAAAGATTCCAGACAATTACGTAGCTATATAAAGAGGTAGTATGCGTAAATTATGTTTCATTTTATGAAATATTTCTGGTAAAATTGTGGCTATTACGTTTTATTTTAAATAAGTACATATCACTAATATTTACATCGAGGACAAAACAAAATACAAAGAATAAAAACGTAACCCAATTCATTTTAAACAAATTTTAAAGCGACTAATATCAAATATACAAGACTCAAGTAAATCTTTAAGCCATTATTGGCATTTCAGCCTTAGTCATGATTAAAGAAAAAAATACGATATATTCTAAATTTATCCCTCTAACACACTTTTCCCTAAATTCTCAAATATTGTAACACAAAAATGATAAATTTCATCAAAATATACTTTCTTACATATTGATTTTATCCTCGAAATAGGCTAAAAAATCTGATGTGGGCAGCACATGACTTTGCATTTAATTGATACATTTGAACATAAGTAGTCTTTTTTTTATTTTGGCGATTTTTGCGGACCATTTCGTAAAAAAGGTAGGTTGTTCTTTTCCGAATCGTACCAAAATCTAATCAGCACCAGAGAATCCCACAAGTAACTTATTTTCCATATTTTGTGAAATTTAATCAATTAGTATTTCAGCTACAGTAGATACATGAGATTTGTGTAGGCCATTTCGCAAAAAAAGCCGTGTTATTTTTTTCCGAATCATACCAAAAACAAATCAGCACCAGGTTCACACCCACGTGACTTACCTGTCAAATTTTGAGAAATTTGTTCCATTAGTTCTTGAGTTAGAGTGAATACATACATTGCACAGACAGACACACATATATACACACAGACTCACAGACATACCCACATACACACATACACATCACTCTAAAAAAAGGGTTTTCGTATTCTAGAGGTCGCGATACGTGTAGATCCGTCGAAAACTCGAGTTGCGATTTTCGGCACGATTCCAATACTTTCCGTATACATTACCATGTATTGTAGGGAAAGGAAAAATAGAGCAAAACTCTAACTTTAAATTACAGCAATATTTTCTGATTCCAGCTGATCACAGAAATTTTAGGGATATTTTCATAAAATGAAGATAACATCAGATTTTAACACTTTACAACATAGTTGAAAAGTGCTTATGACTTTGTTCATTCTGTTTGTTTGTCTGTCTATCCGTCCGTTAGCACGATAACAGCCATAAAATTGACTTTATCAAAATGAAATTTTAGTATGTTGTTCAGATGGTCTGTGGGGCCTATGAGAATATAAATGAGTAATATTAGTTTTGGACTGAACCCGGGTTAAAAAAATGAAATGCATTATACTCAAATAATTTTTCAAATATTTTAACGACATAATTTTTCAAATATTTTAACGACATAATTTTTCAAATGTTTTTTAAACGAATTTAAAATTCGCAAATTGTTTCGAAAGTTTTAGGAAGTATCCAAATTATCTCATAAAAATATAAAAAAAAATTCAGCAAAATATATTCGGTAGTTATTTAAATAAAAATTAAAATACTAATTACATCCATCCTATATGAAGAGATCACGTGACCCACTTCAAAATAAATTATGACATTCATCTTGTGTCAAAATTGTGAATTTTAAAGTTCTGTTTAATTTAAATTTAGTGTTGTATGCGTCTCAAAATAGCTTTAATTTTGTCTAATTTCTGTGCACCTATTTCATGAAACAACGCAATTACAATATATTTGAGTTTACATGATCATCAAACTTTGATTATCTCTACAACGAAGCCTAATTTTTACTTATGGAGAATGTAAACACATAAATATGTAGGATGAGCTGTATAAGAATTGCTGAATTTCTTTACAAAATTATTTAGCTCTTTGAGACTGAAATATTGCTGATATGAATGAAACATTCTTTGATTTTACATAGGGAACAGACGATTTTATAGCAAACTGTTTCAATGTAATTTTAAGCATAGAGTTAAGTTACGTTCACCTCCATGGTTTTAAGTTTTTTTAAATAAAATAAATCATTGTAGTATTGTGATGAATGAAAGAAATGGATAAAAATGTATGAATGGAATATTTATCTCTTTTACATAGAGAGCCAGGCGATTTATATTTCAATGACGCCATGTGAATAAAGTTCATTTTCTTCGATGAATTTTTAAGTTTTCAAATGTAATACATTAATGTGGAATTGTAATAATTTTAAAAATATTACCGCTGAATGTATCTCATTTTAGAGATGTTTAAATAAAATTGCATTGCAGTTGGAATGTGTTTCATAATCACTGCTTTATGTATGATTGATCTTTCTTGTTTAACAATATAATGGGAAGTATCTGCTTTAAAGTCAGTAAAATGTATTTTCTCAAATTTTTTGCTATGCAATGTATTTTCATTTCTTTTCGTCCCATTCTACAAATCATAGTTTCCTCTTTCGCTTTGATAGAGTCTGTGTGCAGTGAGTTCCATTAAATAGTTTTGGGGGGTGTTTAAAAAGTGTTTATTATGTTTTTGAAATTGTTTATAATAGAACATGTACACTACAATTCAAAATTTTAATTTTAACTTGAAATCAATATACTCTACAAATAATTACATGGGTTACAATTAACTGGCCTTTGAATGGACTGATACATATCAACTATGCGAGCTGTGAAAAATTTGAAATTAAAACTTCATTTTGCAAATAATTATGAAATTAAAAGTATAGAAACTAGATTTCTAATCCTAATATAAAATAGGATATAAGTTTTCAGACTTTAATATTAAGTTAGACTAATTAGAATACAGAAATACAATGAAATTAATGCAACAAAATCGAAAAAAAAATATTTCCATAGATTTACGTTTTAGTATTTTTTTGTATCACGGATGTAAAGTGTAGCTCTCTAACTCCATGGTATGTTATTTTGTTTCATCACGTTCTTCTAACAACCGTGTGAAAGAAAAGTAGGGTTGTGAAGCTTACTATTGAACTCATTTTATTTCATTTTTGTACAACGATGGTTATTTATATCCGAAGTGCCGCTAGGCCAATATTTTATTTTCACTCGCTATTTGTAGAAAGTGTAATAAGCATGCGCAGTTTAAAAATGGGAATCCTGTCATTTTAATAATTGGAATTGTAACTCTGCAAATATACCTGCAATTTAACTTGGGTATACAAATTCCCATCTCCCTACATATAGTAGTTCTCCTGTAAAAGGTATAATAAACATCATATTTTGATTTAGCTTCGTCAAGAATGGAGAATGGACGTTACACATCCACAATAAAACGCTAAAATGTCAAATAGTATAATATAAATTGAGACTATAATGATAAAAATAATTTAAAATAAAAATAAACCACAAAACGGCTATAAGATAAAGATTTAAAAAATGGGTAAAAAAGAAAATTCAAAAGTGTCCCCCACATTTTATAGAATAAACGAAAAGGTCATTAGTCGGCCAACGCATTTAAAACGTACAATCAAAAATTCCTGAAGACAGAAAAAAAATAAAATAATATATGACCTGAATCTCTAATAGCTGTTGCTAAGTGCACACACTAATTGTTAAGAAAGGTGTCTCAGAACTAAAGCACAGGACACAGAGTTTGCTGAGTTATATTGAAGACCATACATCCAAATACCGTCGAAATAATTGCCCCATGCCTGTGTTCTTCAAGAAAGTATTATAAATACATATTCTCACAAGCAATATTTTATTTAATGCGGTTATAAGACTATATAAACTTCAGTCAAATGTTGATTACGCCCCGTTATGAATGGGGAATGGACTTCACTTCGCTCGTCCACAATAAAACCGCTAAAATACCAAATAGTATAAAGATAAATCCAGACTATAGTGATGAAAATAATTTAAAGTGAAAATGAACCACAATAAAAACATATACTATAAGACAAATACACTGGCTTTCAAAAGTTAGGCACGGAAGGTAAAATCAACAAAATTGGAAAATTAAAGCTTTAATTAACTCAAAATTATACATAAAGCTTGAAAATATATTTATGCATTAAAGAAAACAAGAATTATGAAGAAAAAATAAAATAATATTTACTTTTCGTATGTTATATGATGAGGTCACATTTAAGTGATTAACAAAATGATGATTAAAGGCAAACAAACTAAACAAAACTTACATTAATATGGTATGTGACCATCCCGGACCTTCACACAAATTATACAACGATTTTTCGTACTTCCAATGAGGTGATCAACCGTCGCAGAAGTGAGCAGTGGCCATTCTTCCAATAGGGCAGTTTCCAACTCTCTGATACTGATTAGAGGAGGTAAACGTGAAGAGACAGCACGTCCGAGGGCATGCCAAAGGTTTTACATGGGATTAAAGTCGGGGGAATACGCCGACCACTCCATAAGAGTCACTTTCCAGTTATTCTTCAATGATATTAACTCGTAGGCGAGCTTTATCGTCAATAAGGAGGAAATTAGGATCAACTGCTGCAGCGTAGTCTCGCAATTGTTGTCTAGTACTCCATCCCGATACCGCGCAGCCATCACAGAACCGCCTTTAAAGATGTGCAGCTCTGTCCGATATCCCATTGAAATTCCAGCCCACATCATGACGCTGCCAGCGCCATCTCTGAATGCTTGATATTCGATGATGTTCTTGGCCTGATTGCGTGTGCCTCGTTCTCTGAACCTTACACGCCTATCAACTGATTCCAGGGCAAGTCTGGACTCGTCCGTGAACAGGACGTTGCACCAATCTGAGACAGTCCAATTAACTTATTGACGACACCACTTTAATCTCGGCCCTCTGGCTTGGACGATTAGTGGAATACAAAACGTGGTACTCGGGCTTACTAACCCTTCACGTGGAGCTTTCGGCGCAGAGTACGGCAGATATTGTCTTATCAAGTGCCGCTGCAACCATGGATGTAACAGTTCTGGAGGTCGCTCGTCTATTCCTCTTGGCTACTACAGCAATATACCGATCATCAAAGGGGGTGGTAACTCTTAGACGATCGGGCACGGGTCTCCGGACAATTGTGTGACTTGCTTGGAATTGGTTCCATAATCGAGAAGTTACCGAATGGTCAACGCTAAAGAGAATAATGACATCTTTGATTGGCTGTCCTGCTTCAATGCTTCCGACAGAATACTAGCCCTCACTATCTGTCATTTGTCTTTTTTCCGCCATAGAAATACGAATATCATCGAAAATAATCAACAAAAGTTATACACACTTCGTATCAGCATTTAAATGCACCTCCTCAAAATCTTCAGAATATTGGCGTCTTTAACGACTGCCTAATTAGCATATATTCGGACAGTCAATTGTGATTAGCTGTAGCATACGGTATTAGCATACTGCCATCTACATCCGCAATCAGCCACTCAAATTCAAATATGCTTTCGAAAAATGAAAATTTGCATTGCATGCTTAACTTTTGGAAGTCAGTGTATTAAAATAAAAGGGTAAAAATAAATTTTCTAATTTGTCCCCTACATTTTATAGAATAAATAAAAATGTCATTACTCCGTCAACGCATTTGAACCGTTATCATCATAAATTTCTATTAACAGAAAAAATTAATAGACAACCTTAAACTTAACAATCTATAATAGCGGCTGTTAAGTGCGCACACTGATTGCAAAGGAAGATGTGACAAAACTAAACCATAGGGCACACAGTTTGCTGAGTTATGCTGAGGAACAGACATCCAACACCGTCGAAATAATTGCAGTGTGCCCTAAACTTTCATAAAGAAATCAGACACATGGAATTTAGGTGACTAAATTTTATATGTCTGTAAAGGTCACCTAATTTAAAGTGCGGGTATTGGTCACCTAATTTCCAAATGTTTGTTTTCTTAAAAGAAGTATTAGAAATATATATGTTCACAAACAGTAGTTTTATTTAATGTGACGCTCATATTCTCTCTTAATATACTGCATTCTCCAGTTTTTTTTCCCGAATAAAAAACATTGAAATATTCCAATGTTGGATTCATCGATTCAATGCAGATTCAGTAATCCAAATGGGAAATGAATATTGATTGAGTACATTCAGATATGGATTTCTGTAATTAGTTGAATAATGATGCCTCTTGGCGCCATAGATAGGATTCATCAATGAGCAACATCGTTTTCACGCAGTACCCGGTTTTCGGACAGAAATACAGATAATTAAGCGTGACGAACGTAATTAATACCGACATTGATTTTAAATAAATATTTGATTCATTTCATCATTTAACATGCACAGATTATTTGGATGTTCTATGATTTAAGGATGTGGGTCACGGGATTGAAATTAATATATCAAGGGACTGGCATTAATATGTATGGAAATGGGCTAACATTAATATATGTGTCAAGGGATTGACAATGTGTCGAAGGACTGGCTATAATATATGTTGCAAGGGACTGAAAATGTGTCGAAGAACTGGCTATAATATAGGTCTCAAGGGACTGACATTAATATAAGTGTCAAGGTGCTGATATTAATGTAAGTATCAAGGGACTGACAGTAATATATGTGTAAAGAGACTGGCATTAATGTTTCAAGGGACTGATATTAATATTTATGTCAAGGGACTGACATTAATATATGTGTCAATGAACTAACACTATATGTGTCAAGGGACAGACATTAATATATGTGTAATTATATTCTGATGAAGTCCCCGCGTTTAATTTTCTATTGGGATATTTTACTCCGCATGCCCGTCTTGGAAGGTTTGATCAACACTTAATATCTCCTCATCATTTTTTTTATTTGTTTATCTTATATTTCTTTTGTGAAGAGCGTGCAATTACATTATGCGAAAATGATGTTGACCTGTGCTTTTAATTAAGGATTTTAACTTCGCTTAAACTAAAGATTTCGCACTCCGTCGTGATTTTGACTGAAACTGATACGGCGATTTAATAATTGTTTGACATTATTTAAGTAGCGGGCACTTATTTAGATCCCTAGCAATGAAGAATAATTAGGTATTTTATAAAAATATGTCAAATTAAATGGAGTTTTAAATGTATCCAAAAGAACAAACTCCAAACATAACATATTATGAAAATAGTTTATTTTAAAGTAAGTGAAGCCATTTTACTATTTTCAACGCATGTAAACAAACAACATCTATCACATATAAAACATATATTATATTATTATAGTTAAACACACTGCTTATGTTTCAATTTTTTTGTTTACCTCCAGTTTGTCTTCTTTTCTCTGTTTACATGCTAAAGTGAAGAAAATTGACCAATTCTCATTTCGCTTGAACCAAAATTTAAATTACATGACAATGAACTTGCGCAAGTTTGGAGATATAAGCATAGTAAATGTGTGAAGATAGAAGAGCATACCTGCAGTCACGTCAAATGTGGATAATTTTTGTCACATATTGCGGCAAACGCGTAAATATATGGACACATCAAACATAATTTTAAACCTCCTTCAAAAATGTCCGTACACATGAATCTATGCATGGCAAAAAAAAAGTAAATGAAAAACAAATAATGCAAAGTGAAATTTAAGGAGAAAGAATTTGAATATTTTTCTAATGCATTTCTACTTGCAAAATGTAAGATGGAAGTTAAATTACATTATAAAAAAAATACACGTACATAACGGTTGATTAGATCTCCCGGTTTAATAAATCGTTTGAAATATTTATGTTAGTCCACTTTTAATGAGAATAACGATTTTTTTCCAGTAATGTCGTCATTAGTGAAATTTTTTCCTTTTTTTATTTATCTGGTAATGTATGTAATTACTCCGAAGTTTCTGAACAAAATGAGCACATCTCGCGCTTTGCTCCTGATTAAATGAATTTGTAATGAAGCGATTTTACACGAATTTTCATCAAACCTGATTGAAATTAATTTAAATACAATTTAGAGTATACTGCATGGGACGTCGGGTTTTGCTGAATGCCAAAGCAGCTGGACGGTGGCTTGAATATTATATGCATAGGGATTAAATACCTTTATAATTAAATGAAAGTTTCAGGTTGTTTCTGGTTTTATTTTTTATTTTTTGGAAGGTATTTAGAGAGTACTGGTATTCTACTCAAGTTGTACTTGAGGCTGAGTGTAATTAAGCAGAATTGATAGCAATAATATATTTTAATTGTATTTAAATCTCCGTTAGAATAATAAGATTTTATTATCGATTCTTTCAAATAAATTGCGTTTCATATATATTTTTTTTGGCATTTGCAATTTATTTCTTTACGGTATATTGAAACGCCAAAGCTAAACGTCCTTAAAAAGTAATGAACTGAAAACTAATTAAATCACTCGTAATTAATCACATGACCTAGATGTAGGGTGCTATCCCAAAGTAAGAGTCAGAAACATAATGCTGATAATAGCATCCATAGACTGGTTTCGCCCTTATCATGCATTCGTAATTATTGACTAGCCGATATCTGTAATGCAAAACTTCGATATGCCATAATTTTGTGTTTAACTACAGGGTCAACCCTTTTATACACCGGATTGAAATTTCTATATAATTCAGTTCAGGAATCACAAGTCTGCAACGGCCAAGTAAATATTCAGAAAATCCGCCTGTAGAAGGGCTGAGTTCATATAAGCAGAATTATCTTGTAGAAGCCGGCTCTCTGACTAAAAACTCGGACTGAATGTGTTAATTAACATAGAAGTTCTCAACATTGTGGCATATTGCAAGTTTCTTCTTACCTATGCAGATGTCGATTTTTATGTTAGCTTTCGCATAATAAGCGCTAAACTGAATTAGTTACACCGTTATCTGCAATGGAAACGTGATTATAACTCTAAATTGAATTTTTAACACTTTACAACGTAGTTGAAAAGTATTTATGACTTTTTTCATTTTGCCTGTCTGTCTGTCCGTTCTCACGATAACTGCCGTAAAAATGACTTTATCAGAATGAAATATTAGTATGTTGTTGAGACAGTCTATGACATATAAGAATGTAAATGAATAATATCAACCAATTAGTTTTAGATTGAACCAGGGTTGAAAATATGAATTACATCGAACCCTATAGGAGATAATTTTTCAAACATTTTTTAAGCGAATTTAAAATCCACAAATTGCTTCGAAAATTTTAGGACATATTCAAATTATCCCATAAAAATATAAAAAAATTCAGCAAAGTATGTTTGGTAGTCTTTAAAATAAAAATTAAAATAATAATGGCACCCATATAATATGAAAAAGTCACATGAACCACTTCACAATTAAATATTGCATCCATCTTGTGTCAAAATCGTGATTTTTAATGTTTTTTTCAAATTATATTTAGTGTTGCATCCATCCTAAATCTGGTATATTTGTGCTTTTTTGCTTTTCTTCTGTGCATCCATATTCTGCGCTAACGCACTTAGAATATTTTTGAGTTTAAATGATCATCAAAATTTGATTATTTTTACAACGCATCCTAACTTTAATGAATGTAAAATGCAAACAAGTGATTGTAAGATAAGTTGTGTAAGAAGTGCCGAATCTCTCCTCGCAAAATTATTTAACTCTGGAGTCTGGTACAAAATTTTATGATTGAAATACTCACTGCTTTTACAGAGAGAATCATACGATTTATATTTCGATGACGTCATTTGAATGAAGTTTGAATGACGTTTTAAGCATGAAGTTAGAAGTGCTTTTGCCTCCATGGTTTTAATTTTCCAAGTAAAATAAACTATTGTATTTCTGTAATAATGAAAATAACATCACCGCTGAATGTATCGTATTTTAGAGGTTTTTAAATAAAATTACTGTTGCATAGTGTTTTATAATCAATGCTTTATGCATGATTGATCTTTCTTGTATTTATATTTAGTGGTGCATCCATCCTAAAATCGATTTGTTTTTAACACTTTACAACTAAGTTGAAAAGTGTTTATGACTTTGTTCATTCTGTCTGTCTGTCTGTCTGTCCGTTAGCACGATAACTGCCGTAAAAATGACTTAATCAAAATGAAATTTTAGTATGTTGTTCAGACGGTCTGTAGGACCTATGGGAATATAAATATATAATATCACCCAATTAGTTTTGGATTGAACCCGGGTTGAAAAAATGAAATACATTCAACCCAATGGGACCAAAATTTTCAAACATTTTTTAAGCGGATTTAAATTTCACAAATTGCTTCGAAAATTTTAGGTAATATTCAAATTGTTCCATAAAATATATAAAAAAAAATTCAGCGAAATATATTCAGTAGTTTTTTAAATAAAAATTAAAATAATAATTACACCTCTTACATGAAGCGATTACGTGACCATGATATGAAACGATCACGTGACCAACTTCAAAATATAATACGGCATCCATCTTGTCTCAAAATCGTCATTTTTAAAGTTCTTTTTAATTCATATTGAGTGTTGTATTCGTCGTAAAACCTCTTTATTTTCGCTTAAATTCTGTGCATCTACATACTGAAACCACGCAATGACAATATATTTGAGTTTAAATGAGCATCCAACTTTGATTATTTCTCTAACGAAGCCAATTTTTCACTTATGTGAAATGTAAACAGCAAAATATGTAGGATGAGTTGTATAGGAATTGCTGTATTTTTTTAATGCAAAAGAATTTAGCTCATGGAGTCTGCATAGCTGATATTAAAGAAATATTCATTGACTTTACCGAGAGAAGGACGATTTTTTGCGATGAAGTTTTAAGCATAGAGTTAAATTACTTATAGCTCAATGGTCTTAATTTTTAAATAAAATAAATTATTATAGTATTGTGATGAATGACATGAATGGGAAATTATTTATGAATGAAATGCTGCTTTTTTAGAGAGAGCCAGGCGTGTTATTTTCTCTATGACGTCATTTGAATGAATTTCAGTTGTTTTCGATGAAGTTTTTAAATATAATAAATTATCGTGGTATTATGATAATTCTAAAATTGGTACCGAGTAATATATCACATTTTAGAGATGTTTAAACCAGTTAATTTATATTTCAATGCCGTCATTTGAATGAAGTTAATTTTTTGTATGAATGTTTAAGTTTTCAACTATAATAAATCAAGGTGTTATTGTGAGAAGTTTTAAAATATTTCCGACGAATGTATTACATTTTAGACATGTTTAAATAAAATTGCATTGAAGTTGGAAATTGTTTCTTAATCAATGCTTTAAGCATGATTGATCTTTCTTGTTTTATATTATCTGTGTTTCTAAATTCTGTGCTTACGCAATTACAATATTATATTTTTTAAATGATTGCTAAACTTTGATTATTTCTGCAACGAAGCCGAACTATAACGTATGCAAAATGTAAAGAAAACAAGCGATTGTGAGATGTGTTGAACAAGAATTGCTGAATTTTAACGCAAAATTGTTTAGCTCTGGAGTCTGGAATATAAGTGATATGAATGAAATATTCATTAATTTTATTTAGATAGTGAAGCAAGCGATTTTATAGCATTGTCTTTCCTGATGAAGTTCTAAATTTTCAGTTATTGTACTATGATAATTTAAAAAATATCACCTCTGAATGTATTATATTTTAGAATGCTTAAATAAAATTGCAATTCAGTTCGAAAGTGTTTCATAATCAATTATTTTGCATGATTAATTGTTAATACGTAAATTAGTATGTATAAGAGATAAATTCGTTATTACAACATATCTTTTTTCGCAGAGTACTGTTTTAGTTTCAAATTATTTTATATATTTATATGGGATAATTATTTTTAAATAAATATTTTATATTGAACTAAATATAATAATATATCAAATTATATTTTAATTTTTCACTATTATTCTAACATTTTCCCCAAGTATAAATTTCATATATATAAATAACAAATAAATATAAATAACAAATAAATATAAATAACAAATACCAGTCATGTACGAATTGCTTTAATCTGAAATTATTTTATGTATTTTTGTGGTTATTAACACTTTAAAATAACTAGCTTATATTAATCTAAAATAAAACTATATATTTTTCACTACGAATATGACACTTCCCCCCCCCCCCACACACACACTTATGAAATTCGTCATGAAACCACCGGCACAATGCTAATTTACACGCAAACCTGTCATAGCTCCCTGTCAGAACAATGACACAAATCTTTGAAAAAATTTTAAACTTTCGGGGATAAACATAAAACTCGCAGCCAAAGCATAATTTTCCAAAAGCAAAAAAACGCAGGTGCTTCGGACAGACGCTCCTGATTTATGTTGCTTCCACGAATATAACGATTCCAATTCTGCATAGTCAGCCAAAATTTGGTTTCACGCTAGGACGATGCCATATGGGCATGACGCAAGGCGAACTCCGATCCGGGCATTTTCGCAAAATGGATTATGTCCCCCCGAACAAAGGGTAATTCAGTTTCATGCTGAATTTGTAATTCAAAATTCCATTTTCCTATCGAATTATTTTTGTGTTAGTATTACTCCGCCTAATACCGTTCCAATTTCTATGTAAAAGGGTGGTCTAAAAAAAAAGGGTGCAAAACCTGAATTTAAAGGGTGTTACCAAAAATATGGGAAACACTTTTAATGTATATACCAGCATCCATGGACAGGTTTCATGCTTATTATTTACTCATTAGCATGGAATAACCAATGTATGCAATGACAACAAAAATCTTGCTATGTCACAAGTTTTGGCGATCTTCCATGGGAACTGAGAATTTCAATTCTTCCACGTGGCCGGCATAAAATTATTTTACAATTTAGTTCAGGAGACAGAAATCTGCAAAGTTAATAAAACGCAAAATCCTACTGTAATGCCAGAAATGTAAAGTAATAAATATTTGGAAGGATTAAAAAATAATGGAACCAGGAATGCGGGCGGATTATCCCCACGCTAAGCAGATGGGCGATAATATACAGGTGGCCCCATATCTTACATACCACGCCCATGTTTACATACCACACTAAGCCGTTTGGCGGCAACCGAGACGGCGACGCCATGTCTACGGATTAGCTCTCAGCTCTACATTTCAGCACGTGGACCGCCGACTGAAAAAGGGATATAAGTGAGAGTTGCTCGAAGTGGGAGTCAGAATTGGTCAAGGCAGGCTGTTGGAGTTAGACTAGTCAAGAAGAAGCGACGGTAGCAGAGTTAAGAGTTGTGTGTGCGTCTCTGATATAGGAATTCGAAGGAGAGCTCATGTTCATCTGGTATTGCAAGTGTAAAGTGTGACAAAGCATCGGTGTTACCCAAGTTATATGAAAGAAGATCAGGTACCGTACAATTAAACTATATGAGGATAACCTCTTTGTCTAAATTTGTGTTTTTAAGGAAAAGCTAATTAATGCATCCCACCACGTGCTCCAACCAAATATCAATTCATCTGGCATTACACCCCCCGAACTACCATTGAGATGTATTCCACTATGTGTGATATTTATTTTATTTGTAAAACTAAAGAGTGTAAATTGAGTATGTGATAAATAAATGTTTGTTCCTTTACTATTAACCTTAATTTTTAGTTTGTTAACTTAGTATCCCGTTAAGCACAGAAATAGGTGGGTTTTGCGGCCACCAACGCAATGTACACAGCAGTAAGTTAGAACAGATTACATGTATAATTAATATACTAATAAATAATTAATTTAATGTAAAATGCATTTTTGACAATATTAATTTTAATCAACAAAAATAATAATCGGCACATTTGGTGCTCGTGACTTTAGCAGTAACGGGAATAAAATAAGGATTTATGAAATTAATAAAAATAAAAGGAATAATAATAATAAAAAATAAATATTGATAAGGTTGGACAACTGGTGGCGACATAGATGATTGTGAAAATATTGTGCACAATTCTCATTTCTCCTTATGTTATATGTATGATTATGTAAAGTTTTATCAATGAAATGGAAAAAATGGTTCTTCTAAATGAGATCGAAGGTATAATTAGAAAAATGGGATATAGGAATGGGACCAGTTAAAAAAGTGGTGAAAAGTTCAATTATAACAAGGAGTTCAAGTTTGAAAGAAGATTCAAAAATATCAAATAAAATTTATAGTAAATTGGATAGAAATAATAAAAATATGGATATTCCAGTAATGCAGATCCTGCCATTATTTAGTGGGAGTAAGGAGGAAGATATAAATTTCTTTATGAAACAATTTGATGAATTAGCGGAGTTAGCAAGTTGGAAGGAAGAGCATAAAGTGGCTATCATTAAAACCAGATTAAAAGATAAGGCTATGCAGTTTTTAATTCAAAACCCTGAATTACAAAACGAAAAGGAGTTTGATAAAATAAAAATATTACTAATAAAAAAATTTTCAAACAGAATAACGATAACGCAAGAACAGGACGCTTTCAATAAAATAAAACAAACGCCTGATATGTCAGTGGACGAGCTTGTGCTAAAAATAAAAAACGCAGCGCGTAAATTTTTGAACCTTAAGGATACAACAGATGGAGAGGTAGAGAAAATAACCAATAAAATAATGTTGGGAAAATTCATTAGCGCATTACGCCCTGATTTGGCAATTGAAGTGAAGAAAAAAGATCCGCAGCGGTTTGAAGATGCCATAAAAGATGCCGAACTGTTTGAAATAATTCTTAATGATAGGACTCCAGAAGAATCACATAACGAACTGAAAGAAATGTTACTTACAACACAGGTTCAAGATTTGACTTTAGAAATTAATAAATTAAAATTGCAAAATATACCAAATCAATCCATGGAACGAGCTGTTTTTTGCATAGGGTGCGGAAAAAATGGACATTATTTCTCAGATTGCTGGTACAATGAGTGTAATACTGCATTTGCAAGGAATCCCAAACGAATGAATTATCAGCAATATGGGTTGGAGCAAACAAATTATATCAGAGGAAACAGAAACGAAAATCTCAGAAATTTTGAACGAGGAGGATATAATAGAAATAATAGGGAATATCAAGGAAATAATAATGATCAAAGAAATTATTACGATCAATTAGAAACCAACGTAGAAAATAGAGAGAGACAAAGTATAAGAGGAAATTTTAGGGGGCGCAACGGAAGAAATATAAGATCAAACACATATGAGAGAAACAATAATAATAGTAATTTAAACTAAGAGCTGGAATTTGGGACCAAGGAACGAATCGTACAAATTCCAGAGAAATAAATAAATTCGGTTCACAAACATATAGAAATGACAAAAATGGAGTTGACTGGCAAAACTATACAAATTTGGAGAGAGGACAATATTATGAAAATAATGATAAAGCAAAATATGACACCAAAAGTATCCTTTCAAGCGAATGTGAGAACGTATCTAGCCCACAATTACCGATGGTAGAAATAGATTGCAAAGGAATAAAAATAATAAGTGTAATTGATAGTGGGGCTCAAGTTAGTATTATAGATTTGGAAACATTTCAAAAACTAAAACAGTATAGAAATGTAAAAATAAAATACATAACCAGAAGAGTAATACTTCAGACGTTTACTAAAGAAAATATAGAATTTTTTAATTGCATTCAATTTTCATTTAGAATTGGGGAAAAGGCATGCAAAAATTATTTTTTCGTGACAAAACAGAACTTTCAGGGGCAATATAAAATGCTTTTAGGCTACGACTTTTTATCCTCACATAAAGCAATTTTAAATACAAAAGATAACGAAGTACAATTTGGGAATACTGCGATTAAATTGTATAAAAGTGAAAATACAAACCCAATACAGAATTCTAAACAAAAACCACAAAGCCAGGGAATTCGCGATGAAAATAGATATAATAGTAATTATGAAAATTATAATACTGATGACGACGAATATGAGGAAATAAATAGTTGTTATAATGAATCCAATAATGAGAATGAAGATAGAATAAGCGATGATAATGATGACGACGAATATGAGGAAATAAATAATTGTTGTAATGAATTCAATAATGAGAATGAAGGTAGAATAAGCGAGGATAATGAAAGCGATAACGATAGAAAAAACGCTAATATGCAAAATTGTAGCACTCGCGATAATGTAAATGATGAAAAATGGTTACCAAGTTCTAATGAAAGTAATAAGAATAAGAATGTTAAAAAGAAAGAGGAAAAGCAGATTTTCGCTAAATTGAAAAGAAAAATAACATTAAAGCCAGGGGAGTCAGAAATAGTCCAATTGATTTTGTCACAGGAATTAAATGAGGGACAGGATGTTTTATTTTCTCCAATAAAAATGGCAAGAACATTAATCACGGATGAAGCGATCCAAAGTATAGAAAATAAAAATAAGATTAGAATGTTGTTATACAATGAAAAAAATTGCCAAATTACACTTAATAAAAATATGAACGTGGGTATAATGACAGAACAAATCGAAATTGTTGATACAAAAAATAAAAGCAGTAAACCCACGTTGGAAATTAATAATATTCAAAATTTAAATAAAACAGATTATCAACAAATTCGGGAATTAAGAAAAAAAGAAATATCTCCAGACGATTTTCAAGTACAGCACTTAAATAAGGAAGATAGAAATAAAGTTATTGCATTAATGATGACCAATACAGAGGTTTTTTCAAAGTCATATGCTACCCTAGGTAAAACATCAGCAATAGTACCGAAAATCGAACTTATGCACAATTATCCTATTCAGAGTCGACCATACCCAATTCCGAGAGCAGTACGAGAAATTGCGCAAAAAGAAATTAGGGAATTATTGGAAAATGACATTATTGAAAGTTCACAAAGCACGTACGCTAGTCCCATTATTCTTGTAAAGAAACCAAGTAAACCAAATGAAGAACCTAAATATAGACTTGCTATTGATTATAGGGCCATAAACGCGTATTTACCACTTTTGCCAATAAACTTACCAAAGGTGAAGGATATATTACAAAATATCGCTGGTAGTAAAATTTATACAGTTATGGATTTGAAGGCGGCGATTTTTCAGATCGAACTAAGAAAACAAGATAGAAAGGCCTTAACGTTCACAACTTTTATGGGAAATTTTAATCCTAAAAGAATTCCGTTTGGTCTTAAAAACTCAGGAGCATATTTTCAACTTTTAATGAACAAAGTGTTAGGAGATCTATCAGAGTTAAAAATATACTTTTACTTAGATGACTTAGTCATATGCGCACAAAATAACGACGAAATGTTAGAGAAAATCAAAATTGTTTTCCAAAGATTGAAAGAAAATAATTTAACACTCGACCCGGCGAAGTTACAGATATGCAAATCGCAAATTGAATTTTTAGGATATAATGTAAATGCGAATGGTATAAGCCCATCAATAAAAAACTGTGCAAAAGTGCAAAATTTCAAACAACCCCAAACGGTTAAACAAGTAAAAAGCTTTCTTGGGACAACAAACTATTTTAGAGGTCTGATAAAAAATTATGCACAAATTGCAGAACCGTTGGTAAATTTGACAAAAAAGAATGTTAGGTTCGAGTGGAATAATGAATGTAGAAAAGCTTTTGAAAAATTAAAAAATGCAATTTTTAAAGAACCAGTTGTAAGACAGCCTGATGAAGTAAACCCGTTTGTCTTAACTACGGATGGCTCAGGTAAGGGAATTAGTAGTATTTTGATGCAAAGGGTAAATGGAGTCGATCATGTTATCGAATTTTATTCAAGACCTGTGAACCCGGCAGAGAAGCGTTATCCTGCAATAAAGCTAGAATTGCTAGCTATACACGCATCCTTACAACACTTCAGAGAATATCTGTTCGGAAGGAGTTTCACCTTGCTGAGTGACGCAAAATCCCTTATGTACCACATAAAATTAGATAAAATGCCAAATATCATATCGAGGTGGCTAATTGACATAAGTCAGTATGATTTTAAATTCAAATATCAAAAAGGTGAAAATAACGCAAGTGATTATTGCTCGAGATATGTATTTGACAATGATAACCAAATCAAATATGTAAATACTTTAATTAAAAATGATGAGATAAATGTGGAGAAATTATTAGAGCAACAAATGGTAGATGAAAAATTAAGTAAAATTAGAGAGGAATTACAAAAAGGAAGAAACCGATATCACAATAACAAGGTATACTATATTGATAGCCAAAATAAACTGTTAATGGTAAAGAAGGAAAATAAAAGACAAACGTATAGGAAAATAAATGAGAATAAGATTGTAATACCGCACTCGCTAAAGGGAAAGATAATAGAGATAGCACATTTCCCTCATTTCGGAGTAAAAAAGACATACCAATTACTTTCAAGAAAATATTTTTGGATAGGGGCTTTCCAAGACGTGGAAAATTTTTGTAAGTCTTGTAATCAATGCTTATTAGTAAAACACAAAAATATACCACCAGCCAGACTTCAGGCTATGCCAGAAATATTAAAACCAGGAATATATTTACAACTGGATTGCGTAGGAAAACTACCGCGCAGTAATGGAGGAAATAATTTTGTAATTACAATTGTAGACATGTTTTCACGATACTTTGAGGCCTATGCAGTCAGAGACATTACTGCTAAAACAATAGTGAATAAGCTAACAAACTTCGTGACAACTTATGGAGTTCCAATTATTATTCAAAGCGATAATGCTCAAATTTTTAAAAGTAAAGAATACATAGATTTTACAAATGCATTAAATATTGAAAGGCGATACAGTTCGGTTTATTTCCCAAGTTCTGTAGGTCGTTGTGAAAGAATACACAGAGACATGAAACAATGTATAATGTGTTTGTCAAAGACTACGTTTGAATGGGATGAATCTTTAAAATGGTTTAAGTTTTATGTGAATAACACTATTAACAGTAATACAGGATTTGAGCCTTCATTCCTGTTCTATCTTAGAGATTTATCATTGCCATTTGAAAATATTAAACAAACAAACATACCAAGTAAGGAAGAAATAGATATAATGTATAGTGATGTAAATAATTATAAAAATTATGTGGCACATCATTTAAAAAATATAGATAAAGTCGTGAAAGACGCATCGGAACAACAAAAGCTGATAAATGACAAACAAATAAAGAAATATAAAATAGTGAGAAAAAACGATATATTTATAGGAGCGACAGTGTACCTAAAAAAGTTCCTAAAACCAAGGGTATTAGAGGATCGATATGATGGACCATTTAGAATTACGAAATTAGTCCGAAATAATAATGTTATAATATGCCTTAAAAGTGATGAAAATAAAACTTATAAAGTGCACATAAATAAACTATACATGGCAGCGGAGCGAAAACAATATTTGAAAGATAGTGACGAAAGCGAATCAAACCACACACACACACAGGACAAAGAAAAAAATCAAAATGAGAAAGTGATTAGTAATAATTGATAAAGTCAGATTAAGGAAGGGAAGGTCACTAAAGAAAAGCAATTAAACTGTGAAAATAATAGAAATGATGATGAGGTTTGTTATAATGCCAGAGGGTATAATTTTCGCCCTCGAATTGTTGTAAATAGTAATTTCATAAAACAAAGAATATGAAAAATATGTAAAAAGTTTGTAATTAATGTCATAAATAGAAAGTGATAATTGAGTGTATATGTATATGTTTTTATGTTTTAAATTGTGGATATAAGTATATTTCAAAAAGTATGTTATGTATTTCTGACATTACATATATGGCAAGTTCAAAAAAAAAAAAAGAAAAAAAAGTGAAATAACAAAGTAATTTATAAATAATATGGTGGTATGGAATTCAACCATAACCAAGAATCGGAAGTTGATAGTTGCACTACTACAATATGTTACAAAATGAAATGATAACAAGAAAATGTATAATAATAATAAAGTAATGAATGCTGTTATGTAATGATATGTCGTATGTAAATAATTATGTAAAAGGAGAAATGAAAATTATGCATTGCAAATAATATATATCAAAATTTACAATTTAATAATAATGTGAATGTTGGTAATCCTCATGTAATTTATGGTACATTATGTCAATTATGAATAATGGACTAACTTGACAGGGAACTATCAAGAAACTACAAAGAACTATCAAAGCTATGAGTTGTACGAGGCTAAAAAGTGGAACTCAGCCTTTCTCACGATGGATGAATTTATGTGTTTGCGAGGAACCATTGTGAACTTAATTTCTTACCACTGGGGTGAAACTGTGGGAGAGTAACTTTTGGACTTTTTTTTCGCGGGGGGATGAGAATGTAATGCCAGAAATGTAAAGTAATAAATATTTGGAAGGATTAAAAAATAATGGAACCAGGAATGCGGGCGGATTATCCCCACGTTAAGCAGATGGGCGATAATATACAGGTGGCCCCATATCTTACATACCACGCCCATGTTTACATACCACACTAAGCCGTTTGGCGGCAACCGAGACGGCGACGCCATGTCTACGGATTAGCTCTCAGCTCTACATTTCAGCACGTGGACCGCCGACCGAAAAAGGGATATAAGTGAGAGTTGCTCGAAGTGGGAGTCAGAATTGGTCAAGGCAGGCTGTTGGAGTTAGACTAGTCAAGAAGAAGCGACGGTAGCAGAGTTAAGAGTTGTGTGTGCGTCTCTGATATAGGAATTCGAAGGAGAGCTCATGTTCATCTGGTATTGCAAGTGTAAAGTGTGACAAAGCATCGGTGTTACCCAAGTTATATGAAAGAAGATCAGGTACCGTACAATTAAACTATATGAGGATAACCTCTTTGTCTAAATTTGTGTTTTTAAGGAAAAGCTAATTAATGCATCCCACCACGTGCTCCAACCAAATATCAATTCATCTGGCATTACACCCCCCGAACTACCATTGAGATGTATTCCACTATGTGTGATATTTATTTTATTTGTAAAACTAAAGAGTGTAAATTGAGTATGTGATAAATAAATGTTTGTTCCTTTACTATTAACCTTAATTTTTAGTTTGTTAACTTAGTATCCCGTTAAGCACAGAAATAGGTGGGTTTTGCGGCCACCAACGCAATGTACACAGCAGTAAGTTAGAACAGATTACATGTATAATTAATATACTAATAAATAATTAATTTAATGTAAAATGCATTTTTGACAATATTAATTTTAATCAACAAAAATAATAATCGGCACACCTACTATGATACTCGTTTTCAAAATATAGAATATACTCCCTTTGTATATACCAATGTCCATGAACTTGGCATGGAGTAGCCAATGCATATAATTGCATCAAAAAACGATTTAAAAAGCACACCTTTTGCGAGATTTTATGGGAACTGACAATTTCAATCCCTCCACGTGATCGGCATAAAATTATAACGAACTTTGGCTTTGCAGTGTCGTCTGGTCTGATCTAAATTGTATACCAATTTCATGCCGACCACGTAAAAGGACTGAAATTGTCAGTTCTCATAAAAGTTCCCAAAATTGTGGTTTATAGCAAGTTTCTTGCTGCCATTTCAGATATCGGTTGCTCTCTTCTGACAAGCGCATAATTACGTAACGGTACGTTATAAGTTCATAAAGGCAGAAATAGATGCTATAATATTTATCTATTGAACTTACTATTATTTTACTTACTTTTTAATTATACTATAGTATAGAGAGAATGTATTATTTCCCTAAAAATTTTGGAATTTGACCTACAATAATGCTTTACGACCTCGTTAGTGATATTAACTACTTTCAGAATGTTATCTATGGCAAAGGTGATAACTAGAGAAAAACACATTTATCTCTAAATGTGTTTTTGGATGCATTATATAATACACTAAGCATATAGTTTCTTGTAGTGTACCTCATTAGAATAAGTATTAAAATGATATAATATTAATTTAAAACAATATTACTCAATAAGGCACGTATCTATATGAAATGTGTTTTGTAAATACATTATAGAATACACTAAAACAGCAAAGTGATTTTTTTTGTAGTTTGTTTCATTAAAATATGTACTCTAAATCTGAGATGTGAAGTATAAATTCGAAAACTCAAGAACGAATGCATGTATCGTTATGGAATTTTATGTGTGCATATACATATGTAAGAACCTATAATTGGATTGGCCTTTTGCAATTCACAGAATTAGGATGTAAACAATATGGAAGTTAAAATATTTTAAGATTATTTTTTAAAGACAGCAACGTTAATTTTTGGACGAATGTGAAACTCCCTTTCTATTTAAGTAGAGATTTGAGAGTAAGTACAGAGATACATCACATAATAAAACAACATAGACATTTTTTGTTTCCAAATATTTATTATTCAAAGATTATATTTTATCAATTGTCAAATGAACATAAAATGTACTTTTAATAGTAAATTAGGGATTTAAATTTCAATAAAAAAGAGGGTCATTTGCTAAAGCAAACAGATTATTACCGAAGTGTGGATTAACTGGCTTTTCTCTATAATCTATTTTTAAGGTAGGTTTTTTTCTTTTCTTTTCAAATTTGCTTAAGTTTAATATCAGATAAAATTTTTAAAACTCAGTATAGTTGATCCAAATGATTACAATTATAGTGTGTTATTTTTCACTTTAAAGGGCTTGACAAAATATTTCAATTTATACCATACTTGGCAATACATCCACGGAGGGGGGAAGGGGAACTTAATCTCACAAAGAGTCCAATGACGTCACAAAAATTGCATCGTGGCTATTTTGGACAACATTTATTGAAACAATTAAGTCTAATGCTCATTGAGCCATAAATAATCCCTTTTATGCATTATTATATCAAATTTTGTTCGAATCTGCTATGTTAAAAATATATATATAACATTTTTAATATATTTCTAAGTTTCTGCTCGAATTAAAAAACAATTCTAGCTAGTTTTAGATTTTTCGATGATAAATTCAGATATAAAATTTTGTGAAAATCCAATAATATGTGTGTCTGCTGTCGGGCGCACAAGAAATCGACCGCAGACATCAGTAAACAGACGGACATTACTCACAAAATAGTAAAAACGTGCTCAGGAGGTCTTAAAACGTATATTGGCATCAAAATCCCGAAATTGAAAATTTTCGTGAAAACCATGCTTTACTCAATACTACGTGTGAGAAAGTGAAATTTAAAGATTCAATTTCATTCATTTAAACGCCAGTGCTGCAAACTCATACATTCTAATTATAGAATTAATTCCAATATGTTTAAAATGTACTAAGACGAAATGTGGTTAGGAAAGAGCATTGAAATGTACTTTTGAGAAAAGAAATATTTTAATGGTGACACACACTTAAACATTCGATTTTGAAATTCGAGCCATTTCTGACACAAAGAAATACGCATTTAGGCGAGATGAGAGAACAGAACCATTTAGATTTCAAATCATATGTTTATGCTAGTTCATATGCCACTTTTTCTACAAAGAATCATTTATTTAGACGAGGTAATGGAATAAACAGAAACATTAAGATTTTAAAATGATTTGCTTATGTTAGTTTACATGTCATTTCTGCTACAAAAATTATTTGCTTAGTTTAGATGATGTGTTAATTCTAGTTCATATGCCCATTTTGCAGCAAATAAATATTTGTTTCTGTGGATAATGGATTATATGAAAATATTAGAATTCAAATTATTTGTCCATGCTAGGTTATACTTTTGATCATTGACTTACTATATTTTAAACAATTGAAATACTGAAAATTAATTTTTATTCTTATATTAATTTATATAGAAATCATAGTTGGTCACCGGTAAGGCTCAGAAGGCGGGGAGACCCGGGTATGGAAAATGAGTTATATGAAAGAATGGGTTTTTGCAATGATAATCCACTTTAAATTGTAGTTTAAAAGAGTGTCACTTGAGCCGCCTTTGGTGTATCAGAAAACGTGATTTATGACAAAATGGTTCATACTTTCCAGCATCCAGCGTTTCGGCTTGCATAATACGCTTGCACAAATATACATATTTATTAAACATAACGCTGATCAAGCCCCGTCCCTAATAGTTGGAACTCGATGAGATCGCTTCACCAGCTTTTTCGTGCCGGCCGCTAAGCAGGCGTAACGCGCCTTTGGGGTCAGTTCCTTTGAAACGGTAGTTCCATCACCAGTTCGTTGCTGTTCAGTAATCGCCCGAGATTTCTTCGCCAGCTTCATTCCAACTGCTACGCTAAAACGTAGGAAGTTCCTGTCCTTCTCACTCGTGAAATCTTTCGCCACGCCAGTGAAGTGAGTGAATATGTCTTAAAAATTTAAATATGTCTTATTGTTGTAAATATGTAACTTTCAATTACATATTTACAACAGTAAGACATATTTAATTCTAACGACAACGATAGTGAACGATAATAGCTAAACGATAGCACCGTTAATTGAGAGGTGATTAACAAATTTATTTATAATTGTTTAAGACAGATGGAGTCACGTTCTCAAATAACTAAAATTGGTTTAAACCGATGTAATCCCATTTCTCATATCTGCGTTATCATTTCTAGCGACTCGTGTTCCGCTTTTGATGGAATTTTCACGTTGAATGTTCTACTCTGCGATGGAACACCCACACGACCTGCTCAACCTGAAATTTTGACCCAATTTTGTTGCCTTGTAACTTCTTCGCCCGCGTAGCGGTTGCAGTACTGGCTAAAAACAGATTGCTATAAAATTGGTTGGGGTATTTAGTGACTGCTACTTGCGGACACTGCAGCTGGTATGTTCACGAATTTCGAAACCATCATTTTCTTCCGAAAATAGGAAATATTAAGCGTTACAAACATATTTTTTACTACACACAGATTTGCAAAATTCAAGATACATTAGCACTAGAAAGATACGATATAAAAGTATTCATGCTTTCTTTCAAAATTATTTAAACAAAAATAAAATCCAATAAATATTTTCAAAATGTAAATTAGGAACATAACTGCTTGTTATTGGGAAATAAAAATTTAATATTTATCTAAATTTTAATTACTTTCCTTATATACAATAATGTATAAGGAAAGTATTGTGACGGGGTCGAAAATTCGAATTCGAGTTTTCGACGGGAGAGCATGTTTCAAGCATCCCTGATCACGAATCAAACATTTTTGAGGTGATGTGTGTGTGTGTGTGTGTGTGTGTGTGAGTGAGAGACGATAACTGACGAACGAATGGACCGACTCGAACGAAATTTGGTACAAAAGTTACAATCTGTGAATACTGGAAGCCTGTTGTTTTTATACGCAATCGAATGTTCAGAGCTCCCCTAAATTTTCGAGTGAAATTTTGAAAAAATCATCAAAAAATCAAAACCTCTAATAAAGTTACAAAATAGACATTTCTTATATAATTTTTCATTAGAAAACGATTGACATACATTTTAGAACGCTAACATGAACCGTTCTCAATATATTGTACATTTTTCAAAAAAATTATAAAAAAATATATATAAAATAAAAAAAATACTTCCTATTGAGAAACATATTCACTTTTCATATGCAATATCATGCGATAAATTTGGTGATATCATTCTCGTGGATTTAGCGCGTTCCATTCGTGAAAAAAAATACTTTGAGTAATACTTTTGTATTGGAACGCCATAGTCCTGTATCTGCCATAAGAATAACTTATGTGTCCGTCCATAACGCTTGTCGAGATTTTGACGACGAATTTGGTGGAATATCACAGACTTAGCGACTTTTTTAAATGTTACCCAATCAAAGAAAATCTCTCCAAATGGATAAAAATGACGCTAAATCAATGAAAATAACGACTATTTGACGAAAATTCAATATCTTGGAAAAAATATAAGTATCTACTATAAGAATAACCTATTTTGTTTTTATTGTAAAAGTAGTACATACATTGAATTATATAAGGAAAATCATGTGCTGCCCACATCATATTTTTTAGTTTTAACGATGTTAAAATATTCCCTGTTATCGCTGAAAATATTTGGAAAGTAAGATATTCTCGTTATATAATCATTAATAAAATCGTGTCATATCAAGTATATCGTCAGATTTAATGAATTACTTACAAAACATGAAATATGCTTAACCCTATTACCAATTACTTCTTACATGGACTTAAAATATTAAGATTTTAAAAATAATATGAAATAACAGAAATGTGAAACATTAGTATTATGATTTCGATATAACGGTCAGAATTTTCTTAGATGACTTTTATCTAATAACATTTTAATTTTAAATAAAAACTTTATTTCTTGACCGAATATTCCCATTTTATGACAAAATACTAGAAAAAAAAACATTTAATATGTATATTGAATGTTAGAAATATATATTGGAATAGATTTTATGGTTTCAAATGATTCTTCCTTGGCTAAGTAAAATCAACTGCTTCAAATATTCTTCTTTAGAGGCCAACTGCTTTAAAAAGTCAACCGCTAAAATTGTTCAAACTTAAATTATTTTAGAATTAGTCAGAATTTAAACATCAGAATTCTTAAAATAAATTTAATGACAAGAAACATATTTTAGAATACGATATAATTGCGTTTTATTTTGGAAATCACTTTTCTTGGTATAAAACATGTTATCTACATATTTTTCCTTGTTAACTCGTAGTAATTTGTTATAAAACTGTCAATCCTTATAGCCTGAAAGTTCATCTTGTCCATAACTAAAATATATAAAATTCGCATTTTCAACATATTCGATATATTTCTAATATCATTGCTCTAACATTATTTTCTTCACTTTGACAATTTGGAGAAAACTATCCATATTTATGCCACCAGCTTAATTTTCTACGCATACTGTTATTTGTCAAAGAAAAGCTTAAAATGTGTGAGCTGCGAGAACTTTTACAAATATTTCCTAGACAACTTTTTTTTTAAAACGGTTTTGTGCTACACATCACATTTTTTGACGCAGGAGAGAAAACTGTGGTCTGAGAATGGAACTTAAAAAAAAGAAATAGGGTTGAATGAGAAAAAACTATTTTCGTAAAGGAATACTTTTTACTCTTTTTTATGACGAAAAGTATTTCCAGGCGGTTGTTAAAAAGATGATTTCCCTTTCCTTTTTTGCAAATATTTCTGAAATTCATATTCTCAGTCAAGAAGGGGGAGTATGACTGTAATTTACAGCTGAAGCTTTGCTTTTTTTTTTCCAGCTTACGTTGCTTGTAAAAATTTCAAAAACCATTTTTCGGTCTGTCGTAGTTATTTGTATGCTAAAGTTTAGAGATTGAATTGCGGAGGACCAGATATATAAGGCATAATCTTGGAATATATCTTATTTTATAAACACTCGTACCAACCATCATAATATTCCAGTACTTGTCAGAGCATATTGTCGTCCTGACTTTTAATACTTGATTATTAGAAAAACAATATCTTAATTGTAAAATAAATTCCAATATGTTTAAGACTGATTAAGACAATATATGGTTATAAAAATTCAATGAAAAGCACTTTTCAAAAATTAAATATTTTAATGATGACGCACACTTAAACATTCGAATTTGAAATCCATTTCTGCCACAATGAAATAATCATTTAAGTGAGATGATGGATTGCACAGAATAATTTAGATTTCAAATCATATATTTATGTTAGTTCATATGCCACTTTTTCTACAAAGAATCATTCATTTAGGCGATATAATGGAATAAGTAGAAACATTTAGATTTTAAATTATTTGTTTACGCTAGTTTACATGCCATTTTTTCTACAATAGTAGTTCCTAGACAATTTTTTATAAAAGTTTAGTGCTGCATATCAGATATTTTGACGCGGGAGGGAAAATTGTTGTCTGAGAAAGGAATTTAAAAAAACACGAATGGGGTTAAAGGAGAAAAATGTATTTTAGTGAAGGTATATATTTTACTATTTTTATAACGAAAAGTATTTCCAGGCGGTAGTTAGAAAGATGGTTTTCCTTTCATTTTTGGCGAATATTTCTGAAATTCATATTCTCAGGTAAGAAGAGAGAGTACAGCTGTACTCTCTCTTCTCTATGCAGCACATGAAACTGTGCTGCATTTCCCAACTTTCGTTGCCTGTAAATATTTCGGAAATCATTCTTCAGTCTGTCGTTATTCAGATAAAAAAAATGTTTCAAACCATCATTATATACATTTAAAAGGCATTTGTTCAGAACTACAGAACTGATATTCCGCATAAAATAAGAAACACTTTCAATATTTGGAAGCAATTAAATATAATATAGCTATACGAAACTCCTTTAATTCACTTGGATGATATTCGGAACTAGACTAATGAAGTTAAAATATTCTCCCTTATAACGGATTTGGGTTTGTTTCGGTGGCTCAAGATCATGGGCAGTAGAAAAAATTCCCAAGGGTGGGAGAAAACTCAAAGATAAGGCGCACAACACCGAATAAATTGGCCGCATTTGTGACCTTTAACATAAAGGGGGGAAGTGTCTCTTTGCCCTCCCCTATGAGCGTCCATGCTTCTATTTTCAACCCCTGCTTCTATTTGCAACTCTTACTTCTATTTGAAATTCTTGCTTCTATTTGAAATTCACTGTGAACTCTCCCCGGTATACACAGTCTGATATTAATGAAAATGACAGCAAGTTTGAACCACAGTTATTACAAGTGCATAAAATCAGATTAGTTTAAGGGAGACTACTCATTACCAATTACAGATGTTAAAACGAAATGGATTATAAGGTAGTCCCTAAATAACTTTTCTAGTATTTATGTTTGTAAAAACTTCAGTCATTACTTATAAGGGAGGGACTTAACTATATTTTATCATGACATATGTTTATGGCCATTTCGTGTATGTATTATTTTGTACTATTTTTGCATAAGCCCTTGGTTTGCAGCTACTATGTTCTGGGAGTAAAAGGGAATAAAACTGGGAAATTTTCATTCTTATCAGCGATGACTGTCATACTGCCAGGACGCGCTTTGCTTGTGAAGCTGTTCTATGAAAACAAAGGACATGCTGCAGTTGCACTTCGGGAGTTTCGCGACTTAAGAATTTGTGCAAAGGACCATTACTTCCACAAGCTCTCAGGAGAATGATCGCTCGATTCGAGAAAACTGGATATCTAGGAATTCTGCCGGGTCAAGGACGCAAATCGACTCGTTCAGATGTCGTTGACGATGTTGCCACCGCTATTGTTGAACAATCAATGGATAACGTTATAGGCTGTAGTAATGCACGTGGAGTGTCACCACACTTGGGTGTTCCCTACAGCACAGTGCGGAACGTACTGAGAAACATAGTGCATTTTTTCCCGTACAAAATTAGTCACAATCACCATTTGCTGACCATCGACAGGGAGAAGCAACTGACCTTTGCATTGACATTTCTGGATTGAGTTGAAGTGGATGCATCCTGGCCATGGAAGATTTTATGGAGCGAAGAAGCGCATTTCCATCTAAGTGGATTAGTCAACACCCATAAATGTCGCAATTGGGACAAAGAAAACCCTCGTACCTTCCAAGAGATTCCACTTCACTCACCGAAAGTTAAGTCTGGTGTGGATTCACAGCCACATTCATTCTTGGACCTTTCTTTTTCGAAGAGGCTACTCCCAATGGCCCTGTGACATGCACCGTGACGGCCAGGAGGTACAAAAACATGCTCGAAAAATTTCTGTACCCCAACTGCAACAGCACCAATGTCTTGATTCAATTACCTTTATGCAAGATGGAGCGCCTCCACACATTGGACTCTGTGTACAGCAGTTTCTTCGGCAACATTTTACTAATGGTAGAGTAATTAGTCGTGCGTTTCTGACAACCTGGCCACCTCGCTCTCCAGATCTTAATTCCTGTGATTTTTGGCTGCGGGGATACTTAAAAAGTCTTGTTTATCGAGGACGTTTGGTAACCTTGGTAGATTTGAAAGACAGTATCACTCTGCATGTGAGAAGCATCTCAATCGACCAATTACGATCCGCAGTTGAACAAGCTGCCCACAGACTGCAGATTTTACATCTTGAAGCAGGGAACCATATTGAGCAGCATTGCTTGCGTCGATAAGGTCCTTGTGATATGAATGTTTGGT
Organism: Amaurobius ferox; assembly: GCA_951213105.1. Taxonomy (NCBI): domain Eukaryota; kingdom Metazoa; phylum Arthropoda; class Arachnida; order Araneae; family Amaurobiidae; genus Amaurobius; species Amaurobius ferox. The sequence goes on along the minus strand of OX578134.1, from coordinate 145,191,880 downwards.
ACGTTCGAATAAAATGTGTTACAAATGTGTATTTTGTGTCTTTTCAGCATATTTTCTGTTGTACAGCGCCACCTATCGGTGTTTCTGGAACTATTTTTTTCGCGTAATCCCTTTCCCCATGTCTTGAATATTAGGTTCAACAATTTTGGAGCCTCTACACTGAGTATTTCGATGTATAGAGAGCTCAGAGTAAGGGTGTTTTAATTCTGACCACCCGGTATATATATATATATATATATATATATATATATATATATATATATATATGTATAAGATTCATATGAAAAAGAGGGGAAATGACCAAATGCAAGGCATAAAATGGTAGAGGGGGATGGCGACCCCTCTTTCCCGTTTAAAAGACTGCTTTTATGCCCGGGCAACACTCACGGTACCAATGCCATGCAGAAGCCATACTTCCGTAAATGTGTCAAATCAAAAACACTCGACAAAGTGCAAAGAAAACAAATAGGAATCGACCAGGATCGCAAGGGAAAGAATGGAAATGCAGCAAATGCCCCTGTCGGTTACGATGGAGTGCATCATATATAACAGAAGTCCACGCATGCGCTATTCGTTATTTTCACTTTCATCGTTCTATACTTCTGCCATATCCTTTAAGTAAGCATTTTCTCCCTTTTTTGTATTAAATAGGGAATTATAATAACATTTCAGGAAACCAATTGGATAATTCCGTTTTATTGCCTCCTTCATAATATTCCTATTATGCATGATGCAATCAGACTTGAAAGTATTAATGCGTTGATTTCTTTTGAGGTGACCAATGACGACATTTCTGAAAATGTTTTTGGTCAAATTGGACCTCCAATCAATAATGCGGTTGATTTTTATATTGAAATTGTTTCTCTTGTCATATAAGACGGTATAAGTACCATATCTACTGTCATGTTTTAGTGTGATATCTAGAAAATCAACACTATCTTCCTCCTTACTTATATTCTCAATCAATTCCAGTTCTTTTGGATAAAAAGTAAAATCAAATTGGGGTGTATTCTTATATTGCCCAATAAGGACATCGTCAACGAAACGAAAATATGGCATTTCAGGAGAATGGTTTACTAATGGTTTACAGGCACTTTAGGAGAATGTGCTGCATTGCGCCAACTTCTGGAGAAAAATTGGATAACTGTGAAATAATTTTATTTTAATATGTTTACTATGCTATATATATATATATATATATATATATATATATATATATATATATATATATATATATATATATATATATATATATATATATATATATATATATATATATATATATCGGTACACAAATGTATATTTTCTATTAAATTTCTACACATGACATTTTCACAAAGAAAATCATCTTAAAGCATTAGACCTTTATAGATACTTCTCAGAAAACGATTTCATACAACATTTTCATTATTGACAAATGCTATCAAAACGAAATAGAAAACAGTTTGTTTTTAGAATGGAACCTATATACACGTTCCAAGAGAAAACATACGAAGAGACATTTTTAACAATACACAACTTTTTAAAAAATGGGCTTTTCACGACATTGTTAAAGCAATTTATTCCAGTTCATTTTTAGCAAATATTCCTGAAATCCCTATGAACATCTAGATAGAGGAAATTTCGCTGTAATTTATAGTTTGAATTTTGCTATACTTACTGGCTTATGTGGCTTATAAATATGTAAGAAAATATCTTTCAGTACGTTTTCATCATTTTTATTTTATGTTATTTAATATTTGAGAATTGGAGAAAAACTGTGTTATAGAGATACATTTAGAAAATATCGTATCCTTTAGATACATATCGTAGGATGATTTTGCAATAATTATTTCAGGAATACAAACTTTATTCTTGTACGTTTTATATATGCTGTTTTTCAAGTGGCATTTAAAATTAAATGAAATATAGTTTCAATTTTTGGTTTTATCTATGTACTTGATGCTCAGGAAAATATTAGGAATTATCATCTAATTAATGTATTTCCTATGCTATTTAATTTTGTACCCGTGATAAACTATTTTTCTATTTTTATCACTTTGAACTTGATTTTTATCACAGTTAAACAATAATGTATGTATTTATACTTACGTACAGTTACATAAGTTTTATACGTTACAAACGTGTACAGTTACACACGTGTTGTTGCTTTATTTTAAATTGGAACTTCACTACTCGAAATAATTTAATTGTTTATTTTACTTATAAAAAATAATCCCGTATCATCCTATTTTATAAAAAAAATACTTTTACACTTATGAGTAGTGCACGAATGCAAATATTGCTTGGAAGAAAATTTTAATTTAAATATACAGTGTGTTTTACAGAAAGTGAACAGTAGAAGGTATTTTAAACCGTTGATTTTAGATCAATAGTTGCAATTGCAAAAATGCTTTATATGAGATAGTAAGTTATGAAATGGTAATTTAAATTATGTTTCACATTTTATAAGAAGTAATAAAATCTTACTTTTTATAAAGAAGTTTATAGGGAAAAATTAAATTGCAAAAATTTTTCCATACCGTATTTAGTAAAATTGAAAAATATTTGGCTGTAATACGATCAAATATAACATAGTTATCATTGAGTAAAATTTTCATCGGGAAATAAGGGACATCCATAAATCAACTGCTGTTGCAAATAATTATTAAGACGTTTACCACTTATTCAAATTTATTTTATGCGATTGTTTTAAAAAATATATTACGCCACTATTAAGTTGATTCACATTTTGTATTTAAGCATGCAAGTAAATCTGCTGCCTAACTAGAGTTTGAAATATAGCGCTAATCTCTAATTTCGAACTCGAGATGATTTTGATTTATAGCGAATGCAACCCATATCCTAGTGGTATAGTGCAGAAATATTGTTATCGTATCTACTACAACCGGCATCCTTCTAGAGTTTTCCTTCTGCGGCTGGCATGTCGACTGCAATCAATACGTTCGTTTTATTGTCGATATAGTCTAGGGAGACTAACGGACTAACAAGTACTAACAGAAAATGGTGAAACATATATTTTATCCGATTTATCTTGCTATCCATATGCGAGTGTCCGGGCTGTAAGTACTGATCAATGTATTCCTGGGTTTACTTGAACCCACCACCTGTATATCGAATGCAAGATACCATTCCGGTTCGTCTTCAAGGGCTCACATTCTGATGAAGAAAGTGTAGTGACAAAAATGAGTCAGATTGACTTATTGAATCAACTGAAAACAGTGGTTTTAAATCATTTTTGTTGATTTCAGAAATCAACAAAGATGAGGTTACTTATTTTTCCATAGATTGTGTTAGCAAAATATCTGAGAGACTGGCAAACTCAGAATAATCTGTATCATTTAACCTTATGTAAGTGCTAAAATTACTTTTAACCAGTATCGTCTGCCCGTCTGTCGTTGCTAGTTTCAAAGACAAGCCATGGAAAAAATTGCTTTGAAGCCCTAATTAACGATTTCTGTGAATCAATTCCAGTTGTTTGTTTGTTTGAGACCCAGACCGTCTGACCTACCAGAAAGGTGTAAGGCAACCATTTGGACGGTCAATTCAAGTTGTGAACAACTCCTGAATTCTTGAATTCTGATGATTACAAGAAAATCGAAAAGTCACGAGTAAGTGGTGCTAGTTAAGAGTTTGCAATTTATTTTAACCGACATTTGACCTTTTGAGATCCCAAATAGTTCTATAGTGGACTAAATAAAATATTGATAACAGTTTTGTCATTTAAATGTTTTCGCATGAGAGGCTGTATAAGAGCTTTATTTCATATAGTTTAAATTATTATTTCATAACTTCTGACCCTATTCAAAGCATTATTACAATTGAAACTATGTATCTGCAACCAACGGTTAAAAAAAATCTTCCACTGTTCAAAATATGTGAGACACTTTGTATATATATATATATATATATATATATATAAAGTGTCTCACATATTGCTTGTTAGGAAGTTTGCAATTTATTTTAACCGAAATTTGACCTTTTGAGATCCGAAATAGTTTCATAGTTGTCTAAATAAAGTATTGATAAGAGTTTTGTCATTTAAACTTTTCGCTTGAGAGGCTGTATAAAAGCTTTATTTGATATCATTCAAATTATTATTTCATAACTTCTGACCCTATTTAAGGCATTATTGCAATTAAAACAACTATGTATCTGCAGCCAACGGTTCAAAAAAATCTTCCACTGTTCACTTGCTCACTATATGTGAGACACTTTATGTATATATATATATATATATATATATATATATATATATATATATATATATATATATTAAATAAAGATGTTGAAGTAAAATAATTCTGTATGCAGAAATTGTATTTAACATGATTTAAATTGCAACGTTATACAATGTTTGGAGCTTAGTGTGTGTAGTGTTATTTTTGAGTGAGTGCCTTCGATGTCAAAACGTTTGTAAAAGTGTTACTTTAGAACGATTTTATCCGATTTTGATGAAGTTTACTTTTTAATTAATGATCAATATGTATCCAAAACCACTCATATTACACACACTCAAAACAATATAATTCAACAAATTTTATTTTTATTTAACCTGCGATACATTAAAATAAATTTTGGAAACTTGGAACACAGGTCTGCAGGTTTAAATGCATTTGCCATGAAATTTTTCCGTAAATTCATAACAATTTTCTGAAAAGGAAATGTGACTGGGTGTATGACAAACGTTTTAAACTGAATATGGAAACGAAATTATGGATGTAATTGTATGTTACACTATCCGCTTCATAAAATTTTTGAATATAAAAAATCGTTTCCAATTTAGATATTAAAATGGCGAACATTTTTTATTTAAATTAACAAGAAAATTGATTTATGTGAAACAGTATCTCCATTAATAAATTAATTTCATTTGTGTGATTAAAAGAGTCATGCAACTATTTCTCTATTTGAAGCGTAACTGTATTACTATAGCTATGAATGGAATATGGTAAATTTATATGGTACATTATATATGGTATTTAAAGGTAAATGGAGTCATGCAAAAATTTTCATTTACTGCACTGTAACTGCCTGAACAGGTAGATGATTCTAATGACGATACCAGTGTGAATAAATTACAAATTGATCCGCAGGAGGGGCAGGAAATTGTCTCTGCTTTATCACATCGAGCCTCTTTTCACATTTGTTATAATTGGTTTACTGTCATTTCCAATGACATATTTTTATAGATTTTTCAAAAGAAGATTTTTAGCCATTTCTATTTGTTCTGTTGACCGTCTCCTTATCGCCTTATGTCCTTCTCTGTTTCCTCCGTAGTTCGAGATCATTTTGTGTTTTATACTCTTTAAATTCTTTCCACGGCTTTGGCAACTTTTATTCTCATAATTTCATTCACATGTTGCCAACTTGTGCTATTCTCAGTGGCCAACTTAACTTCCGTAATTGAGACCTTGCTTCTTGTCAGTTCAGAAGAAGATTCTTCCTTCCCTTTAAAACCAGAAGTCCAGTTCATTTTTGTATTTATGCTGTATTTACGAAGATTTATCTTTTGTGGAAATATTTTACCACTTCTTGATATTTCTCGATAATGGTTTAAAATCTTTCTAAAAACATTACAACGTTAGAAGACGGTTTAAATTGATACATCCTAAATTTCAATGTACAAGATCACTTCAGAATTTGGAAATTTATATTCATACTTAAGTATTTTCCTAGTTTGCTAAGCATATTATTATTTGAAGAATGAAACAGAAAAACAACTTTTATAAACACCATCAAGAAAACGATTTTTTGCAACTCACCAATTTTATCGATGCAGGAGAGAAAATTGCGGTCTTGGAATAGAACTTAAATAAGGAAATAAAAATAAGCCTTAGTAATAAAAAATGTTTTGTGGAATCTTTTTTCTGACAAAATGTCTTCCTGGAAGGTTGTTAAAAGATGATTTTCCTCTTGGTTTTTTGAAAATATTCTTGTGATTCATATTATCAGCCAGTAAGGAGGAATATTACTGTAATTTACAGGTGAACCTTGGCAATATTTTATAGTTTTCGTTGCTTATAAAACTAAGAAAATGTTTTTCAATGTATCGTTACTGTTATTTTGCTGAACTCTGGGGATAACTTTGGAATAGATTGAATTTTTTTTCCAATTCCTAACCCAGTTTGAAAATAGTACCCTTCCTAACCCAGTAATTGATTGAAAAGCGATATTTTAAACCCATGGGAGTTGTACATGATATTTCATTACAAGTTTATTTATTTTGTATCTGCATTTTCTATCAAAGAGCTTTCTTTTTCTATAGCATTCATTGATTTATTGAGATGTTCATATCAAGTTTGGATATTGTATACAACATTTGTTTTCGAAAAATATTACATAATTTTACCATACATAGCACACCCAAAACTTAATCTGAAATATATAATATAATTTATCACAAGAAAAAGGTGGAAATTTCTATTTAATTTTTGTTCTGTCCATTATATCCTGGAAGTTTACTTGAATGTGGTGCAACTCAACTTTCTCTTAGTAGAATTATTTCAAAGACAAGCCATGGAAAAAATTGCTTTGAAGCCCTAATTAACGATTTCTGTGAATCAATTCCAGTTGTTTGTTTGTTTGAGACCCAGACCGTCTGACCTACCAGAAAGGTGTAAGGCAACCATTTGGACGGTCAATTCAAGTTGTGAACAACTCCTGAATTCTTGAATTCTGATGATTACAAGAAAATCGAAAAGTCACGAGTAAGTGATGCTAGTTAAGAGTTTGCAATTTATTTTAACCGACATTTGACCTTTTGAGATCCCAAATAGTTCTATAGTGGACTAAATAAAATATTGATAACAGTTTTGTCATTTAAATGTTTTCGCATGAGAGGCTGTATAAGAGCTTTATTTCATATAGTTTAAATTATTATTTCATAACTTCTGACCCTATTCAAAGCATTATTACAATTGAAACTATGTATCTGCAACCAACGGTTAAAAAAAATCTTCCACTGTTCAAAATATGTGAGACACTTTATATATATATATATATATATATATATATATATACAAAGTGTCTCACATATTGCTTGTTAGGAAGTTTGCAATTTATTTTAACCGAAATTTGACCTTTTGAGATCCGAAATAGTTTCATAGTTGTCTAAATAAAGTATTGATAAGAGTTTTGTCATTTAAACTTTTCGCTTGAGAGGCTGTATAAAAGCTTTATTTGATATCATTCAAATTATTATTTCATAACTTCTGACCCTATTTAAGGCATTATTGCAATTAAAACAACTATGTATCTGCAGCCAACGGTTCAAAAAAATCTTCCACTGTTCACTTGCTCACTATATGTGAGACACTTTATGTATATATATATATATATATATATATATATATATATATATATATATATATATATATATATATATATATATATTAAATAAAGATGTTGAAGTAAAATAATTCTGTATGCAGAAATTGTATTTAACATGATTTAAATTGCAACGTTATACAATGTTTGGAGCTTAGTGTGTGTAGTGTTATTTTTGAGTGAGTGCCTTCGATGTCAAAACGTTTGTAAAAGTGTTACTTTAGAACGATTTTATCCGATTTTGATGAAGTTTACTTTTTAATTAATGATCAATATGTATCCAAAACCACTCATATTACACACACTCAAAACAATATAATTCAACAAATTTTATTTTTATTTAACCTGCGATACATTAAAATAAATTTTGGAAACTTGGAACACAGGTCTGCAGGTTTAAATGCATTTGCCATGAAATTTTTCCGTAAATTCATAACAATTTTCTGAAAAGGAAATGTGACTGGGTGTATGACAAACGTTTTAAACTGAATATGGAAACGAAATTATGGATGTAATTGTATGTTACACTATCCGCTTCATAAAATTTTTGAATATAAAAAATCGTTTCCAATTTAGATATTAAAATGGCGAACATTTTTTATTTAAATTAACAAGAAAATTGATTTATGTGAAACAGTATCTCCATTAATAAATTAATTTCATTTGTGTGATTAAAAGAGTCATGCAACTATTTCTCTATTTGAAGCGTAACTGTATTACTATAGCTATGAATGGAATATGGTAAATTTATATGGTACATTATATATGGTATTTAAAGGTAAATGGAGTCATGCAAAAATTTTCATTTACTGCACTGTAACTGCCTGAACAGGTAGATGATTATAATGACGATACCAGTGTGAATAAATTACAAATTGATCCGCAGGAGGGGCAGGAAATTGTCTCTGCTTTATCACATCGAGCCTCTTTTCACATTTGTTATAATTGGTTTACTGTCATTTCCAATGACATATTTTTATAGATTTTTCAAAAGAAGATTTTTAGCCATTTCTATTTGTTCTGTTGACCGTCTCCTTATCGCCTTATGTCCTTCTCTGTTTCCTCCGTAGTTCGAGATCATTTTGTGTTTTATACTCTTTAAATTCTTTCCACGGCTTTGGCAACTTTTATTCTCATAATTTCATTCACATGTTGCCAACTTGTGCTATTCTCAGTGGCCAACTTAACTTCCGTAATTGAGACCTTGCTTCTTGTCAGTTCAGAAGAAGATTCTTCCTTCCCTTTAAAACCAGAAGTCCAGTTCATTTTTGTATTTATGCTGTATTTACGAAGATTTATCTTTTGTGGAAATATTTTACCACTTCTTGATATTTCTCGATAATGGTTTAAAATCTTTCTAAAAACATTACAACGTTAGAAGACGGTTTAAATTGATACATCCTAAATTTCAATGTACAAGATCACTTCAGAATTTGGAAATTTATATTCATACTTAAGTATTTTCCTAGTTTGCTAAGCATATTATTATTTGAAGAATGAAACAGAAAAACAACTTTTATAAATACCATCAAGAAAACGATTTTTTGCAACTCACCAATTTTATCGATGCAGGAGAGAAAATTGCGGTCTTGGAATAGAACTTAAATAAGGAAATAAAAATAAGCCTTAGTAATAAAAAATGTTTTGTGGAATCTTTTTTCTGACAAAATGTCTTCCTGGAAGGTTGTTAAAAGATGATTTTCCTCTTGGTTTTTTGAAAATATTCTTGTGATTCATATTATCAGCCAGTAAGGAGGAATATTACTGTAATTTACAGGTGAACCTTGGCAATATTTTATAGTTTTCGTTGCTTATAAAACTAAGAAAATGTTTTTCAATGTATCGTTACTGTTATTTTGCTGAACTCTGGGGATAACTTTGGAATAGATTGAATTTTTTTTCCAATTCCTAACCCAGTTTGAAAATAGTACCCTTCCTAACCCAGTAATTGATTGAAAAGCGATATTTTAAACCCATGGGAGTTGTACATGATATTGCATTACAAGTTTATTTATTTTGTATCTGCATTTTCTATCAAAGAGCTTTCTTTTTCTATAGCATTCATTGATTTATTGAGATGTTCATATCAAGTTTGGATATTGTATACAACATTTGTTTTCGAAAAATATTACATAATTTTACCATACATAGCACACCCAAAACTTAATCTGAAATATATAATATAATTTATCACAAGAAAAAGGTGGAAATTTCTATTTAATTTTTGTTCTGTCCATTATATCCTGGAAGTTTACTTGAATGTGGTGCAACTCAACTTTCTCTTAGTAGAATTATTTTTAAACAGCTTGTAAATTTCTTTTTTTTTGTGCAAATTATAGCAAGGAAAATGTTTAGAAAATTTATATCGTTATTTTATAAGATCCCTAAATTATGCATGTTACCCTTCATTTTAAAAGGCTTGAAGAAATATCTCGATTGACAAAAGTTTGAAAATATGTCTGTCATCCGACAACTTGCACTAATAACGTCACGAACACAAAAATTGTATTGCGTATATTTTTCACTACAATTATTGAAACTATTAAGTTTCGTGATCTTTGATCCATAAATAACCCATTTTATGCAAGATTATACTAAATGTTGTCTTATGCCGCCATGTTAAAAAAATATAAAATTTCGAATACATTTCAAAGTTTTTGCTTGAATTTATAACAATTCTATCTAGTTCTAGATCTTTTCTTTAACAAATCAGAATATAAAGTTTCCTAAAAATCCTATTAATATTTGGAAAGTCCATTAACATCAACTACAGAAACAAACATCGACCATTATGACATCGATCACAGAGAGAACATCGACATAGAACATCGAAACATTGACCACAGATAGACAGACAGGAAGAAATCACTCAAAAATAGTTTAAACATATTCAGGAGATCCTAGAATATATATTGGCATAAAAATGTCGAAATCGAAAATTTTCGTGAAAACAATACTTTCTCAATACTACGTATGACAGAATAAAGACTATTAGATATAGTTGCACATTTTAGACTTTGTTCCGCATTTACCTAAAGCAATTTCAAAAATGTATTCTGACAACATTATTTCAGTATATTAAGGATGTCGTCTCAATAATGTTTTTTAGAAGAGAAGTTCCTGTAATTCATTCTCAAATGCAGATAATATCTCACGCATCAAAATTAAACAATACAATTAATAATTCAATGATTCTTATTGATTAAAATGATATGTTTAAAGTCTGTCTGTATTATGTGGAAAAATTACTCATTTTTATTTCAAATTAACGACTGGTAATTATATAAATATGAAAACACTTCTTGAAGCAAAATCTTGTTCAGTTTAGTGTAGATTGTCTAATCTTCTAAAGTTATTTTTTTTTACTTTGTTAATTTCCTTTTTAATGTGCGATATGTTAATGGTTAATACGAACGTAACTGGTGAACGGGGCTGAAATAAAAAGTTTAGTATTTAGTAACAGGTATGTTAGAGTTTTAAATGTATTACATAATAATACATCTAGCGAATACTATGTGGAAATGATACAAAAATTGTCGAAAATTAATCAGCAATAATAGAAAAAATCTGATATGGGCAGCACATGACTTTCCGCATATAATGCAATGAATTTATTACTCTTACAGTAAAAAATAATGTATTAAGATCCACGGTACTTTATAGTTGAATTGTACATTTGGCGATTTTCCGGATAGTAACACGTAAAACTTTTTCGAAGTACCGAATTAACTCATATTTTTTGCAACTCTAAATAAAAAATCTGATGTGGGAAGCACATGATTTTCCTTATATAATGCAATGAATTTACTACTTTTACAGTAAAAAAAAAAAATATTTTTATAGTTGTTATTTATATTCTTTCCAAGATATTGAATTTCCGTCAATGAGTCGTCATTTTCCATGTCGTCATCATGAATGTGTCATCATTGATTGAGCGTCATTTTTATCCATTTGGCGCGTTTTTCGCTAATTTAGCAACTTTTAAAAAAGTCGCCAGGTTGGCGACATCCCACCAAATTCGTCGCCAAAATCTCGCCAAGCGTTATAGACGAAGAAATAAGTTATTCTTACAGCAGTTAAATGACTATTGACGTTCAAATACAAAAGTATTACTCAAAGTATATTTTTTCATGAATGGAACGAACTAGATCCACGAGAATGATGTCACCAAATTTATCGCATGGTATTGCATATGAAAAGTGAGCATGTTTCTCGATAGGAACTATTTTTTTATTTTATATGACTTTTTAGCGTCATTTTTGCAATTTTGACTATATTTTTGTTAATCTGGGACAAAATATCGCTAAGTTGACGTTACTTTGCTAAATCATTCACCAAGTTCGCCAAGAGCCAACGGATGTACCATGCTGAAAAAACCGGTTCACGTTAGATCACCAAAGTCAGGCAGCATCGGGCGCGGTTAGTACTTGGGTGGTTGACCACCTGGGAACACCGCGTGCTGTTGGCACATTTTGGGTGCGGTAGCTCGGTGATATCCGCGCTGGATTTGCACGCAGCCACAACTGCCGCCGTGTTCATGCGGAGTACGATCACGTTAAACATGTGGGTCCGTAAGTCCTTCCGAGAGGTTGGCGGTAGGGGAAGGAGGGTACGGTCCCTGTGGATGCCTCCTCCGGTCTAAATTGGCCGTCCAAACAGTTACCTTGCACCTTTCTGGCAGGTCGGACTATCTGCGTCTCAACAACAACAACCAAGTTCGCCAGATGCGTCAACAAGTGCTACAGACAAACTCAGAGACGAGCATTTCTTATATACTAGACGGTGTGCACGTCGTATGACGGAAACCGGAATTTGCAAAATTTACTTCCCATATGGAGTTATTTTTATCAATTTGACGATATTTTTGTCATTTTGGCAACATTTAAAATAGCGCCAAGTTGGCGACTTCCCGCAAAATTTCTTACCAAGTGTTACGGACGGATGGACGCAGAAATGGGTTATTCTTAGTCTACTCTTATGTTCTTTCCAATAAATTGAACTTTCATTAGTCGTCAATTCCATTGATTTAGCGTCATTTTTATTAATACTGCAACATTTAAAAAAGTCGCCAAATAGGCGACACTCCGCCTAATTCATTGCCAAAATCTCGTAAGCGTTATGGAGGGAGAAGTAAGTTATAGTTCTTATAGGATATAAATAACTATTGGCGTCCAAATACAAAAATATTAACCAAATAATATTTTATCATAAATTGAAAGATCTAGATCCACAAGAATGATGCCACCAATTCATCGCATGATATTACATATGAAAGAGCATATGTTACAATAATTAATACTTTTTTTATTTTATGTGATTTTTTGGTACAGTTTTTTTAAAATGTGCAATATCTCAAAAACGGTTCATGCTAGCGTTTTAAATGTTTGTGTCAATCGTTTTCTAATGAAAAAATACAAAAGAAATGATAATGCACATAATTTTATTAAAGGTTTTGATTTTTTTTTGTTTTTTTCAAAATTTTACTCGAAAATTTAGGGGGGTTCTGAACATTCGATTCCGTTTAAAACAAAAGGTTTCTAGTACTCACGGATTTTAATTTTTATAAAGAAATTCGTTCGAATCACTCCATTCGTTCGTAACATATTGTCTCCACATACTTACTGACACACACACACACACACACACATACTTTCGCGCGCACACACATACACACACACACGCATAATTTCGCACACACGCACATATACTTTCGCACACAGATACAACACATACTTTCACACGCACACACACACCACATACTTTTACACATACACGCACACGCACGAACACACACACACAGACATTCGCACACACACACACACACACGCACACACACACACACACACACACACACATACTCTCAAAAACGAGTGATTCGTGTTCTGTGATGATTGAAACGTGCTCTCCCGTCGAAAACTCGTATTCGAATTTTCAAAAACGTCACAACATTTTCCTTATACATTATACTATGTATATAAGGAAAGTAAAAATGGCCAACCGCTTTCTATAATACAAGAAATAATCAATAACAAAGAAATGTATCGAATTTGGTGTAATTGAGTCAATTTCCAGAGAATGTTCCAAGCTAACATACCACGTTTCACTTATATTTTCCCTTGTTAGATGCCAAAATTTCTTTAAAGCTTTTCTTTATCCTTTATAATTTTAAATGATGTATTGTTTATAAACGAAATAAATATATAAAGATTTATCCTTCAAGTAAAATTAAAGCTTCACTACTTTAAAATGCTTATCCAATTTTTGTGTATTTTCTAAATTTTCTACGCATACAGTTATTTTATAAATAAGCTCTTAAATTAAAGAAACTCCCAATACTCTTATATCTACACACAAGGAGCTAATTTCTAATAGTATTAGCAGTGCTTAGACTATTTATAGATGTTGGAAGAAAATTAATTGTATAAATGGAGTTTTATAAAAAAAAAACTCCCATAAGAATATTTTAATATATTTTTAATAAAATGTCTTAAAAATTAAACTATGAGTATACATCTATTTTTAAAAGTGTTCCCAAAATGTATTTGCTCTGTCAGTAACGATCAAAGTAACTACATTTAAAAGCGAAATATTTGCTGTTCGTTCTATCTTACATTACTCGTAAAAAATAAAAAAATATTTGTATTTTCAATCATTTGTACTTATTTGCTGTGGAAAAATTAAGAATTATATATTTAAAAAACATATTTCTGGAAGATAAATTAAAAATGTTTATTATTTGGAAAATCTCTCTAGATATTACATCACAATCAATGTTTGGGGGTCACTATATTTACTCAATTAATATATATATTTATTATTTTAGGACTATTTTCAAATTAGTTTAATTACTGTTATATTTCACTGGAATTATTTTCCCGATGTTAACTGTTACATTTTTCGTTATATATTTTTTATTAAAAAATTACTCATCGTATTTAGTTTGGATAGTTAGAAAATGATTTTACTTATATATATATATATATATATATATATATATATATATATAATATGTTTGTATATATGTATATATATATATATAATAATAGAAGTTTGAAAATCCAATGAACGAAAAATAAGAAGATGTAACACGATAAACCTAACTTTTTAAAACACCCACAGAATAAAATATACAGCAAATCAACAATCAAATGGATAAAAAACACAAGCTATCACGCTACAGAAAATCAACAAAATTAAAAGGCATGGAAACAAAAAAAGAAAAACTTTAACTAAATTCAACTATCTAACTGGCTTACAAAACAAAAGTAAAAATCAACTAATCCTCATGCAAATGGAAAAAAATAAATAAAATAAATATCGAATCAACAAGTCAATGAAAAATATCATAATACAAAGGTATGGAATCGAAATAAGTATAACAAACGAAATCAAGCACAAACGCCATACACGTGGACGAGGCTCTAAGCCTAAATCATGAATTGTTAACCTCTACAAAAATCTAATCATGTCCAAGTTTTTTGTAGAAGCAAACACAAAAATGTATGTTTCTGAAGAAATAGATAGATTATATCTATATACTATTTCTACTTGGACGACATACATAAAGAAGGAATAAAAAAGAAAAAATGAATACCTGGAAAAAGCACAGCGTATGTACAATCGAGTCGATACTGGGAACACTGATAGAAGCCACCAGTGTTGCCATTCGTAAAGAAAAAATAAAAAACCATTTACTGTTGCCATTCATAAGAATTGAAAAACAGTGAAGCGAAATGTTAAGAAAAAGTATTAATATACAAAAAGAGCTACTAAAAGGAGGGGCAAATAATAGTAATGCTGAAGTAGAAGAGAATGTAAAAAAAATATATATAAAAGAGAATGGAGATGTCTGGATAATATAAGATACTATGAATAGAATTATATGATACTATGAAAATATGATACTATGAAAATATGATACTATGATATGATACTATTATATATATATTTATATATAGATACATGCTTATATATATAAATATATATATATATATATATATATGTTTATATATATATATATATATATATATATATATATATATATATATATAAATATATATATATATATAAATATATATATAATAAATATATATATAATTGATATATATATATATATATATATATATATATATATAATCTTGTTTTAGAGAATTATGGCAAAATGCACATTGCATGTAAAATTTGATTAAGAGAGAAGAAAGTAGAAGAAGAAGAAGTATCTTAACACACGGAGCGATATTCGGAGTTGGCGAACTCAGCGATTAATTGGAAGAGCTTGGTGACATTGTTCGCAAAGTTAAGGGAGTTGGCGAGCGTCTGCTAATAATGAGATGGAGCCCAAACGGGGGCATCATGCCTGCTGCGAACTGCGGTTAAAGAGTTTCAGTCAATAGAGGGCGGGATCCCGAGGCAAGCATGGGACACTTAGGCGATTGTGTGAGCCTTCCGAATTAAAAGAGCTCGTGAAGCGAGCTCTAGGGCATGTAAATGTAAATTAACAAGGGACGGTACCTAACGAAAGCATTACGCCTTCGTATCAAGTGACACGAAAATGCTCACGAAACGAGCTTGGCCAGCGTCAGCGAGTAGGAAGCGAAGTCTCCCAGCTCGTGAATCCAGTTACGGGGTGAATGAGCGGCATCGATTGAAGAGCAGAGCCCCGGTGTTTAGTGAACGTCAGTGATTAGGAGGAGAAGTCTTCCGACTAGTGAATCGAGTTAGAGGGTAAATGAACTGCATCTAATGAAGAGCGGAAATCCCGGGATACTGCGAGCGTCAGAGAGCATGAGACAAGTAGGCATTCGTATGTGCTGTCCATATTAGAAGAGCTAGCAAAGAATGTACTAGGGCTGGTGAATATCAGTTAAAAAGGACGGTATCCATTGCGTATCCAGTGCTCGAGAAGCAAGTTAAGGGGATTGATAAGCGTAGCGAACAGGAGACGGAGCCCCTAGTTAATTAAAAAAAATCTGATGTGAGCAGTACATGACTTTTCTTATATAATGAAATGAATTTACTACTTTTACAGTAAAAAAATAGCTTATTTTTATAGTAGTTATTTATATTCTTTCCAAGATATTGAATTTCCGTCAGTGAATCGTCATTTTCCATGTCGTCATCATCAATGAGTAGTCATTGATTTAGCGTCATTTTTTTCCATTTGGCGAGTTTTTCGTTAATTTAGGAACATTTAAAAAAGTCGCCAAGTTAGCGACATTCCATCAAATTCGTCGCCAAAATCTCGCCAAGCGTTACGGAAGAAGAAATACGTTATTCTTACAGCAGATAAATGACTTTTGGCGTTCAAATACAAAAGTATTACTCAAAGTACCATTTTTCATGAATGGAACGAGCTAGATCCACGAGAATGATGTCACCCAATTTATCGCATGGTGTTACATATGAAAAGTTAACATGTTTTTCAATAGGAAATACATATTTTGTTTATTTTATATGACTTTCTGATAATTTTTTTGAAAAATTCGCAATATCTCGAAAATGTTAGAGTTCTAAAATTTATGTCAATCGTTTTCTAATGAAAAATTACATAAGAAATGTCTATTTGCGTAACTTTTTTTGCGGTTTTGATTTTTTGACGATTTTTTCAAAATTTCATTTGAAAATTTAGGGAGTTCGATTTGTATGCCAAATTTCGTTCGAATCGGTCCATTCGTTCGTCAGTTATCGTTTCCACAAACTCACTGATACATACACACACACACATACTTTCACACTCATAAACATACATTCACACACACACACACACACACACACACACATTCACACTCACACACATACATTCACACACACACACACACAGACGTCACTTCAAAAATGTTTGATTCGTGATCAGGGATGCTTGAAACGTGCTCTCCCGTCGAAAACTCGAATTCGAATTTTCGACCCCGTCACAAAACTTTCGGTATACATTATGTATATAAAGAAAGTAATAAAGAGTAACGTAATAATAAATTAACGTAAATTAAAATAAATTATATTTAGTAATTTAAATTTAATTTCGTTTTGTTTGCTTTCGATCAGGTACATTTTAAATCATGTTATGTGTTTTTCAATAATTTAAAATATTTTAAATTATATATATATATATATATATATATATATATACTAGCCGCCTTTGGCGACCAGCCTGTTCGCTACCCTTGAAAATTCTGACCGTGGCAAATTCTAACCGTGGCACACTCGCTGGCGCGACCTACCAGAAGGAACGACCTACCAGGAAGTGCCACCCAATTTAGACAGGAACTCAGTGGGGGAGGCATCCACAGGGACCGTACCCTCCTTCCCCTACCACCAACCTCTCGGAAGGACTTACGGTCCCGCATGTTTAACGTGATCGTACTCCGCCTGAACACGGCGGCAGTTTTGGCAGTGGCGGGAATCGAACCCGGACCTACCTAGTGCAAATCCCGCGCGCTAACCACTAGGCTACCGCGCCCTCCGCGACAATCTCCATAACCTTCTTTTTATTCACCCAATTTAGACCGGAACCCAGTAGGGGAGGCATCCACAGGGTCCGTACCCTCCTTCCTCTACCAACAACCTCTCGGAAGGACTTACGGATCCACATGTTTAACGTGATCGTACTCCGCGTGAAAATGGCAGCAGTTTTGGCAGTGGCGGCAATCGAACCCTAGCCTACGGAGTGCAATTCCCGCTCGCCAACCACTGGGCTACCGCGCCCTCCGCGACAATCTCCATAACCTTCTTTTTATTCACCCAATTTAGACCGGAACCCAGTGGGAAAGTCATCCACAGGGTGCGTACCCTCCTTCCTCTACCACCAACCTCTCGGAAGGACTTACGGACCCACATGTTTAACGTGATCGTACTCCGCGTGAACACGGCAGCAGTTTTGTCAGTGGAGGGAATCGAACCCGGGCCTACCGAGTGAAATTCCCGCACGCTAACCACTGGGCTACCGCGCCCTCCGCGACAATCTCCATAACTTTCTTTTTATTCACCCAATTTGGACCAGGACCCAGTGGGGGAGGCATCCACAGAGACCGTACCCTTCTTTCCCTGCCACCAACCTCTCGGAAGGAATTATCGACCCATATGTTTAAGGTGATCGTACTCCGCATCAGTGGCGGGAATCGAACCCAGGCCTACCGAGTGCAATTCTCGCGCGCTAATTTAAATTTATAACGACCATATGCTAGGCTCTTAATTCCACCATCCTCGTTCCATCGTTCCATCATTTAAAATAGCCATAAAATTAAAATATCCATTTAAAATATCTATAAATTAAAATATCCATAAATTAAAATATCCATTTAAAATAAAAAAATCAACCATATCGTTCCACCAATCCATAAATATAATAATTTCAAATACATCACCACAATTCAAACCACCATAATTCAATCATTTAAATTATTTAAAATATCCATTTAAAAATATCCATTTAAAATATCATATAAATATAATAATTTCGCCCGATGTATACAACACTTATGCTCGTAATTCAGTTAAAACCGAAAGCGCGGTCTCCATGGAGACGGGGAAGAAACTAATGCGGATGGGAGGAAAATGCCGTTGGGGAACTGAGCCGGTAGCCGACAAATTTAAAATCATGGCGTCTTTAAAATTGCCATCCTGAAGGCAATTTTCATTATTTCTGGACCAGATTGGACTTGTAAGAATGCCAGATGTTTGACCTTTCTGAAAATGTAAATTATTAGTCGAAATTATGAGTACTTTTCACGATGCGAGAATTTAAAAACCAAAAATCGTTTTCTTGAGCAAAAAGTGACTTTTGTTTTAAAATCTTTAAAAAATATTAGAAATCGAAATTCAGATTTGAAATTGATATATTTTTACTCGAAATTCTCTGCTCTTTCCGATGGTGTAATTTGTTTTTTTCTACGATGTCTGGATCGTGGAGAAAAAAGGGCAAAAAGGCAAAAAACGGTCGAAATCGCATAAAACATTAAATAAATAAAAAAATAATTAAAATTTTCAAAATCGGTTTTCACGTGTCCCCTTCCCTCCCCCCCGGGTCTCCGATTGCCAAATTTCGTAGCTCTCCGACGCGCGGTCGCGAAACGTATAGTGTATAAGACAGACAGACAGACAGACACACACACACACAGACATTGCCTTTTATTATTTAAGATATATATATATAACTCAATAATTAGAAAAAGAAAAAAGAAGAATGACATTGTATCAAAATTTCGCAGGGGGGGATTGTGACCCCCACTTCCCGGTTTAGCCAGCTTTATGTCATGACGACACTCCCGGAAGCGGATACAATGTCGCCAACCAAGTACATATACTAATACTTTAAATGTAAAAAAGAAAAAAGTTGAAAAACCTATACATTCCCTAACCTATACAAAGACTACGCGTTTTACTACATCCAAACAGAAACACAAAATACTACAAAAATGACCCACATCCAATACCAATATATCAAGAAAAACAAGCCACGCATACACCTCACCGAAATGTAAAAGACTCTTACTTTGTACCTAATGATCTCCCTCAAACAGTCAATAGTCTCCCTCAAACAGTTGTATAGAAATGTACTTGTCTGAGCAGCTTGGCGCCTTTGAGTATATTTTCAATTGTCAGTTTTTAGATGTGATTGATGTAATATTTATATGTATATATATATATATATATATATATATATATATATATATATATATATATAATATGAAAAAATGAAATTGAAAATGGAATAATACTATTAGAAGTTGTGTGTTTACGGGGTTGTAGAGAGGTCAAGGGGGATTGCGACCCCTTTTCCTGGTTTAAGCATGCTTTTAATCCCAGGAAACACTCCCAGAAACCACTACACGCCCGAAACAACAATCAACAGTATGGCAGGGGAAAAAACGGAATCCCAAAATGGAGACCTTAAAGTCACAAGAACATATAAAAGCTTATAAAATGAAAGAAGTATGAATAAAAATATATATTCTAACCATGTATAAAGTTTAAAAAGGATGTTCGTAGATGCGCTACGTCGTTAGACGTCCATAGACGAAACCCATGATAAATACCAGATGTAAAGATACTTTAAGTCACAAGAAGATCTTAAAGTCACAAGAACATATAAAAGCTTATAAAATGAAACAAGTATGAATAAAAATATTCTAACCAAGTATAAAGTTTAAAAAGGAAATTCGTAGAAGCGCTACGGCGTTAGAAGTCCATAGAAGAAACCCATTATAAATTCCAGATGTTGCGATACTTCAAGTCACAAGAAGATCTTAAAGTCACAAGAACATATTAAAGCATATAAAATGAAACAAGTATGTATAAAAATATATGCTAACCATGTATAAAGTTTTAAAAAGGATGTTCGTAGATGCGCAACGTCGTTAGAAGTCCATAGAAGAAACCCATGATAAATTCCAGATGTATAGATACTTCAAGTCACAAAAAGATCTTAAAGTCACAATAACATATAAAAACATTTAAAATGAAGCAAGTAAGAATAAAAATATATTCTAACCGTGTATAAAGGGGGTTCTTGGATGCGCTACTTAGTTAGAAGTCCATAGAAGAAAACCATGATAAATTCCATATGAAGAGACAGATAAGCTCGTGGTTAAAGAGTATCTGATTCCAAACAGATAGAGTTGAGTTGTAGCAAATTATCAAAATTAGCATATATTTCTCCACGGTACTTTTTACAATATGCCATAATAATAATGTCTTATGAAACGAGGTGGGTATGAATGTTTTAAGGCTTCCATAATTAGACTTCGTATGCAAATATCAATCTGTTTATCAGTTGAATTTAAACGTCTGTATCTTGCAAAATGATTAATGATCACATTACGTTGTATAGTTATACTCATATTAGTATTCCAATGCGTAAAGTAATTGATTGTGCAATCAAAATCACGTCTTTTATCAAATATCTTATAACAAAGTTTTTCTTGATGATCATAATATATAGTGATATCCAAGAAATCTATCTCTTCTATGTTGTTATTTTCAGATTCTATGAGCTCCAAGTTAGATGGAAAAAACTAAAGTCAAATTTAAAAGTTCTATCAGATATCCCAATCAAAACATCGTCAACGAAGCGGTAATATGGCATCTCGTTAATAATTTGAGTTCCTTGTTCATACTTTAATAAATAAAAATCAGCAAGTAGAGATGAACATCCCCCACCCATGGGTATACCGTTGATTTGCTTATAGAATCCAGATCCATTGTATAAAACATTTTCGAATATGACCAATTTAATAAGGTTATTAAATCTATTTTTGTCATATTGTAAATGTAAATCAGATGTCAAATATGTTTCCATCAAAATCTTAAACAGATCTTGCAAATTAATGTTGTTAAATAAGTCTTTGAAATCATAGCTTCTAAAATAAAAACGGTCTGGGAATGTTTTTAATTTTTCAAGAACTTCGTAACTGTTATTCACCATAACGGTGCCATTGGTTCGAATCTTCTTTATTATAAGTGTCAAGAGTTTTAACAAATACTGTTGATTGTTGTTTCGGGCTTGTAGTGGTTTCTGGGAGTGTTTCCTGGGATTAAAAGCATGCTTAAACCAGGAAAAGGGGTCGAAATCCCCCTTGACCTCTCTACAACCCCGTAAACACACAACTTCTAATTGTATTATTCCAATTCCAATTTCATTTTTTCATATTGTACTTTGAGGCTTAGATAGTGCAGCAAATGCGCCTCACTATTCCTTGAATTTTATATTATATTTCATTTAGATTGCACTTGAGGAATATATATATATATATATATATATATATATATATATATATATATATATATATATATATATATATATATATATATATATATATATATATATATATATATATATATATATTAATGGATTTAATTTAAACAAAATAATTTGTTTACTTTTACAATTATTCTTTGAGGAGATATATCTTAAAGCAGAGAGTATTTCTCAACCACACCTTTTCTTGGTAATAACTATAAAATAAAGTTTCAGTGTATCTCAATTGGCATCCGATGATTTTAATCGGTCATGCAATTTACCGACCTTCAATTATTAAGAAGTACCAACACTATTTGAAAAAAATTTGTTCTGATGATAAAGCTGTAACAAAATTAACATAACTATTTATTCGACTTATCACACATATAAAAATTTCCATAATTTTAAAATTTCATTCCATTCCTAAATAATCTTAACTATTATATTCCTCAAAAGCTGTGGATATTATTACAAAAAATAAAGTACTTTCAGGCATTAACCAACATGTTCTAGTTTAAATTATTTCCGAAAGTCATTACTAAGTGAATGGCGGATTTGGATTAATTTAATAATTTCTGCAAAAGTTGAGCACTTGAATTCACATAATAACTCAGTTTAGTAATTCTTAAATTATATTATTTAATGATCTACGCAAATTATTTTCTGCATGTTTATTAGATTTTCGTCGAATTCATTTTTGAACTCATAAATTTGAAAAGCTATTATTTTGAATTTGCAAATGAAATAAATATTATATTTCGAAATTTAAATAAAATAATAATATAACACAGATAAAATTATATATTGTTTTGAAAAGTTTGTAATAAGCTTTGAGATTCCCATAAAATGCAGTCTAGGTCACTTGGTGAGGGCAGAGGATCAAAAAATACCGATTGCAAATATTTCCTTCAATTTTGTAATAATCCGAGTAATGTTGTTGACCTATATGTACAGTTGGGAAAATACAAATACTGAAAATATCGGATTTCCCTAACGTATGACATTTTTTACGAATTACCAAATTTTAATATTTTGAGAATAAAATAACGTATCCTTAATTTTTCTCAAAATTTTATTTTTCTTAAAATTTGATCCCGCTGAAAATTAATAAGATGTTTCATTTTATTTATAAAAACACACATAGAAAATGTTTTTGATTTTTGTCATTTCAAAAATATACTCTGCTTGTGGGAAAATAAAATGTGATTGTATAATATTTCCACAACATGGCGAAGCTCATGATAGCTTCTAAGCAATGGCGTATCCATTTACTTCTGAGTTAAAAATTCTAAAAGTATATAAAAATAATTAAAAATGGCAAGTTTGTTAAATATTTAGATGTGTTTTCATTTTAAATATAAGACATGCAATACCTCGAAATATAGCACGTTTTAATTCGAAATGGCGTCACTTGATTTAAAAAAAGATCAAAAATTGTATATCTTTTAGTTCGGATTGTTTAAAAATTAATACACCTCTTAGAAACTAGTACGTATCAAATTTAATTTGAATGAATCAATTTGTTCAAGATTTATCTTTTTCACAAACTCACAGACACAGTTGAAACTCTGTTGATATACAGTGAAGGAAGCTCATTATGTCTAAAAGAATTAAAATATTGCAGTTCTGTTTTGAGGTTCACAATCTCTCCCACTAAATTTGAAAATTACAAAACTAAGGAATTATGTTAATAAAATAAATCAGAACGACAAGCATGAAAATAAAATGGATTGTTACAAAAAGAATTAAAATAATACGTGGTTTCACTACAGCCATAGAAGCCGTTATCAAATGTTTAAAGAAATAATAATTGTGAAACAAATAATTTATTTGTAATGAAATCTTATTAGCTAATATCGAAATACAACATGAGTTTTATATGCTTACCAGGAGTTATATCATAAACACTTGACAGTTGAAGATAAGTAAGGAGGAAATATAATTAAGAAAATGAAACATGATATGTTAAATGATGGGAATTCAACATTCAGTTGAAAATTATATTTTTTTCTGTAAGGAGAATGACATATGGCCTTCCGATGAGTATACCTATTTTGTATTTTTAATAATAATGCAGTTTTATTGGAAGAGTTTTAATTATGTGGATAATTGAAGGATTTAATTTTAATTTAAGATTTCTACTAAATTTCACTCCTTACTGAGTTGAATGATCATTTGTAAATACGATCTTTTCTTATTACCTATAAATTCTCAAAAAAGCCTGATTTGAGAAGATTATATAGTTTTCATAGTATGCAAGGTGATGAGAACTGCTTTTTCTTACATAGTACAGTAGAGAAGATTGCTATTTTATAGTATGTATATCTTCACCCACAGTTCCTTAAATTGTTATTTTTTAGAAATTTAAATTGGAAATTTATTTCTTAAGAGGAAAGTTCACATCTTTGACCAGAAAAATGGTCGAAATTTTACATAAATTTGATTTTTCTTTCTTATTGGTCAGCTATTCCATATCTGCATTAAATATTTAGAACTGCTGAAGCTTATGTACTACTAAACCTACTAAAAATTAAAATATTATTATTCATAAATTTCAAAATTAATTAATGAAAGTGGTATTTATTATTTTTTAAATATTTATATTTATTCACGTCAGATTAGCCTTTGGCAAGACTTAATTTAATAAATTATTACATAGAACCAAATATATCATCCGAGTTTCAAATTTTAACCAAGAAAGTTCCTCTATTTCTATTTTAGGGCTTTAATTAAGTCAATTTGAATAATTAATACATATAAACAAAAAAGTATCCCAGTTTTAAATGTGAAATATGAAATTTTATCGTTTCCAGTCCTTAATTAGGTAATTGAACATAAATATACTTTTCTAACTGCTTTTAACATTATAGGCAACCAAAATTTTATATCAAAGATAATAATTCATTTGAATCTACCTTTAATTTACTCAGTTTCAGAAGCCATTAGTAATTAGTTGATAAAGACCAGAAAACCGCATTTTCAGATATGCGATGTTTAAATTGCAATGTACGCCTCAAAAAGAAAGTCATAGTGTTTCATTTTTATACATATATCACTTTTGACTTATCGTACAACAAAGAAATTAGAATTCTATTTTTAGCATTTATTAGGCTACAAAATTATGTTAAAATTTGATAATAAATTTTCAATATTTTCTATTTTAACAATTACAGTTAATTGTGAATTGTGAATTTTTATGATCTTCACATGGTACAGTAATATATATATATATATATATATATATATATATATATATATATATATATATATATATATATATAAAAAGTTTTTTGCAAGTATGAAAATCAAAAGATAGATGTTTGAATTCAGAAGTAAATAATAAATATAAATGTACAATTAAAAGACGTAATAGAAGTCAGTATGTAGAAAACAGATTATAAAACACAAAATAATACAGAATATAAAACTTTCATCATGATATTGCGCAAAGCAGCTAATAACATAATGGATTTATAAATAAAAATTAAAGGATTTTAATCGAAAATAATGCATAAACTACTGTATGTACAAAAAAACCCATCTCTAGCATATCTGTTACAAAAGAGTAACTATAGGCCAAGACTAAGGATAAAGAGAGAAGGTAACATATCACTACAATGGAAAGGGGGATGAGAAGAATATTAGGATTCAAAAATCACAATTAAAAGTATATAAAAATAAATAAAAATAAAACTCGGCAAAAATGAGAATAGGCAATGACAATCAGCTTAAGATAAGAGATTAAGAATAGATAACAATCAATTGAAACCCCACAAAAAATGGCGTTATTTTTATATACTTTTAATTGTGATTTTTGAATCCTAATATTCTTCTCATCCCCCTTTCCATTGTAGTGATATGTTACCTTCTCTCTTTATCCTTAGTCTTGGCCTATAGTTACTCTTTTGTAACAGATATGCTAGAGATGGGTTTTTTTGTATATACAGTAGTTTATGCAATATTTTCGATTAAAATCCTTTAATTTTTATTTATATATATATATATATATATATATATATTTTAATATTTATAATCTAGTTTAGAAATTTAGGCAAAGGTACGCAAATGAATAATTTGTAAATTTAACAAAATTTCTTCTAAATTGATATTTTCTGATATTTTTACCGTATAAATTGTTACGAATTTTAAACATTTATAATTTAAATTTGATACAATTTTAATGCATGAATGTTGCATTTCAAGACTTTAAACGTACGAGAAAATAAATTAAATTCATCATAGAAAATCAAGCACAGCAACTCTCCTAAAATCGTTGATAAAGCAGATTCTACATTAAAACCACTGGCCCCTATACAGAAACTACCTGAAAATGCACATCGCATTGCTTTTATTCTCGACTCAAAGGGTGCCAAGGGAGTGCGATATTCTCTTTGCATTCTAATAAAACTTTCTGTCATTACAATTATGCCACACTTCGTTTGCTTCATGCAAACTAGAGAACGCGCAGTGAGCTCTTTTCCAAACTCATTAAGAACGCGTCCTTTAAAGCCGGAACGTTGTCGAATCGTTGGGTAAGAGTAAGAGGAGCGGATTCTTCCGTAAAGTAATTCGCAGAATGAAAGCAGTATATCAAATTAAATACACTTTGGAAAATGCCTGAAAGCGAGCAGAGAAGCATGCTAAAGAGGTTAAACAGGGTGAGAAATGAGATGTCCTTGATACAGGGTCAAAATATCAAAATGTGGTCTGATGCACGCAAGAGAACTAGACGTGATGTTTCCTGATATAATGATATTTCAAGTCAGTTTATTTTATATTTGGGCTGTTGCGAATGGATTCATTAATTTCAATCGTACTAGTTACTGTGCAATTTGTTTTGGTGGAAAATACACTGTCAGGTTATGGGGTTTTGAATTTCATAAAATCATTAAATATTTATTTAGATATGATTCTAAATTGTTAATAGTAGCATTAGAACTAAATATTAGTGTTTTAATAAAATATTGGTAATATACACTGCATTCAACATAGTTTAATGGTGTGAACCGCTGTTGGAAGGAATAGGAGCAATTTCGTCTTTACCATTCGTTTTACTTTAGAACAAAACATTTGCTGGAATTTGAAGATATTTTTTATAAAAATGTATACCGCTGCGTTAAACTTTAATAATTAAAGAAAATGAGAACATAATGAAGAATGCGAATGTAAATATTTCATTATCTGTTTTTTGAAATAGTTGACTATTTTTATCACTTTCTATATATCATTTCCTTTGATTTGCACATTAAAATTTGCAAATATTTTCTGGCACGTGAAGGCTTTCTTTGATCTATTTTCATTATATACAAATATACATACATTTTATATTTCAAACTTTTGTGGAAGCAACTAAACAAATATAATGCGAAGAAGGAAAAGCAGTCATCCTTTCAGAATCCATAATAACGCACATTTGCAAAGTCCATTACGACGATGAAAGAAGCATGTACACCCATTCCAGTAGCTCAACGGTAGAGAGTCTGCAGCCAGTACGAAGATCAGTGGTTAGACTCTCTGTTGGGGCAGCAAGTTTATTTTACTACAAGGTTATTGTACATTATACTGTACAATATCAGCTGTGTCGTAAAATTCCAAACAACCCCGTTAATTTCTAACTCAAGGAGTTCTAATACGCTCTAAAATGCTCATTTTATTATAAATATTAATACCATGATAATTAGAAATCTGAATGGCTTTATTATTTGGATAGAACACTAAGGAGAAAGATCATTTCTAAACATTCATTCAGAAAATACTTTAAAGGTAAAGCGATCTGAAACCTTGGATAAGTGTAAGGGCAAAATGTTCCTTGTGGTGTGAATATGCAAATCAAACTAAATATACCACAGAAGATAAAGGGGTAGGAATAAGCACACTGAGCGGAATGTGAGGCAAAATTAACCTCTACTCTGAGTAATATAATACTCATCACGTACCAGATACACTCTCATCTGTGCAACGACAGAAAGTTATGCAAGAATGAATGCATCACGGTCTTAAACAGAATATTATATCTATTTACATAAAATTTGACAAACATAATGAATAAGAGTTGTTAGAATTATGATTGTATAAATGGAAAGTGTTGGGCCACGATGTGTGATTTATGCTAAATTATTAAAGTGTTTTATGTTGTTAAAGTGTTGAGACAAGAATGGGACGTTGTTGGGACATGGGTAGTTTGAATATGTGTGTTCTCTACTTGAGGAAATAGGAAGAGTCTTATTCATTTCATTTCCGCTACTTATGGCAACATATTTTATGTAAAACATTTTAGGTTGCGGCGAAGAGTAAATCTTGAATGAAATGTGACTTAAAGGATATGAAAGTGGAAGTATGTAACGGAAATGGCGTGATAATGTTACGAATAAGTAACATAAAAACATTGTTGTAATTAAAAGATCAGTATCACACTGTATGTACTAAATTTAATAAAATCGGAGCACATTTTTTCAATGTGCATCTAATTGCTTAAAAAATGAATTAAAAAATTTTTGGGACGAACATTGCACCGTTCATACAATTATTTTCACTGATTATTTATATGGCAAAGGTTAAATAAAATCATATAACAAATGAATTATACAAATATTTAAATATATAAATATTTTACCTTTCACTGCCTCCTATAAAACTGATTCTTCATAATATCATCTTCATATTAAAAACATACTTTTGAAAAATTAAAATGCAATTTATTTGCTTAAGGCTTAAAAAACTTGGCGTACGGCATTCCAATAAAAATATTTCCATTACAATTACGCCATTCTTAAATTCTTTGGTAGAACTAGCGAATCTCTCTTTAGAGCTCTCATTAAAGCTGAAAGCTTCCCGAATCGCTGGGCATAAGAAAGAGAAAAGGAAATCCCCCGAGAGCAATTCGCGACTGGAAAACTGTAAGTCAAGTTAAATATGCATAGGAGCATATAAAAAGTTTAAGCGGGATGAGAAATAAATAGCACTTGATATAGGGCTGAAGCATTAAAATGTAGTCTAATGCATTCGAAAAAACAACTCATAGCGACCTCTCAAATGTAAGCACTGCCTATGTGCCAGTGTGTTGTAAATTGTTCATTTTGAAGTGATTATCAATTTGTATCGTCTAATGCACGCGAAAAGCAACTCATGACGACCTCTCAATTGTAAGCAATGCCTTAGCGTAAGAATGTTGTTGCTAATTCGTCAGTTTGGAGAAAATGTCAATGATACTTAAGTATAAAAATAAAATTTAAACTCTGTTTATATTTCTGATTACCACTGGAGAACAGCTGTACCGAACTTGATGATTTTATGGGTAGCTATGGTATGGTCTCACGCAAAATTCCTTAGTGCATCCGACCGTCTGTCTTTATGTCCTTTATTTACATTCGCAATATGGAAAAAGTGATGCTTCACATGAATCTGTAAGTAATAATGGCGTTACTCAATATTTTTTATCTGCTGCTGATACGTATATGAATGTGTTGAACCAAAATTGTGAATTTCATAAACTTCTAATATAAACATTTTTTTTATTATAAGCGCAAAAAATATAAATTATTAATACAATTTTAAATACAAATTGTTGATTTAATATTCATTTGAAACCTTTTATTCACCTTGACAAAAGTGAAAACAATTATCAATTCACTATTAGATATTGCGTATTTACTAAATTTAGTATAATCAGAGAGCGTTTTTGCAAACAACCACTAATTGCTTCATAAATTCATTAAAATATTTTGGGAAGAAAATTCCACCGTTTACATAATATATTTTACTAATTATTTATATAGTAACGGTTGAACAAAATCGTATAAAAATTCAGTTATACAAATATTTAAATATATATAAACATTTAAATATACAACCAATTTAGCCAAGTTTATAGAAAGAAAATTAAGCCTTTCACTATCTCCAATAAAACAGCTTCCTCATTATCTCATCCTTATAGTCGAAACATACTTCTGAAAATTTCAGATGTAATTTTATTGCTTGAGAGTTAAAAAAGTGGGCGTAAGACATTCCAATAAAATATCTTACCATTACAATTACGGTATTCTTAAATTTCCTGCTGGAACTAGCGAGTTTCTCTTTAGAGCTCTCATTAAAGCTAAAATCATCTTGAATCGCTGGGCATAAGACCCAGAAAAGGAAATCCTCGGAGAGCAATTGACGAGTGGGAAAAGTGGGAAAATGTAAGCCAAGTTAAATATGCAGAGAAGCATATCTAAAAGCTTAAATAGGATGAGAAACTAATAGCACTTGATATAGTGTTGAAGCGTTAAAATGTAGTCTAATGCATGCGAAAATGCAACTCATGGCGACCTCTCATATGTAAGCAAAGCCTTAGCGCAAGAATGCTGTTGCAAATTCGTCAGTTTGAAGTGCTTATAAATTTGTATCCCGTATGCAATTTCATAGTTTAAGTTTTGATTCGTGTTAAGGTGATAATTTACTGGTTACTAAGTATGGAGAGATCAGGCTTTTTTTACATAGTCGAATATACTTATGTTTAAAAATAAAATTGAAACTCTGTTTATATTTCTCATTAACAAGAAAGAACAGTTCTATCAAATTTCATGAATTTTTATGGGTGCTATGGTATGAACTCATATAAAACTGAGCCGTGCGTCTGTCCTTCTGTCTTTATATCCTTCTAACTGTTTCCTCACATTGAGAGTGACCCATTCATTATATGAGCTTCCAAACAAATGGGATTCACTTTTTATTCGAGTGTCAAACTTACGATATCTAAGCGTTTTTAAATCTCTCTACAATAAATGCAATTTGAATTCCAAAAACATAACCCGATCGTTGTTTGTGTTTGTATAGCTAAATTTATTGAATTTTTGTAAACTAATATAACACAGAAGTAAACATTTTTCTCTGAAAACAATATTAAAAGATTGAAATTTTTATTTCGTTTATTTGAGTCTTCGATCTTTTATATATTACTACCATATATTTGCTTGTTTATTCTCTAGCATATAGACAAACAAATAACGTTCATATTTTATTTACATAGTTTTCTGAAAACTTTGAAAATAATACGACATGCAGTGATCATAGATGAAATGTTGTCTTACATACCGCAATTTCCATGTGATAAGTACTATGAAATGTTTTCGACCTATCTGCTTAAATTTGAAACGAATTTCAGAACTCTTATTAAGTGCGTATGCTTCATATTTAATGACCGCGGCTAGTCATATAATATCGGTGAAAATTTAATCTTAGTGAATATTGAATTTCCATGAATGCCAGAAATAAGTTCAATATTACTAATTTTTATTGTAATGTCACAAACTATTTTATCTAACATTATAATAGGCATGCATCTAATGTATTATATACTCATAAGTGCACGTACACTAATCGCAAATTTGTGAAAACAAAGAAAATACAGTGATATTCCCAGTCTGTAATTAAGGACATTTTATTTGAAAATCTCAGATTTTATTCAGAAATTATTTCGTAAGAACACCATATCTGTGCATATTTTATTCCGACTTATGATGTTTCAAGAGAGTGACAATATTCTTGCCCTCAAATAAGAGATGTTGTCACCACAATTATATCTCATTTATTTGCTTTATGCAATACGCAGTAGACACTGCTTCACCCTCATTAAGAATGTGTGTAAAATTTGAAATTTTCTCAAATTCTTGGGCAAAAGGGGAGTAATCAAATCCTCCGGAAAGCAATTCTTGGAACAGAAGCCGTAAGTCAAGTAAAATATACTTTAGAAGCTATTTCATACGAGCGGAACAGTCTAATTAAAAAGGTTAAATGGAATGAGAAATGGGGAATATTTGATATAGAATCTGAGTATGGAGGATTCAATGGCAAAACCGAAATATGGGAATTGCATGCATGTGCTGCGTGTAGCATTTTCTGTTGTTGAGGTAAATTGCTAAATTTCTGAGTCCTAGTTATAGTATAGTTAATGTTTTGTGGATGATGCGGTATGTTTTCATACATTGTTTACTGATAGTGGGTCAATCATGTTGATTACAATACATTTAAGTGTGAGAAAAATTTAGTTTCTGTAAAAGTTCTAATGAATGCATTAAAAATATAATATGATAATTTATTTATCTCGTTATGAAATATGTAACCAATGAAATATCCCTATTTTAAAAAATAGCCTGAGCATTTTGGGCATTGCTTTACCAATGGATGGCAAGAAGTACAGTTATGAAATGATAAATATGGGCTAAAATAAAACCGTAGATGTGTAAAATAGGTTGAAAAATATGATATAAGCAATATTTAATTAAATATTAATTAATGCAATTTAGCATTAACAATTCATCAAAGATGCAATTGTTTGAGCCGAATTCCAGCTTGTCTGTGTTTAGTTACTGGCAAACATGTCAGAAAAATAGTCTAGGATTGAATTATTGAAGTACAAAAAACATTTTAGTTAGAGATATTAATTTCCAGAATTGACTACAACATTAATTATCACGTTTTGGGCTTGAGATTAGAGCAGATAGAGCTAGCTCACAACCACGTTACAAAGAAGGTGTTTGCTTTTGAGCATCCCATTACCAACAACACTAGATTAAAAAAAAAGACATACACATGTAAGTAAACATTTTGGTTATATGTTTTATGACTGTAAAGATACTGGAATAGTTAGAAATATGTCTCCTCTTCTATGGTTTTAGCAATCGCAATGAATTAACACTGATTCATAATTGTTAATTCTATAAATTTCATAAAAGTGTAAAGAGGTCTCTGGAGTTTATAAGTGTAGCAAGCAGGGTCACAGACCTCAGTGCATTAAAGTAAATCAAATATAATTCAAGAAACAATTCCCTAATGTTTTTCTTAATTATGCAAACTACTTAAAATAATCCTCTGACTTTATCTGTTGTACAATTAGGTTAAGTGCATAAGTAAACCTACCAAATTTGTGGGAGAAAATAAAAAAAAGAACTGTAACTTTCTCATTGTCTACGTTGAAGCAGATTTTACTTCAAAATCTCAGCATTTTACTCCGAAACTGCCCCATAAGACACCAAGCTTATCTGCATATCTTCAATTTCAACTTAAAAGGTGGAAAGAAAGTGTGAGATTATCTTTGCATTCAAATAAAACCTGCCATTACAATAACAACTTCTCTTCGTTTGCGTTATACGCGTATAGGACTGTGCTGTGAGCTCTTTTCCACCCTCATTAAGGAAACGTCTGGAAGTTGGAGTGTTCATGAATCGTTGGGCAAGAGTAGAAGTCCGGAAAGCAGTTCTAGGAAGGGGAATCTTAAGTCAAATGCAATATACTTTGGAATATATGAAAAGCGGAGAAGCATATTAAAAAGGTTAAACAGGGTGAGAAATTGAAAGTGTTTGATATAGAGCCCAAACGTCAAAGTGTGGCATGATGCACTCGAAAGACGAGGTCATGGGGATTGAAAAGGCGAATACCTAGCTTATAAATGAATGTGTTGCATTTGGAGTAGTAGGACGTGTCTCGTTAATTTCTCTAGTGTTAGTTATCACGCGGTAAAAGTTTTCTTGATTGATTTGATGTCTTGATTGATGCTTTTTATGGCTTGGTAACTATGGAGTGATTCAGTGTTTGTGTGTCAAAGGAGATTTTGCAGGTTTTAATTACATACATGTAACGGAAAAGGCAATTTATTATAATACTATGCTATTAGACACATTACTGCTTAAATTAAATTTTAAACGTGTACGTGTAAGTGAATTTAGGATAGATTTCCTTACGTGTACATTTTAAAATGAAACATGTATATTTTGTTAAGAAAATACGTAATACATTAATGTTGCTTTTATCAATCATTAAGTCTTATGCAAAATGTCGTTTTCGTATTGTTCTCAATGATAGTGCTTTTTTGAGATTACATTTATGAATTACGTTTTCACTAGATTAATCGTCTTGCAGATACTTTTTTAATAACGAATACTATTACTTTTACTATATTCTGATCTCCGATGGCGCAATTTAAAAATTTCAGCTGTTTTAACAAGAATTTTTTTTCCAAACGTGAACTACATTGTTGCAAGTAAAATGTGAAGAAACACAATGTAGACAATAACAAAGAATAAAATGATTTAAATACATATTTAAACACATTAGCTTTTGTCATTAGTACTTATAAAAGAAATTTAGGATTTATAGAAAATAGTTTAAATGTAAAAGTCATACTCTATTATTTTAATTAAAAAAATATTTTTATATTTTCCGGTTTTTAATTTTATTTTCTTGAAGTTAATATTTAAAAATGTTGGTTTATTTTTTTTGTACACTTTTCAATAATATTTATTTCAGATAGATATTCTTTAGTCTTTAATAACTTAAAAATCAGTGCTTGTATTTTATTTCAAACGATGTGAATCTTATAAAGTTGTGTGTACTTACGAAGCTTTATTGTAAAAAATGGAGCCATGAAATCACCAAAAAATTTGCAACCATAACATTTTCTCGGAAGTAGCTACAGATTTAAGGATTTATAGGCTAAAATTGAAAATTTGTAGATAGAAATCGTCCAAAAGAATTTCGATTTTATTTTGTTGACTCCATACATCTATACTGCAAGGGATCTACTTGATGTAAGTTCAAATTTACATTATATTCAAATTGAGCAAAAGAAATAAAATTAAAATATTTGCAAAATAGTGAAAATGGCCCGCTTACGTAAACAATGACATTACATGTAGAAATATTGTGATATAGTCTACGCATAAATTATGATGTCACATATTGAAAAATACATACAACAAAATTGACAAGAGATTTTTGGAGTCGTTTTAAATATTTGGTGGGGATATTTGTCGGACTGTATGTCATACACAAGTACAATAATGCACTTTCTTAAACGTTCATCAAAATGATATTTTATTAAGTGAATTACTGATACTTTAATCATAAAGATATACACAGTTATTTTGTTACTTTCAATACATCATATTAAAAAATGCAATGACAAACTATATGAAGCAATTTAATTGAGTTGATATTTGTAAAATT
Source organism: Amaurobius ferox (assembly GCA_951213105.1). Classification (NCBI taxonomy): domain Eukaryota; kingdom Metazoa; phylum Arthropoda; class Arachnida; order Araneae; family Amaurobiidae; genus Amaurobius; species Amaurobius ferox. Next base: position 145,156,836 of record OX578134.1, on the reverse strand, counting down.
TAAGATGCTACTAAAAATATAATCTGATACATATTTAAGATATTCAATTTAAGTGTTGACAATAATATATTTGCAAATACATATATTTGCACAACATACAATTCGGCCATAGGCAGACAAATTTGCATAATTCAACTACTGAATAATGCTAATTAAATTGTATTATATGCAGGATATTTAAGATTAAACGATTACAAACTACATTGAATTGTATTATAAACAGGAAATTTAAGATTAAACAAGTATTAACTACAAATACAAAAATGGAATTGAAATATGTCCAAATTTCAGCAAAGCATATATTATATCAAATTGAAACGTCAGAGATAACTGTGTAGAGGTTTGACACGCATAGAGTCAAGATCACGTTAAACATGTGGGTCCGTAAGTCCTTCCGAGAGGTTAGTGGTGGGGGAAGGAGGGTACTGTCCCTGTGGATGCCTCCCCCACTGGGTTCCGGGCTAAATTGGGTGGCTCTTCCCGGCCGTTCAAACAGTTACCTTACACCTTTCTGATAGGTTGGACGGTTCGGGTCTCAACAACAACAACGCATAGAGTTGAACACAAGTTTGCCAAACGCAACTTAAAATCTGCATAGGATCAAAATTACAAATGGAATCAAGGTACATATAAATAAACAGGGATTCGTAAAGAAAAATATTACGAGAATTATTGCAACTAATTAAAAGGAATGTTTTTTCAAAAAAGGGTTGAACGTTATTATTAACAACACATTGGGGAAGAGCCGTAAAATGTTTACCATTCTTGACGTCACGAGCATGTTCAGCTAACAAAAGGGATACTGACAGCACGTTTAGTACTACCAATATTGAACTTGTATTCATTATCAGGAGTTAAAAGGGGTACAACGTACACCCCAGTATGGCTTTTAAAGTTATCTCTTTCCCTAAACTTATCCGTATGGATGCGATTGAATAAAGTAATAATATTCGTGTGAGCAGGTTTAAACCCAAAGCCATGGCAAAATTAAATGAGAGGACGAAAAATCGTCGGGTGATATAGAAGACTAGATTTTACGGCCTGAAATAAACAACATCAACACGTTTAGTATTAGGTTAAATAAATTTAGGGGGAATATGAAGGAACATTTTATAAACAAACTCAAAGAAATAATCGGTTTCATGACCGAGATTAAAAATAAAGTTAATGTCATTAGTTAAAACATTAAAAACACGATTAAAATAAGTGTTAAAGGAAGCTTTTTAGAGAATATAGGATAAGATGAATTACCAGAGATACAAGAGTAAATAAAAGTGGGTTTACGAAAATTAGTGGTATGAACACTATGAGATCAGACTTGAAACACGATTTAGCGAAGGCAGTTTTATGTCTGTATTTATAATGTGTGTAATGTTTGACAATGGTATCAGTCGTAAGGTCGCCAGTATCATGGCATCCTGACCCGAGAGTGCAAATAGGCCATAAAACTCATAGGCCGATGTGAAGCCACGAGTATGGTTAAAACCATTAACTAATTATGGAAGATGACTGGTCGCATAGCCCTAAAGTCGACAAATGGGAGCTGCATAGGTGTGTCAGACCACAGGCAAAAGAGGGGGGAATCGAAGGTTCTAGAGATGATATACATGACTTCTACATGAGAATAAAGAGCGATTTCATAGAGACTTCCAAAGAAATGTCCTGATATACAGTTGCTCTGAAAGTTTTCCCAAGAAATGTCCGGGAGTACGATATGATCGATGAGTACGAGTGGGAGTACTACACCGCGAGATAGTTCCAGTACAATTATGATCGACTTAAGTAAGAGCTGTGTAATTTATTCTGGACTGTCTGGGACTCTCTAGAGAGGACATGTACTCTTCCCCCCTTCTAGTCCTCTACTTCCTTAGGGTCAACGGTCGAATGGATCTTGTCTGACTTCGTCAGATAGCCGGAGGATAAGCCAAAATACAACAACAACAACAAGAGCTGTGTGACAAAGTCTAAAGCCAACCAGCAGATATGTGCGAGTCAAATATTATAGAAGGTCATAAATGCAACTTCGGCATTTTTAATTTAACTGGTCTCACATTTTCAATCTCCTCCACAAATAGTAATATAATAATTGTTATAATAAATTTAATAACTAATGAATTGTTCTTAATAAATGATTTTATTTTAAAGTTAAATTGGTGCAATTAATTGTGGTTGTATGTTAATGTATTATATTCCAGGAACTCGCACTGGAGATAAATAAGGTGGAATTAAGCGGCACACAACGCAATGTGTTTGAATGTTTTACGATTAACGATCAACAGCTATGTTTAGATTATTTAATTTCATAATATGCCTTGAATATACGTTTTGTGCACCACAAAAACCGAAAGAGTGACGAGAAACAAGAATATCCAAAAACGGTACAGAAAAATTATATTCATGCTGAACGGTAAAATTGATAGTGGATTACAATCATTGACTTTATCCAAAAGATTTAAGAGATCATTTAAATCATGATACCAAGTAATAAAAACATCATCAACATAGCGGCACCAAAGAACAGGTTTATGCGTTAAAAAAGGCAAAATCTTGTTCTCGAGCTCCTGCAAAACAGCTTCAGCAAAAATGTTAGTAAAGGGCACCAAAGGATGGAAGATGCCAGATAAAGTGTAGCGTGGATTAAATTAATATATATATATATATATATATTTAATTATAGATGTCAAAGGAAACAAGAAATCTTTATATTATCGTTGTTCTCATATTAATAAAAAATATGAATAATATGTAAATATATACCTTTAAAATTATATTTAATATTTTGAAACTTTTAAATTTAAATTATGTGATTTTGTGGCTTAAATTAAGATTATGTGTGTATGTAAAATGTATCACACATCTTTTGAGAATGAAATGCAACATATTATGATACTTTAAATAGATACAAAGCTAACATTTATGCATTTAAAAATGAGATTATAACCGTTTTTAAATGCCACTAAAAGATTTCACAAGAAAACACGATTTATTTAGCATCTAAGAGAAATTCACTTGGCTCTAATGTCACTCTCTTTCCATTACACTTCACATTAACTCCAAAATGAGATGGGTTTGTCAGATGAGTTAAGGGGTGCGTAATATTCCTGAGAGCAGTTTTCTGAGATAAGCTTTGCATCTTGCACTGTTTGCACAACGTTTATATATAATAATGCATAATATATCGGATGAAAACTGTATTAATCTTATATACTAAAAGGAGATGCCTGGCTCTGTTTCTGTGTTTTTGCTGTTACTGTTTGTAACGGACGATTACACAAAGTATTATAAGGATCATACAAAAAACTATTACACAAAGTATCTTCTCTAATGGATATTGAATAAACTAGGTCCACGATAATGATATTAATAAATGTATCGCATGATATTGCATATGTAAAATAATGTGAACATATTTTACAATACTTTTTACTATTTAATTTTATGTGATGTTTTTCATAAATTTATTTGAAAAAGTGCAATATCTAGAGAACGATTTATGCTACAGTTCTTAATATTTTGCAAATTATTTTCTAATCAAAAAGTACATTCAAAATTATTATTTATGTAACATTATTGAAAATCCTGTTTTTTTATGATTTTTTCTAAATATTATTCTACAAGTTAGGGTAATTTTTTATTACATTTAGAATCGATAGTCTTCCTGTATCCTCTGATTACAATTTATGAACTAAAATTTCATTCAAAACGCCGCATTCGTTCGTGAGATATCGTTACCTAAGACTCATGTACACACATACATAGACCCAGGCATCCTCATGAAATCGTCCAATTTGAGTTCAGGGTTGCTAAGACTTGTTTTTCTCTTTAAATCTCGGATTCAAATTTTCGACTCCTTAACAACACTTTCCTCATGTATAGAGAGGGAATACTATTGTTTCAAACTCACTTTTGTTTCCTTACTTTTATTTTAATCTAATAAACAAAAAATTAAAGGTAGATATATCCGCGAGTAATGCATGCAATTCATTTTCAAGTCTTTAAAACGAAAGGTGTATACTAGAATATAGTAAATGCTTTTCCAAGAGCGCAACCCCTTCTCAGAGTATATATTTAACTTGCCTTTCCCTAGATTGTACTTCCTTAGAGCATATCAACTCTATTATTAGATGAGTTTGGCAGACCAGTTAGGTGAAACACATTACTCCTAAAATTCGCTTTTAAGTTAAGATTGTTATCACCAGAAATGCATTGGATGTTTGATCAAAATGATTAAAACATATTTATTAACACTATAAGCACTCTGAATAAAATGAAGTATTGTAATTAGAATATGTAATTTATTGTATAATACGGTTAACATAATTAAAATTTATCAATATTATATATAATTAATCTTTTGATGTTATGTAACAATTAATTTTATATTAACTCCATAATTATTTAGATATAAAAACAATTAGATATAATAATGATTTAGATATAAATGATTATTTAGATATAAAAATAAAGTGGGTATATATATATATAGTTATGAATTAATATTATGAAATGCATATTAATAAGGAAAACTTTAAAGCCAAAATGTGTACAGTGTGAGAAAGTCAAATAATAAGACAAAGTAACTAGTCAAAACAAAAAAGAAACGAAAATACAAGGTAGAATTATCTGCAATATTCAAGAAGTTATTTAACACGGAAATAATGTTAAACACTTATAAAGTAAATAATGTTGAAAATAATTTATGAAACCGAAGTAATGTTAAAAATTTTATTCAAATTGGATATAGTATGCGTCTAAACCAGTTACCGTTGCTCGAAAATCAAGACAAATCCCCGTATATTACTTACAAAAAGCGAGGCTGAAATGCAATATAAATCACTTTACTTTTCTGAAAACCCACAAACTACACTTCATCAGTAGCATGACATCATATAGTATGATACTATAAATTTATAATAAGCATTTATAATGTTAAGCATATTTGGAAATGTGCAAAGTAAAGTAGGGGCTTTACACACTCACAGAACCCGCCAAAAAATGGATGTTCTTAAAACTACAAAATCATGTATTTGTGCACTAATAGTCATCCATTGACCTAAATTTTGTGCTTATTTGCGCCCTTTAGCGCCAAATGTATGAAATTACATAAGGAGTAAAAACAGTTATTTACTACTAAATTATTGAACTGTCTGTTGGTCGAAAAAATTCAGTCATTACACGTAGTCAGCGTCAAATTTCAAGACCACAAGCTCAGCCAGCATGGAAATCCTGCACAATGACCAAATTCATTATCTCATAACCTAACGATAGAAGATGTTGCCACATCTTGGAATATCGTATGCAGTGCAGATATTGTAGCTAATGAGGGCTCAATATTTATAACAAGGGTGAAAACTAGATTCAGTGATGCTGATTGCTGCACTGAAGGCCTGAGTAATAGGGCATGCTTGTTTTATTTGTAATGAAACCATGTCGGAAAGAAATACCCTTTGCTTAGTACCTTTGAAATTGAACTTGATACTATGAAGATGATGTCTTAATTACAGAGCATATTTAATCTAAAATAAGACGGTTTGCCATCCAGGTTAAGAGGTGTGTAATAATCTCTTGAGTCGTACTGTGAGGTAAGCATTATGTAAGTAGAAATTCAGTGCTTTGTGATCCTTAAGAAGCATTTTACACAGATTAAGAAGAGAGAAGAAGCACATGAATGAAGCGATTCCATAGTTGGTAATTTCAACCGCACTTAAAATAACTTTTGTAAACGACGTTGCTATTTCAAATGAAGTAATATTTAAATGATTTAACTTTAATTGTTGTAAACGCTGTTGTCACTTCCAGGGAAGTAATATCTAATTGATTTGAATAATTAAATATAAATTTATCATTCAGAACCAATGCTGTAGCAATAATACTGAAGCAATCGGTGAGACTTTCATAATCGTTGGCTATCCTTATCGTTAAATTCTTAGTTATATATTTACACTTCGCAGGTATATATATATATATTTACACTTCGCGCATAAATAACAGTAATTAACTCTTCTTAGCAGCGCGAGATCGGGGTTCGAAGAGTGTCAGCGAACAAGGAGAGGAGAACAAACATTCTTATTGCGCCTGCGTATAGGAGATAGGATAAAATATCTCACGAAGTGATCTCCGGCGGTAAGTGAGTGGAGTACCCGAAGCTGGCAAAGACAGGATTTTAACGTGATCGTGTGTACTGGCCGGGCTGAAAGAGCAAAGCGAACTTCGGAGTTTAGTGGAACACAGCAAATAAGAGGAAACTCCCATCTGGAGCATTACGCCTGCGTAGCAGACCCCGTGAAATACCCCGCGTAGCTATAGTCAGAGGTGGGGGAAGAAGTCCATTGACTCAAGAAGAGAGCTGCTGGGGTTAGCGAACATCAGCGAGAAGAGTTTGGCATTTTCTACTAAATAAAAAAGTTATAGCATCTATATTCCTACGGACATAAATGCTAAAAATACATGTGTGCTTTATAATTTTATTTACCTATCATTATATTTACGTTGTGCATGCTTATTTTATTTGTTATTGCGCTGTATTTATTTCTTTATATCACCTTATTCTTCACGAAAGTTATAGTTAGTTTTATCAAAGAGAAAATAGTATATAAATATATAACGTAATTAACTTACGTGTACCATTTCTATAACTACATTTCAAATTGCTTAAGCTAAAGCATGTACATCCCGTTATTTAAAAAAGGTATTTGTCTAATGAAAACTAAGCTTTGACAAAATCCGAACTTTCATTACATTTTCACCAATTTATTACCACGTATATGAATCTTTACTAATTTTGTAGTACCTATGTACTCATATAAGATTCACTGAGGTACATAGCTCAACTTCTTTGGGATAAGAACATATAAAAAATAGTACTTACTCCAAGCTTACCCCATGAGTACTATTATCTACAGCAGATTCAAACAATTCGACATAAAATATTTGACATATTGAAATATATTTTTATTCTTGCGATTGTACATGCAACGTCAGTTGGCAAAAGTAGGAAAATGGCTGCTGTAAATTGCAGTTCCATTCCTTTCTAGTTGATCACATGGATTTTAAAAATGTTTGAAAAATATAAGAATCTTCTGGTACATTTTATCATAAAGAAGAGAAAAAAAGTTTTTTAGACAAAATTTCCTTTCCTTCTGTAGCTTATTTCTGTTCACTTTTTTTTTCATTCTAAAGTAAAGTCGCATTTTTCTTCTTCACGAATAAAACCGGTATGCATATCAAAAATGAGTATGGAAACTTATTCCTGGGTGTTTAATAAAGTTTTCGTTCTCATGCTTTTAAAAGTTTTCTTGGAAAAATAACAATTTACTTCGAAAATGAGGGACAGACATAACTTCGAATATGACCCGTGGAACAGTTAAACTGCATTTTATTTCTCTAAAAATAACTTTTTACTCATTTTACAACTTGATAAGATTTTATGTAGAATTATATTTTCGTGAGATTTCCGTAAAATTTATAGAAATAAACTGCACATAAAATATTTAATATTAATCAAAATATTTAAAAAATTGGGAGCATTACAATGTTTCCATTATTTAGATTTTTAATCTTATTTATTTGAAAAACTCTATAATAGGAAAATGGATATACATTAATATTTTTTTAATATTTGATTATATATATTGATTCATATCGATATCAAATATTATAGCAGAGGAATAGAAATTACATAATTTCACTATTACATAGTTTCACTATTTCTATTAAAATTCCTTGCTAAGACATTGGTTCTTTACAACAGATAGCAAATTGAACATCAGTTCTATACAAATATCTGAAGTTTAGATCCAGAGATAGAAACATGGCCTTGCCAGATAATTTTCATGCCAGGTGATCATTGAGATACTGGAACTATATTATTATATTTTATACTTACAATGAACCCTATATACTTTTTTAGCATATTTCAGATCAAATTGTGACTTTAGATCAAAACGACTTCCCCATTCCTAATACTTTTTGATCGAAAAGCATTATCTTCTACCTCACTGTTTCTCTACTCTTTTTATATAGGATATTATTATGTTCATCTTTATATTCATAAATTGAAAATCACTGCCATGATAATGTAGATTCATTGAAACTGTCAAAAAATGATAAATTTAAATCTCAGTTATCCACAGCGTGTAGACTGCAGGGTGAAGTTTACAGAGTCCACTTCGACAATAAGGGCTTGCAGTTTTATCCCAGTAGCTCAACGGTAGAGCGTCGGCTGACCAGTTCAGATATATAGGGTTCGAGTCCCAATTGGGGCAGCAAGATTTCATACAATGGTGCCAGAACACTTAACCCTGTAGGATAGTGCAAATATGTTAGAAATCTGAAAGTTAGCCTAGTACGGATTCGGTGAACTCTAACTGATTGAGCACCGATTTTTGGTTGAGAGGATAACGACAACGCATGATACTAATCTGGGTACAAATAGCAGTAGCAGGAGGTTAACTTCAGGTAAAAAAACAGGAAATGATCAGTCAGATTGTTAGTTGCCCGATAATCTGACATTAGAGGGTGGAGAATGCAGAGTCGACTTCGAGGATGAGAGCTTGCAATTTCGTCTCAGTCGCTCGATGGTAGAGCGTCGGCTGGCCAGTTTAGAGATCCAGGGTTCGATTCCTGGCTGGAGCAGCAAAGTTCTTTAAAAATTGTGCTCATGTGCCATTTTAAGCGCCCATTTTACAACGAGGATATGCCTTCAACTTTGGGTCTTTGTTTGAGCAAGATATATCCTATCTCTGAATTTTCTGAGAAGGAGAAATGCTAACTACTACTGGTACAATAGTATTCTCATCTATACTTGAGATGAACCTTATTTTTTAAAAATTGTTATGATATTTTGCATTAATTATAATTAAGATGGGCAAGCGACACATTTGAGATACATTTTCACATTTTTAATATAAAAAATTTGCAAATAGGTGAATAGTAACTTTGTGGTCATATAAAATGTATTATGTACTTTATCTGTAAATTTCGTAACTATTATTAGCAATATAGATATATATCACTTTCTCGTTTTGAGCTAAACCAATTTCAAAAAAGAGTATCACTGCTGTTAAAAATAATTATTGGCAGTCTATAGTGGTATTCAGTACAAATTCTTTGTAGTTACTTGATAGCAAACATATGAAAATTAGTTGACTTCAATTGTTTTCAGGGCTCGAGACTACTTATTTGAAATTACATTCAAAATGTGCAATGCCGTTTAAGAATTATGTCCTTTTACATTTGGCCATATGACCAATTTGAAATGCCGCCAAGTTGGATTTTTGAAATGCCGCCAAAATAAATATATATATCAGAGCAGGTTATCTTAACGTAAATAGGAGTTGTGTTCTTCATCTTGTTATACAAAAATTACTTTATAAAATAAGAATTTTATTATCACATTTAAATATTTTTATTCTGGTTTTTAATTTTTTTTTCGAATTTTTCTATTCAGGTTGGAAAAAGGACCTTGATTTCTTAATTTCTGTTTTATAGCAGACTGATGCATGTGACTTAACGACTAAATGTTATCATATTTCTGCAGATAACTTCAAAACTAAAACATGCGGCTCGACAACCCAGTGGTTAGCGAGAGGAAATTGCAATCGGACGACTTGAGTTCGATTCTCGCCTCAACCAAACACTGTCGCCGTGTTCACGCGGAGTGCAATCACTTTAAACGTAAAGTCCTTCCGAGAGGTTGGTGGTGGGAGAAGTACGGTACGGTCCCTGTGGATGTCTCCCCCACTGGGTTCCGATCTAAATTGAGTGGCACTTCCCGGCGGTCCAAGTAGTTACCTTTACCGAACAGCTTCTGGTAGGTCAGACGGTCTAGGTCGAAGAAGAAGAAGAAAACTAAAACGGGTGCGCCTACTGCTCAGACAAATACACACACACGCACGCTCGGCCACTCAAACAGCTGCTACAAACTCTAGGGTCAGTCAAGTGATCTGAATTTTGCAACACACATGCACGCGATGTTCTAAATGTAGCTCCTTCATCTTCGAGTGTTCCAAAAACTTGTAAATCCCGCAGAAACTCGATTTTCATTTTTTATCTGATTCTAAAACTTCCGTTACGCTGCAATAATTAGTAGCGAATTTAAAAAGAAATCCTTTTTTATTGTTCGTAAACACATTGTTGATCTAAATTTATATGTATTATTTTAAATAATTTGAGTCAAAACTACTGATATTTCAATTTAGTTCACTCAACTTCATTCCATACTTTAAGGGCCGTCGCTGCAAATGAGTGCTTTTAATGAATAAAGGTTTTATGCACCTAATGAGATCTGGTTAAAATGAGAATTTCTGTGACAAAATATTCTCGACCATTCTAATTACCATACTTATCAGTATCTCTCTAATTTACAGTTCGCATAACTTTGAAATAATTCCCATGTTTCTTCTTCCACATAGTTTCTGCGCATTAACAAAGGCAAGAAAATTCTTCTAAAATTAACTCTAGTTCCGGATGGAAAAGACTTTGCTGTTGAAAAGACATAAGCCATGATATGTTTGAAGTTAAGTTAAACATTTCGGGAAATTTTGCGAATTACTTTTAGGTTTAGTCTTATTTAGAGTTCTTTATTTTCGAAGTTAATTTAGATAAATTATCCGTACGTATAGTATAAAAAAGAAAATCAATAACATTTTAGTCGATATACAGGGTGATCCAAAAGTCAGGAAAAAATTTAAAAATTAATAATTCATGAACTAATAAAGATAAATAGATGCCGTTTGCACTGAAAGAATGGGAATGAAGCCGGTTTTTTTGTCAAGAAAAACGTATTATTAATATAATTTACATTTCTACCAACAGATGGCGCTATATTAGGTACCTAAATTACATTACATGGATAAGATACATTACTTTGGACAGATCAACAACCACTGCTATCTGTTTCAAGAAAGCCGTTATCAGCTACAGCTGCTATTTTTATACCGTCTGATAATTTGCATAATCTGATATCTGAACCTTATACAGCGCCATCTGTTTGTAGAAATGTAAATTATACCAAGGATATTTTTTTCTTGACAAAAAATCCGGCTTCATTTTCATTCTTTCTGTGCAAACGACATCTATTTATTTTTATTAGTTCATAAATTATTAATTTTTATAGTTTTTCCTAACTTTTGCATCACCCTCTATATATATATCAGTGAGGGAAAGTTCATTATGATATGTTTTTGCATTTATTCATGAATGATGTGTGAATCATTTTTCAAAATCCAGACATATGTCAAAACATATGTCAATCCATCATACGAGTATGTCAAAATCCAGATATTTAGCTTCCATTTAAAAATAAAACAATATTCTAGGGCAAAAATTACTGTATTTTAAAGCTAATTGAAAAGATGTGCAATTTCTAATGACTCTTTCAAATTTAAAAAATGTATAAAGAAAATTTACTTTTTTTTTTATTTTCGACTGTATTATCTAGATATTTAACTATCATTTAAAACAAATCAAGGTACTTTGGGCAAAAATTTGTGTATTTTTAAGAGTTTTAAAAAAGTATTATTTCACTGTATTTTGCAGATTTAAAAAAATGTATAAAAAAATTGACTATTTTTTTTTGGAAAGCAATATTTTATTTTCTAGAAGTTTAACCCCTGTTTTATAAAAGGCAAGACATATGGGTATAAATTAGGGTACTCAAATTGTTGTTTTATGTAGTTTTTGAAGTATTTTTGTAAATTATTAAAAATATAATATTTTTTTTAATTCTGGAATTATTTACGTACACTTATACATTATTACTTCAATAAAAACCAAACTCCAAGATTCTAGGTAAATAATTGGGGTATCAAACTGCTGAAAAACGACAATTTTTTAATTATTTTTGTATCTTTGGAGGTATTTTGTACGTAATTAAAAATATATTTATTACATTGAATTTTAAAATGTTTCTTGTACACTCTTACATCAATACCTCACTTCAAATAAAACGCGAGACTCGAAAAAGAACTGGCGTTTCACATCGCTGGGTATACAAACATATATAAATATACAGTCAGATGGGGTTTAAAAGTATAGATGTACAGTATTATGTTATAAAGTTAGTCTTTAAATTCAGAACGATAATTTTAATCTTTAATGTAAATATCACAAATATGCATTATGTTTTAATAACAAAGCATGAAACAATTGCACATTTCTTACTTAATATTATGGGAAAATTATATCTCTTAGACAAATAATGAATAGCGTCTTAAACCCTCATCTCTTACGTGACTTAGAACTGTAGTATTCAGGACTCGCTAGGTAAAAGCAAGAGAAATATAATCCTCTGAAAAGGAATACGGCGGAAGATAAGTCATAATTTAAGTGAAATGTACTGTATGAAATACAGGAGTATGGAGTTTAGAAACATATTAAAGTGGATAAGCAGGGTGAAAAATGTCATTTGTTTGACACAGAGCTTAAATATCATCTCTGTGTATGAATTGTAAGGAGGAGTAAGTTATAATATTCTGACGTTAGGCATTGCCCTAATATTTTTCAAAAGTTTTAAATAGTTTGTGGCCGATTATTATTAATATAATTTAAAAGTTAATTGATATGGAAACCGTTTACGGGTTGCTAGAAAATGTAATCAACGATACCTGGGATTTAATGCAGGGAATAATTGGATTCATTGTTTTAATATTTATAACTAGCCGCCTTCGGCGACCAGCCTGTTCGCTACCTTTGAAAATTCTGACCGTGGCAAACTTGCTGGCACCATAACCCCGTGGAGTTAATAAAGTTTGTTTACTTTAATGACGTTAAAACCATAATTCAATCATTTAAATTTTTTAATGACCATATGGTAAGCTCTTAATTCCATCATTTAAAATATAACTTAATTTTCTAATAAATATAATAATTTCATATAAATATAATAATTTCACTCTGTATACTGTTACTACCACCCGATGTATACATAATACACCATCACAATTCAATCCACCATAACTCAATCATTTAAATTTTATAATGATCATATGCTAAGCTCTTAATTCCATCATTTAAAATACAACGTAATTTTCTAACCCGATGCACAATCAGATGATGACCATATGCTAAGCTCTTAATTCCATCATTTAAAGTATAACGCAATTTTCTAACACGATCGTCAATCTCCATAACTTTCTTTTATTTATTTTTTTCTCCATGGAAGCAACGTGCGTCTGCGCGGTCATGCCGCGGTCATTTAGCGGTTTTGCCGAGAAATTAAATTTCGGAAATTCTTTAACTCCGGATTCTGCAGTTGTTTTTTATTATTTCTTGACCAGATTGGGCTTGTAAGAATGCCTGATGTTTGAGCTTTCTAAAAATGTAAATTATTAGTCGAAATTGTTGGAATTTTTTCCGACGCGATGATTTAAAAACGAAAGTTAGTTTTTTGAGCCGAAAGTGACTTTTGTTTTAAAATCTTTAAAAAATATTAGAATTTATCCCTGAGATTTGAAATTGATATATTTTTACTCGCAATTGTCTGCTCTTTCCGGTTGTGTGATTTGTTTTTTCTACAATGTCTGGATGGTGGAGTGAAAAGGGGGAAAAACGGTCGAAATCGCATAAAACATTAAATAACAAAAAAAAAATTCAAATTTCAAAAATCGGTTTTCACGTGTCACCTTCCCACCCCCACTCCCGGGTTTCCGATTGCCAAATTTCGTAGCTCTGCAACGCGCGGTCGCTGAGCCTATAGTGTATAAGACACACAGACAGATAGACATTGCCTTTTATTACATAGAAGGCGTAGTCATCCACTGCGTGAACTGGTATGTGCTTCTCATAGTCTGTCTATAAGATTGTACGTATTGTTAGAAAATCTACCTTACGTTACCTGGTATTTAATGCAGGTATTAATTACATTCAATGTTTTAATACTTCAAAAGGCGTAGTTTTCCACTGAGTGAAAAAACATGTGTATCCCATAACCTGTGTATGAGATTGTACGGATTGCTAGAAAATCTACCCGACGTTAGCTGGTATTTAATGCAGGTATTAATTACATTCAATGTTTCAATACTTCAAAAGGCGTAGTTTTCCACTGTACGAAAAAACATGTGCTTCCCATAGCCTGTCTATGATATTGTACGGATTGCTAGAAAATCTACCTTAAATCACCTGGTATTTAATGCAGGTATTAATTACATTCAATGTTTCAATACTTCAAAAGGCGTAGTTTTCCACTGAGCAAAAAAACATGTGCTTCCCATAACCTGTCTATGAGTTTGTACGGATTGCTAGAAAATCTACCCGACGTTACCTGGCAATTAATGCAAGTATTAATTACATTCAATGTTTCAATACTTCAAAGGGCGTAGTTTTCCACTGAGCGAAGAAACATGTGCTTCCCATAACCTGTCTATGAGATTGTACGGATTGCTACAAAATCTACCCGACGTTACCTGGTTTTTAATGCAAGTATTAATTACATTCATTATTTCAATATTTCAAACGGCGTAGTTTTCCACTGAGTGAAAGGACATGTGCTCCCCATAACCTGTCTATGAGATTGTACGGATTTTTAGAAAATCTACCCAACGTTAGCTGGTATTTAATGCAGGGATTAATTACATGCATTGTTTCAATATTTCAAAAGGCATAGTCGTCCACTGCGTGAACGGAGGATGTGTGCCTTCCATAACATGTCTATGAAATTGTACGGATTGCTAGAACATCTACACGACGTTACCTGTTATTAAATGCAGGGTTTTATTACATTCATTGTTTCAATATTTCAAAAGGCGTAGCCGTCCACTTTGTGAACGGACGTGTGCTCTCAATAACCTGCCTATGAGATAGTACGGATTTCGCAATATCGTTTAGAAAGATAATTTTTCAAGCTTTGCGATGCTGTTAAGATGGAAATCTCGATAATATTTTCAATTGCTAAAGAACCAAGTTATGCTAAAATTCCACAAAATGTCACTTCCTCATTTAATAACTAAAAAAATAATTTCAATTTAAAAAAGTTTCGATGAAGTGTGCCTTCTTGTGAGTCTAGATACCCCTGTACCAAACTTTATATTCGCTTAGTTGTTTTCACTACAGACAAACAGATTGACATATAATTTTATGATTTTAGATTGACATATAAATTTATGATTATAGATACAACCCACCAAAAGAGACATATCGCACAATAAATTTATATAATTATAAAATATATTGTGAATGCATATAAAAGTATAAACGACTGATTTTTACAGTTTATTCGTATTAATTACCCTGTCACTTGTGTTTTTCTATCTATATGTTTTATTTTTTCTTTTAGATACTTTCATTTCCCTCGTTTTACAATCTTTTCAATTCATCTCGTTTTATCTACATATTTTTCCTTCTCGTTTTACCTACTTATTTTTTCTTCGCGTTTTATCTACTTATTTTTGCTCCTTGTTTAACCTCCTTTCTTTATCAGCGACATTCATACCTTTAGTTACGTGTACTACTCTATCGGTAGGTGTCGATGTTAGATGAAATCGACCAAGCTTCTTGCTTGTCATGAAAATGCAGAATGTTTTCTGTATTCAAAACTAGCGGACACCTCTGTTTTACTTTATACTCTTACACGAAGTCTTTTTAACACTTTACAACAAAGTTGAAAAGTGTTTATGACTTTGTTCATTCTGTCTGTCTGTCTGTCTGTCTGTCCGTCCGTTAGCACGATAACTGCCGTAAAAATGACTTAATCAAAATGAAATTTTAGTATGTTGTTCAGACGGTCTGTAGAACCTATGGGAATGTAAATGAATAATATCACCCAATTAGTTTTGGATTGAACCCGGGTCGAAAAAATGAAATACATTGAGCCCTATGGGACCTAATTTTTCAAACATTTTTTAAGCGGATTTAAAATTCAAAAATTGCTTCGAAAATTGTAGGTAATATTCAAATTGTTCCATAAAATATATAAAAAAAAATTCAGAGAAATATATTCAGTAGTTTTTTAAATAAAAATTAAAGTAATAATTACACCTCTTATATGAAACGATCACGTGACCATGATATGAAACGATCACATGACCCACTTCAAAATGATATATGGCATCCATCTTGCTTCAAAATCGTGATTTTTTTAAGTTCTTTTTAATTCATATTGAGCGTCCTAAAACTACTTAATTTTGCTTAAATTCTGTGCATCTACATACTGAAACAACGCAATGACAATATATTTGAGTTTAAATGCTCATCTAAATTTGATTATTTCTACAACTAAGCCTATTTTTCACCTATCTAAAATGTAAGCAGCAAAATATATAGAATGAGTTGCATTAGAATTCCTGTATTTTTTTAACACAAAATAATTTAGTCCATGGAGTCTGCATGGCTGATATGAATGAAATATTAATTGATTTCATAAAGAGAAGGACGATTTTTTCGATGAAGTTTCAAGCATAGAGTTTAATTTTTTGTAGCTCCATGGTCTTAAACAAAATGTTTAAATAAAATAAATTATTATAGTACTGTGATGAATGAAATGAATGGGAGAAAGTTATGAATGAAATCCTGTTTTTATAGAGAGATCCAGGCGTGTTATTTTTCTATGACGTCATTTGAATTAATTTCAGTTGTTTTCGTTGAAGTTTTCAAATATAATAAATTATCGTAGTATTATGATAATTCTAAAACTATTACCGAGGAGTGTATAACATTTTAGAGATGTTTAAACCAGACAATTTATATTTCAATGCCGTCATTTAAATGAAGTTCATTTTTTTCGAGGAAGGTTTAAGTTTTCAAATATAATAAATTAATGCAGTATTGTGATAAGTTTCAAAATATTACCGAGGAATACATTGCATTTTAAACTTGTTTAAATAAAATTGCATTGAAGTTGGAAAGTGTTTCATAATCAATGCTTTAAGCATGATTGATCTTTCTTGTTATAAACTTGTATTGATATTTTAATTATAAACAATGTTGCCAAACTTTCAAAGAAATTTACAGTCGTAAATGACCTGAAATGCATCAAAAAGTGTTCATAGCATAGCTTTCTTTGCTAAAGCGACTTAAAAATGCAACTTAGCGCTGACACATATCTTTATTATCATTACAACGCTTTTTGAGTCTGAAATGAAATAGATTTGCCAGCAAAGTGTAGAGTAGGGTATGATATCTGCGAGCTCTGTGCTTTGAGATTAACACCATATCAGCAAGAATTCACTGTTTAGGGAATTTCTGCTGATATGATGTTTTTAATTTGTGAATTTTAAACAGTTAATTCAAAGTAAAAGTCAATAATGTGTGAATATTTATGAAACATGAAAGTCAGTGTAAATAAAGAGTAAAAGCGAATGTAGCCGACAAATTAAATGCAATTCAAAAAATACGTCAGACTCGAAATAAAATTTCCGAACAGTAAATAGCAAGCTAAACATTTAATTCAAAAAAGAGAAAAATCAATAAAAAGGTCTATCTCTGGCACCACGTGATATATTTTAATGAATTTATTTCAGGCAAAGAAGATGAGTTCAGAGGAAATTCTGCTACAAATTTTGTCACGCTATAGCGATGCGAGGAATGACTTGATTTGAGGATAGGCTTTAATAGTTGAAATATCTGGTGAAAAGGCAGGCCAAAAAAAAAGCTGTATCTGTTGTGCTGCAAATAAATCTTGAACATTCCTAGCTACATGTGAACGGGCAGTGTCTTGTTTAAATACAGATCTAGGAATACGTTGCTTTAGTCTTCCCGTCATGACCGTTTATAAATCGAGAACTACATATAACGGAAATCTACGCACTTTTTTCACAGGTTTGTTGAGACACTGGTTCTCGTTAGATCACCGAAGTCAAGCAGCATCGGGCGCGGTTACTACTTGGTGGGTGACCACCTGGGAACACCGCGTGCTGTAGGCACATTTTGGGCGCAGTAGCCCGGTGGTTTGCGCGCTGCATTTGCACGCTGCCACAACTGCCGCCGTGTTCATGCGGAGTACGATCACGTTAAACATGTGGGTCCGTAAGTCCTTCCGAGAGGTTGGTGGTAGGGGAAGGAGGGTACGGTCCCTGTGAATGCCTTCACCACCGGGTTCCGGTCTAAATTTGGTGGCACTTTCTGGCGGTTCAAATGGTTACCTTAAACCTTTCTGTTAGGTCGGACGGTCTGGGTCTCAACATCAACAGGTTTGTTGAGAGGAACTGTTTTACGGTTAAAATTATCCTCATTTTGTAAAGCTTTCATATATAAATTTGAAAATTCCAAAATACCCTCCAAAATAAATATACTCATGTTTGTAAAAATTGCAACACTATGAATGAATCATCAGAAGTGAATGAAATTTATTCCACAAACGACTTGTATTGATACAAATAAACGATTAAATTTACAAAGGAAAAATCAGTATTACGTGTCGACAAACAGTATTTGGTGAAGCCACCACACTTTGCAATAAGTTCTTCTGTACGATGCGGCATCGAATAAAACAAATTCTGAATTTGTAAGCATTCCAGATTGCTTTTATACGAACCCAAATTATAGCTGCATTAGCTACGGGACGAACGTCACAATCGAGACGCCGACCAACGAAATTCCAGACATGTTCAATTGGCGAAATATCTAGTGAATAGGCAGGCAAAGGAAGAAGCTGTATCTGTTGTGCTGCAAATAAATCTTGAACATTCCGAGCTACATGTAAATGGGCAATGTCCTGTTTAAATACAAATCTAGGAATGCGTTGAAAGAAGGATAAGACTTCGGGCAAGATACACTTTGGCTCCCCAGCCAATCACGCTTGGCGGTCTTCCAGTATGACGTTGGATAACGCACTCCGGAAAGTGGAGTTCACTGCTGTAGCGTATAACATAGATGCGGATTTATATTATCAATATATCCGAAATTAAAGAGGGATTCATAGGAAAAGACGACACGTTGCCAATCGGCACGCCAGTGTCTATGTTGATGAGCCCATTGTATCCGCAGGCGTCGATGGTTTTGCATCAGACGTTTCCTGTACAAAGGATTTCTTTCACGCAGTCCACTGTGTAGAAGACGCCGATTAATTAATGCAGAAGACAATGGCAAACCTATATCAATGCTCCAATGTTCTGTCAACTGTCGAAATAAAACTGTACGGT
Organism: Amaurobius ferox; assembly: GCA_951213105.1. Lineage (NCBI taxonomy): Eukaryota > Metazoa > Arthropoda > Arachnida > Araneae > Amaurobiidae > Amaurobius > Amaurobius ferox. The sequence goes on along the minus strand of OX578134.1, from coordinate 145,137,763 downwards.
CCATCACTGCTATGCGGATGATGGTTCCTATCATCCCGTGTGGACATAACATTTATTCGTCCACTGCCGGATTTGCAAATTGTCTGCTTCTCTTTAGTCCACTGCTTCCATTGTCGTGTCACTGTCTTGGCGTTACGCCTCATATGAACTGCTATTGCACGATGAGAAAAAACCTTCACGAAGGCCTAACATTCATCCCGTGCAAACTCCAAAACTTGATCATATGGAGTCCCCTAACTCTGTAGAGGCATAGTGCTTTCTCATGAAACGTTTACCGCTGACAGACAACCATAGACTATTTCCGACATCCTGGTACAGCTCTCTATTTATGCGGCTAAAACAGCAGTTCAGATGACCCTATTCCGCCCACGCATGCTCGGTGAGTCTGAAATTCTAATCATTTATATAGTAAGCTCTAATTTGCATTTGGTGTAAATTTCAGTTCAATCGCATGATTCCTTCATGACGTTACAGTTTTTACAAGCATAAGTTTAGATCGCGAAGCGTGTTCTAATTTGGTGAAACTATTTCAGGCAATTAGACTGGATCCAAAGGATATAGGGATATAACTTCTTTCCTGTTATGGAATAAGGATAATTAAAATGCCTCTCTTATAAGCCTATAATGACTGCTTATAATTCAAATGATGACTTAACTGATTAGCATACATTTGAACTGGCTTGTGAAGATTAAAAGGAGGTATATTCATGAAAAATATATTTCAGATTTTGTATCACCTTAATGTTACTTCACATTTTTTCAAAGAATTGCCGGATATTTCAGCTTGTTATATATTTATCGATGGCTATTTTAAGAAAGAGAAAATCTGTAGTTTTTTCTGAACATTAAAATGTTAAAAAAATATATTCCAACATCACGAAATACTTTGACCTCACAAAAATGTTCCATGAAATAAGTAATTAAACCATTATTATTTAAGGTATCATAGCATTGGAAAGCTAATATTATGCAGTTAGTTCTGTATAGGAAAATTCCAGTCCTTAATGCAGTCGCAGTTTTTGTACGCAAGACAAATATTCTTCTAAAAAAAATTAGCATATATTTATATATTGCACACTGAAAGTCACGGTTTTAGATTAGAAAGGAATTAAATAGCAATGTTTGTGTGTAATATATAGCATTCGAGTAAAAAATATAAGGGTTATAGTCCGTAACTACACTCGTTATCAAAAGTTAGTATTTAATTTGTATCAGCCCAAATTAAGTGTTTATCGTTTTCAGATTGATATTATCCATATAAATAAATTTCATACCCCATATGTCTGTCTCATCATCGCAGGAGATAAGGTGGGACAAATTTCTTAAAATTTTGCTGAGTAGCCTCAGTATGGCCTCCCTTGAAATTTAGCCAATTATATGACCTTCTGTATGTCTATCTTCACATACTATCTTGGACTGTCTCATCACTTTCAGCAATGCCTAATAACTATATAAGCCTCCAAGCAAACGGTGCCCGATCAGTATTGAAGTCTCCAACCAAACGTGACCTAATCGTTTTATCAGCCTCCATATTATTGATTCCAAATATAAGATCATGACTACAAATTGTGAATTAAGATTTTTAGCATAATTTATTCCGTGCAAAAATGGGTCTATAAATGGTTTTTTACTATAAACGAACACAAACTAACTGATAAATATATTGCAACTTGATTTTCCACATTCCTTCATTTGATAGGCTTAATAAATATTTACATTTTAATTTTAGTGTATGCTGTAAAGTGTATATATTTTAGTCTCCATTTCTAGACATCAATAATTTTTAAAAAAAATTTCAAAATATTGCGAATTCCTGTATTGATGGAATAACTGAGAATTATTTAAATTAGAAATTATAATCTGCGACTAAAATTAAATGTTTACCTATTAATTATTTACTTCACAATCGGACCCACTATCTATCGTTAATTACGTTTCCTATTATTTCAGTTGATCAAGTGCCATTACTTTGAATAATAAACTCTTTGAACAAGAGTTGCGCATTCTGTCGTTTGACTAAATTGCATTTAAGATCTACTTTGCATTCAATTAAAAATATAATCTCTTTTAAAGCTTGTAAATGCAGAGTAATTAAATAATTACTTTTAAAATAATGGGATGGGACATAAATGCAACTGAGGAAGAATGCGACTGCTGGCTCGCTTTTGTACTTTTCTCTCCATAATTACATGTACGAATATAATTTCAATTGCTTAACGCGAGTGAAAGCGGAATGTGTTTCATAAACACACGATTCATTAGCTAAGTTATGTTTTCTAAATATATGCATGGCACTGTTATAACTTATTTAGCAGTGCCTGCTTAATGCAGAAAACATTGAAATGGAGTTGGTAATAACTGACGTTAAAGCTTTACTCTATACTAAAACGAATATGTAGTCATCTGGGTCTCAAACAAGAATAAGTTTCGTAAATAATATAGACAACAGCTATTAATTTCCAAAACAACATTTTTAAATAAAAAAAAATGAACAGAAGTGTGGCTCAATTTGACTTCATCTTACTAGATTCTATTTTTAGTAGTTTTTATGCTTTCAAATTTTAAAAGGAAAAAAAAAGAAAAAATCGGTATCGTGGGTCTAAATGATTACCACTGCAGCGTGTTACCCTTCACTTTAACCTTTTGCTTACGGTTATGATAGCGTCAATCCCAAATGAAGAACCTTCCAAAAAGATTGGTATTTTGACATACCCTATCCCAAACAGTTCGATTCCCTTTTGCGGAGAGCAAAAGGGGATCGAACTGTTTGGTACAGGGTATGTGACATGCCTGTCGTTTTGGGAGGTTCTTCTTTTGGGATTGACAATGTCCCACCTGTAAGCAAAAGGTTAAAGGGCACGAAAAAATATTTTGATTGATGCCATACTTGACAATGTATCCCCCCCGGGGAACAGTTTATGGGGGCTAATGAAAAAAAAATTGTATCGCGGCTATTTTTCTCAATGGTTGAAACTATTAGGTTTCGTGGTCATTGAGCCATGAATAAACCCTTTTATGCATGGCTATGTCAAATTTTGCTGCTAAAATTTTGCTGCAAATTTTGCCTATGCTGCTATGTTAAAAAATACGAAGTTTTCGCTCGAATTTAAAAATAAATGTATATAGTTCTAAATTTTTAGATAACAAATCCTGATATAAAGTTTCGTGAAAACACATTATTACTTGTGGTTTCTAACGTGTACACAAGAAATCGACCACAAGCATCAGACAGACAGAAGTATATTACTCCAAAAATAGTCAAAACGTGTTCAAGAGGCCTTAAAATATATTATGGTAACAAAATGTCGAAATCAAAATTTTTCGTGAAAAGAGTACTCTCGCAATACGAAAGTAGAAATATCCCAGTTGCAATTTTTCCATACGCACAGGAAATTTGTCAAGGTAATATATTAAGGGCTATATAATAACGTCGAGTTTGCTCATCACTATTTTAAATACTTAGTGAATGTGCTGTGCAAAGTATTTGAAATATGATATCACCATAGCGACCGACACGACTCCAGTTGAAATAACACGGGGGAAAAAGAACAACCGGAATGAAACTTATTGACTCTCGCTAAAAAAATTATTAAAATTAAAACGCACATACACATGTTTATTTATTTATTTATTTTTTTTACAATGGAAAGAGATTAATCAACATTTACTTAAAATGTTAGAATCGTACGGAAGCTGATGTTCAAATTAAAAGAATATATAGCTCATGTATTTCAAATTTCTCGGGAGACGGTAGTTCAAATTAAAAATAACTTTGTTTGCTTTAGATAAGTAATAATTTTGCTTACTTCTTATCTAAGAGAAACATTTTTTAGAACTAAGAAAGCTACATCTAAATGTCTGGTTCGATAAAGATTATATACTATCACCAATAATTGTATTTGAAAAATACTATATGTATAAGCGAAAATAAAAGTATTTTTTATTTCCAATGGCGGTTACAAAATACAACTGTGGCTAACGAAAAGTACAACAAGAACAAAAATAAGAAAATATTATAGCCACAGAAGAAAGTCTATAGACCAATTCCATGTTCCCTTGCTTCCCACAGTATCGCTCCCACTTAGATGTTGCCAAGGTTATTATATCTATGGGTTGTTATATCTAAGTAGTCGAAATATAGACTGTTTTGTTTTAAAGCAGACCAAAATTTACATAAAAAAATACGCAAGAAACGATAGATCAAAAACGATGACTTTGCACAGGATTCTAAGAAATAGTAAATAAAGCGGCTGCGTTGTCAGATACGGTTGCAGCGCGTTGCAAAGTTTTTACACTGGCTCCGAACGATGGCATAGCAGAAGTTCGTGTGCAAAAGACTGGCACCCCGAGAATGTTGCGGAGAAAACCTGGCAGTGGAGAAGTTTCTCCAATGTCCACTACATCCTGTAGGTCACAGACTTTGCAAAATGGACCGTCAAATATACGAATTCGATGCATATGTTTTGCAAGGCAATCATGGCCAGTAACAAGGCCGAATTCCACTACAGCTCTCTTCCTAGGCCAGTCTTGTATGTCTGAAATTGTGTTCTACCACAATTTCTGAGAATTTCTCTCAGACAGTTCTTTTGACAGGTTATTTTTAAAGGGTTTCTTTTACAGAAATTTTGGGCCGTATCGCAAACAGTTTTAGGTCATTTAGCCGAAGAGTTTGAGTTGCAAGGATGCACCATGAGGAGGTTCATCTACGTTGTACCCCTGCGAAAATAAAATTATTTATTCTAAAATGTATTTATAATAGCTGTTTGTGCTTTGGACCATTAATTTATAGATTTTGCAGATATTTCAGGTTACATGAGGAGGTACAGCACTGTGTAGCCTACATTACAATGTATGAGTCAAACATTTATTCTCATCACAATACTTTTCTTTTAATTATACTTTGCATTATAGGAAATCTGAAAATGTACAAAATGCTAGTTAAATAACATAATTTCCTACGTACAAATTATGTTGCTTTGATGTTCCTTTGGACCAATTTTAACAATACTGTTGTTCCTTTGCGGTATAAGGGAAGACCCCTACGAGATCATTAAAAGAGTCTTTATTTCCCTACTTACGATAGTCTCGGCACTGCAATCTCACACATTCATTAGAGACTAGATATAGTGCGAAAATGAGATTGTCGTTTTCGCCCACAAAGGTATAATATCCGGACACTAAGTTGACAGAATTAAGAACAGTGGGACTCGCAGGCAAAAGTTTATAAATTTGTCATTCTTATATTTCAGGTTTAACAGATACTGCATGAATGAAGAATATTTTATTATTTTTTCAACGGATTGAGCTTTGAGTAATACAAAGTACAGTTGATGGAGGGATATAGGATGCTATAATTGAAAGAAAAGATAGTTAAAACTTCATGAAGGCATGTGGTACTACTGTGTCGCACACCAAAATGTCCGCTTCGCCGAATAAATAAGTAACGCCTTCTTTAAATTTTAATAGATTCTTGAAGTTTGGTACATGGGCTAATCATTTAATGAAAACACCCAAGACGAATAGAGTATATGAGAAATGTTCGATTAAGGGGGTGAAATAGAAAAATGTTCAAAATGTAAAATGATAAAAAAAAACATGCGTCGGTAAGAGATAGATATTTCAAATTTGGTATACTGGTGGATAATTTGGAAGAAAAAAATGTACAATTTTAGTTTTCCAATGTTTTCTACTTTAGGGGGTGCAGCACAACTAAATGTTCGATTTTCGGAATAAAGGAGAAAATACCTTACTAAAACGTGATAGAAGCTTTATATTCGGTATATGAGCGAATCATCTGATAGAAAACCGAAGAAGAATGCCGTTTTCCCTATATATTCATTCAAGGGGGTGGGTACTCCACATAAAGACATTCGAAAGCTGAAATGATAGAAAAAGCATGCTTCGCGAGGAGACAGAGACTTCAAATTTGGTGTACGGGTAGATTGTTAGAAAGGAAGAAAATGTACAATTTTAGTGTTCCTACATTTGCTATTGCAGGGGGTGCCGCACACTAAAATATTCGATTTGACGAACATATGGAAAACCTATCCTTTACAATGTGATAGCGACTTAAAATGTGGTGTATGAGCTGATACTTTGATAAAAAAAAACAAGACGAATACAGGCTTTTTTTAAAATGTTCATTTAAGGGCATGCTACACAGAAAAACGTTCGAAAAGAAAAACGTTCGAAATTGATAAACAATTTTCAGGGCACTAAATTTGAAAAAAATACAAAATTTAAATTTTTATACGGCGCCCGTACAAAAACATTTCCACGAGTAAAATGTGCCCCATACACTGATAAGGAGATGCACTTAATTTCTGCATTTTTTCATAAAAAGTCCCAGAGATATGTTTAGACAAAATTGGTGAGGGATTAATCACAAATTAAAATGTAAATGTTTATAGCAAGAGCGCGCAGAAATGACGCAACGCAGAAATGCATCATAGGCAAATAATATCTGCCGCTTACCTTTTTTGGACCTTTGGCATGGATGAAAAACATTTTGAACAAGCTTTATAATCTTTGTGTAAAGTTCTTATTTTTACACAATGTAGATACTTTTGTACAAATGTAATCATTGTTTTCAATCGTAATTTGTGTATGACCCCCTGAAGCGCGATTTACCGACATGACTTTTCCCCTTTGAAAACCCATGTCCAGGCACCGAAAAGTGATTTAAGTCAGCATTTTTGTCTTTTCATATCCCTGGGACTTTTTATGATAAAATGCTGAAACTTTGTACAACACCTTATTAATGTATGAGGTACATTTTACCCGTTTGAGATGTTTTTGTAAGTGGGCTGTATAAAAAATTAAATTTTGTATTTCTTAAAATTTAATTCCCTTGTAAATTTTAATCGATTTCATAAAAGTATGTACCTTTTTTACGCAACTTTGTAATTTATTATATATGTCTAAGATCAATATTTAAGGAATAAAAGCCGAGGTCAATGGTTTTGGAATATCCTGTATATACACGCAAGTTGAGCAAGGTTGATTTTTATGTGAAATTTCAGGAAATCTACATCGAAATGGAAGAGAACGCGGTATGCAGGTGTAATAGGGTTATAGAAGAAGGAAACAATGCAAAACAAGGATAATAATGAATTTTATTATTCAAAGAAATGGGTTAAAAAAAATGGGTCACAAGTGTCAACCTCAGTGAAACAGAATGATTAAAAAAATGTGATGCCTCAGTTTAATAAGATGTGTGGGAACCTCGTGTAGCCATGCAAGCTGCACAAAGATTTCCCATACTTTCGATGAGGGTTTGGATGTGTTGTGCGCTCAAAGAGTTCCAAGCCTCACGGGGAGAAATTTTCAATCCCGGATCGGAACTTGGTGGGTAGCGCAGGCTGCAAGTTGCCTCCCGAGCATATCTCACACATGCTCTATTGGATTAAGATCAGGACAGTTGGCAGTCCACTGCATGTGCGGGATATCTTCAGTTTGAAGGAAGTCGTTAACCAAGGCCCCACTCTGAGGAGAGAGTTATCAGCCATGAATATGAAATTAGGACCAACAGCACCTCGGAACACTAGAACGGTAGGCTCAAGGACATCGTCTCTCTATCTTTGACCTGTAATCGAACCTGCTTTAAGGATGTGGATGTCTGTGCGGCCGTTCACCATGTTGCATGCCCAGACCATGCCTCCCCTAAGCGGAAAACGATGTCTTTCCGTGATGTTTCCGGATGAAAACGCTTTCCACGTTATCTCCAGATCGTGGCACTACGAGAATCCCTTTGCAGGCTAAACCAGGACCCGTCACGGAACAGGACATTGTCCCACCGTTGTCCACTCATCTGGCGATGTTCCAAACTCCACTGTAAACGCACGCGTTTCTATGCAGACGACAGGGGGTGCAAACTTCTGATCGTCTGGCATAGAAACAATCGTGTCTGAGTCTCCTGTAAACAGTTTGTCTCAAAACAGTGTGACGGCTGTCAGGGCTGAACCCAGTTGCCTGGCAGAACGGTTTCTCTGACGTCGCGCAGTTATCACCAAATATCGGTCTTATCGATCTGTTGTTACCTTTGGCCGATCTGGTACTTGTCGTCGGTTAACATCTCAAGTGGTTAGGAACCTCTAACACAGTCTGGAGGTAACACACTAAGGCACATTCAGAATTCGAGACGTTTCGGTTTGGGATCGACTGGATTCCAACATTCCAATAATTCGCCTCTTCAAAAACATGTCCAGTTGGCATCTTTATGACATATTTCGTCCTTTTTAATTGTTAACAACGCTCCGTACCACAACACTTGCGAAATTCTGCCTCAACTGGCCATGCCGCTCGAAGCCGGTTTAAACTCGTTCCAACGTTCGCCGGTGCTTTGCGCATGTCGGCGTCAACTGAAGTGTTTTGCATATGCACAATGTGGAGCAATACCTTCGCTCCACAATTCAACACAACTGATTGTGAACCATTGTATCCATATTAACTCCGAATTTTTTGCATTTTACTTATTATGCGTAACATTTGGACGCATCAAGAACGACTTATCCAAATGAAACAAAATTTGGTACGTTTAATGTGAGTACGTGTAATGCAGAAAAAGATGTGATTAGAATTTCAGAACAATTAGATGATTTATTGCACTGAAATATCTGCACAAAATGAGCAGGTTAATATGGCGTTGGTTCACCTCTGGCCTTGATACAAGCTGTTACCCGACGTAGCATTGAAGCATAAAGTTGCAGGATGGTATTCTGAGGAATGTCATTTCAAATGGCCACCAGTTGGTTAGCTAATTAGTCTACATTCTGGGATAGTCGCAGGTGATCACATCTCAGGTAAAGTGTGCTCAGTAGGCGAGAGATCTGGAGATCTGGCTGGCCAAAGAAGTGTGCCATAAGCACACATACAATCAATAGAGAGTCGTGCCGTTTGCATTCTGGCATTATCTTGCTGAAAAGTTAGTTCGGGGTGTCGCGAAAGGAATGGCCTTATAACGAGTCGTAGAATACCGAAAACGTACTCTGTGCTGTGAGGATGCCACGGAGGACTATCATAGGGTCTGGCTATCAAACGAAATGACATCTCAGACCATAACTCCCTGTTGTCGAACCGTGTGGCGTGTGACAATAAGATCAGGATCTTGACGTTGTCCGGGCTGTCTCCAGACACGTCTCCGCTGGTCGTAGGGACATCGTTGGAAACGGGATTCATCACTGACAACAATTCGTTCTCAATCCGAACAATTCCATGTTGATCGGTCCCGGCACCATTGCAATCGCTGTTGACGCTGCATACTGGCCAGTGGTAAGCGGCGCAATGGACGCCGCAACTACAGATTCTGCTCCTGTGATCTTCTGTTAATAGTCCGGGTGCTCACTTCCGTGTTTGTTACACGTTGGATTGCTGATAACAACGAATGTCATGCTGTGACAGATACTTTGACAATCGTTCTATCTTCCCGTTTTGTCGTCGCTCTAGACCGTCCGCTGCCCGCTTGCCGCTGAAATCTGACATTCCGGACCCATCCCCATGAACATCGTCTAATTGCTGCATCGCACCTACGCATATGCTGAGCGATTCGTCAGTGTGCCCACCCAACCTCATGCAGATCGCCGCACTCCTCTTTCAAACTCCTTCATATGCATGTAGCGGCCGCGAATTCACCGGCGAGGCATAGTTTCACTCAAGGTATGTAAACGCAATCGAAATCCATGTCACGTTTTGTTTCTGAAAGCGAGGTTCGCTTCATATATACACCACCATGGTGCTCAGTTTCAATCCGTTGTTGTTCCGACTACTCAATCATTGACTGCGAATTTTTAATCATTTGCATATTCGGTCGAAATGTGTTTGCATGTAAAGTTTCACCACTATCGGGATAATCATCGATTTTTTGTCTTAGAATACATATAGATATATATAGGGTGGGATATGAAACGTAAGGGTATTACAGGGCACTTAGTCGTTCGGAAGCAGTCGCTCCGCAAACCTAAAAGCGTCATTTTGGTTGTTATTTTCTTTTTAAAGAAGAAAACCACGTATACAAATCTTATGAAAACTTTTGTAACATCGGATGTACGGCCTTATCAGTTTGCAGCAGTTATTCGTATCTCCAACTTCATCTCCAACTTTTAAGAAGTGGGAGGAATTTATACATAGGGGAAAAGTCGATATGCATTTCATCTATGGATCTGCAAATGGGAATGGCAAAGAAGTACAACGACTGCACTCAGAAGAATACTAGAATTTCGATCGCAGCTGTCGAAGTGCGCGATATGCCGGGTCTGTTCGAGATAGTTCGCCAATCGCTTCATCATCGCTATGAGACGTGCATTCAGGTTGGCGGTCGCTCTTTTGAGCCATTACTGTAATTATTGTTTATTAAATGTCATTTTAAAACTTTTAAATCATTCTTATCATTCTTGTGTTTACACCTCACCTTACTGGTTTCACCATTAAGCTTGGTTTGGTGTGTTCTACAACCTCGTAAAATTTGGTATTATTAAGTAAGTAGTAATATATATATATATATATATATATATATATATATATATATATATATATATATATATATATATATATATATATATACAGTAGGTGCCGCTTAATGTGATCGCGGATAATGTTATCATTCGTTTAATGTTATCAGAATCGCGAAGTCCCGAACGCTTGTATATTAACACATGTTAAAGAAATCGGTTTTTGTAATCAGCGCCTTCGTTTATTGTTATCACTTCACTTTCTTTCGTGTACAATTTTCGAATTTTTTTTCATTCTCTCAACAAAACATCCAAACTACATATACGTAAAAGCAAAGGGAGAATCCCCAAAACCTCAAAGTGGGCCCCTTTTGTTGGCACGTACAGGAATTTGCCGCAAGGCCGTCCCTCAGGCGCGGCGCCCAGCGCTTCGCGCCGGCTCTGCAGGTGGTGATTTCTCTCCCCTTTTCCCCCCTTTGAGAATGGTGGGGGCTTAGGAAAAGCGTTGAGTTATTTTCTTATCAGTAAGCAAAGTGCTTGAACTGTTGTAAGCTGCAGAATTTTTTCTCTCTGTCAAGATGCATTTCAAACTTTATTGCAGACGGTCAAGCATTTTAGCAATGGAAAAAAACGCAATGATTAAACTGTTAAGGACAAAATTGACATTTTGAAACGTTTTGATAATTTACTCAAGATGAGTCAAAGAAATGCTGCTGCTGCACTAAAAATCTCCCAGCCATTACTTTGTAAAATGTTAAGAAATCGCGACGAGATTGAAAATAAAGCGAAGTTGAACGCAAATTTGAACTGTAAGCGAAGACGTACTGGAAAATATGGAGAAGTTGAATCGGCTTTGACACTGGGGTTTGCCAATGTTAGGGAAAAGGATGCACGCATAAACGGTCCTTTAATGCGGCAGAAAGCTGAAGATCTTGCTTCTAAAATGGGCAAAAAAAAATTCGTCGCAACGGACGGGTGGTTTAATCGCTGGAGAAAAAGTGAGAACATTGTGTTCAAACATACCCATGGGGAAGAAAAGGATGCCGCTTTTCCAGCTGCAAAGGCATGGATTTCCGAAAAATGGCCGAAAATAATCGCTGATTATTCACCCGAAAACATCTACAATGTTGACGAAACCGGACTTTATTTCCGTGCCTTGCCAGAACATACGTACCTGTTCAAAAACGAGAGCTCTAAGGGATGCAAAGTTTCAAATGAACGTATGACTATGCTCTGTTGTGCGAGCATGACTGGAAAGAAGAAGAAACTCTTTGTTATCAGAAAAACCAAAAAGCCGAGATGCTTTAAGGATTTTAAGAAATTGCCTGTTGATTATGCTGCCAATAAAACAGCGTGGATGACAGTTGCTCTATTCAGCGAATGGCTTCTAAAGTGGGACAAATAATTAGTTCACAATATCGCCGTACTCATCGATAACTGCAGAGCCCACGATGCAAATGTCACATTAAAGCATATCAAAATCATTCTCCTATCTGCCAACACTACATCACTTATCCAACCATGTGCCCAAGGAATAATTCGTGCAATGAAAACGTATTACCGTGGAGAAATGCGCACTAGGGTTTTGGAAAATATGGAAGGAACGCAAACGCGTTAGTAAAGAAGACGAATGTCTTTCAGGCTCTCCCTCTTTCGACAATGCCGAGGGATCGAGTATCCGAGAATACAATTAAGAAGTGTTTCTCGCACGGTGGGTTCGTTAAAGCGGACGAAGGTATGGCTGTACCAGAATTCGATGAAACAGTACTCGTACCATCCGACATGACTGAAAATGACTTTGCAGAATGGATGTCTATAGATATGAACGCCCAAGTGGATATAACAATGACTAATGAAGATGTATTCCGAGCCGTATCTTGTTCTATCGAAGAAAGCGATGAAAAAGCATCGGATGAAGATAAGGACGAAGCTGAAAACCTTGTTGAGAATCCTCCAACTGCTACTGAAATGAGAGAGTCTCTCCGTGTTTTGGGACTCGGGGTGCAACACAGAGGCACTGCTGGGGACTTTCGTGAACAGTGCAGGTATGAAAGTTTTATAAATAATTTGCTGAGACAAAATACAAGGCAGACAACTTTGGAAGACTTTTTTTAATTGACTTATTTTAACGATTTGTTTAAAATAGTGTTTGAGTGAATCGCTGTCTTTTTAAATTTGTAGTAGCTGCAAAAATTCAGTAAATATGAACTTTTAAAATCAAAATTTTATGTTTCTGATACTTTTTGTTTATTGTTATCAATCGGTTATTGTTATCAAATATCATCTGTCCCAAAGCGATCACATTAAGCGGCACCTACTGTATATATATATATATTGCTTTGCGAAAAACTGCTTAGTCAGTAACTCAAAATTCACTGTAACCTGTTCTGAGATGATTGGTAATACATGCTTTTTCAGTAGTCCCACAGTACAAGAGGTAGATATATTTTCATTATATTTATTTGATAGTACTTAATATTACTTTGTATCCTCATTTAAATCATTATCCACTAGCTCGTGTATAAGAATATTATATTCATGATTGATTTTTTTGTGTATTTGATCCACTTTGTATTTTCTTCTACGTCGGGCCAGGCCATGTACATTATTTCTGTAATACATTTTACAGTTGTGTACACAGAAACGTAGAATCAGCATTAATGAAACATGTATGGCCCTTGATAACGTGCATGGTTTCAGAAATGCTTTTCATATTCATCATATTCCTTTTATATTCACTTTATTCCATTTATTCCATTTCCAATCTTCATGGGAGCTAGAAAAGGCCTAGCTCATCGTGCTACACTTGGTTTCCGTTTTGCAAATTTTCACCTTTACCTTCAGTTTACAAGCTATTTACTTTGGTATTTCTCGAGTATATAATACAAGTAATTATAAAAAATCTTCAATTATATATATATATATATATATATATATATATATATATATATATATATATATATATATATATATATATATATATATATATATATATATATATATATATATATATGTATATAAGCAATTTTTATATTTTAAATATTTCAAATTCAGTAAATGATTTAGGCTTTTAATATATTTAATTGAATGGCTTCTGAAAATTTAAGCAAATATATTCCGAAAATTATGGCATATATTTTCTGAAAACATTCATAGTATTGGTTATGAATGGACCAACTTGTGTAAAAATCATAAGATCCGTTTGAATGTATGGCCACTATATGTATATAATAGTTACTTTAAAACTGTATTTTCCCAGGTTTTCATTGGGCTATTAATTCATTGAATTGTCTGAGTGTTATTGATAATTGATGTACCAATTCTAATCAAAAATTGATAATTGTATTTATCTCATGAAAGTGGTGTTAATAAATATGTTTAATGCGAATACTGTGAATTTTCTCGGAACTATTATTTTTTATACATAGTGAACATTTTTATCAAAACATTGAATATAGAATAACGTTGACTGGATTTATGTCAAGATTTTTAAAATTGTTTCTATAAACAGAAAAATTCATTTTTATTCATACAGTATTTTTTGAGTATACGTATTGCAACTTCGATGAAGTGCACAAGTAAATTATCTTCCCTTTATTTTCTGGATTGCTATTCTCGATTTACATAGTATAAGAATACAAAACTAACACAGGTCTAAATATATAATTGGCTACATAACATTTTATCAATTTAGAATACATTTAGAGATTACAGATAGCAACGCAGAAATTTCTTTATAAGGAAACTCCCAACAGTGGTTATCAAAGGCTTTCAGTTTTCTCCATCCAAGTAACTCACAAAGCTGCAAGATTTAAGATCAATTTATTAGGGTCTAGTTTTAATGCGAAAATGAGCTTGACACTGTCGTTAAGACACACAATAGGATAATAATAAATGGTAGGTCGGACGGTCTGGGTCATCAACATCAACAGTACGATAATATTTCGGCACTATAGACTATTGGATTTAGAGCAATGTAACTTTATAAACTTCTTAATTTGTCAGTGGCCGTTTGCAGAATTAACGGGTAAGAATGGGCTATTAGATGGAACGAAAATTAGACTGGAGTATGACAAAGATGATATGCATGATTTTACAGAATTTTGACATAAAAATTATAACTTCTGTAGATTTCATAAATAAAATGAAATGTATTTCAAAAAATATATATGAACTCGTAGCTCCTCCCATGCTTGCTGCGCCTACCACTGTCGGAAAATTTAATTGAAAATTAATTGAAACTTTCATCAAAATTTTAAGCTTATTTTGATACACATTAGTCTATTTTAAAATTTTCGGAACTGTAGATTTTGCTTTCTGTTCGCAATGCAGGGACCAAAATAGATATATATTTTTTAATTCAGAGAGCAAATAATTGTATGTAGCTCAACTCATGCAACATTTTATAATAAACCACATATGAGTTGATTTCTAGTAGCAGTTGTTCACATTCAATATTAGCTTTGGTTTGCATATTGACCTCTAGAGCTTGTCCAATATTGCCATATAGTATGCAGATCTGTTCATTTCTCAAATCGCGACTGCCAAGGTTGAATAGAGATGTCATCATACTTTTGTTCAATAAACTATGGACTTTTACTAAGAGTGGCTTACTGCATTCTCAATTTAAACATATAAGGCATCCTATGCTAGACAGTTTCTTTTTGGTTACAAAGATTTGGCTACTTAGGACAATTAATCTGGAAATACGTTTAGCATTTCGTTTAGAATTTATATTAAATAATATTAAAAAATATTAAGTGAGTGTCTGGCAATGCACCAATTTAATCAAAGGGTTTAATACATTAGAACTGAAATGCTACTGCTGATATTAATGTTTAAACTAAACATTACTTAAGCAAATGATGGTTCATTAAGATATGATTGCCTCATGATGTAATCGATTTTTCGATGACTACCACTGTTCATCTGTGGATACTATATTATAAATCATATAGTGTCCGTTTTAACTATACAATTTACAAAATATTCTGTTTAGTTAAAGTTTTTCTTGAATTCTATCGAAGTACTAGGCTGTCTTTTGCGACTCGAAACTTAAATGAAGCAGGATGTCTAGCTAAATATTTAATAACCGAGTCATTTATTTCTTTGGAAGTAGACAACAACTAAACATATAAAATCAAAGTAATATTTAAATGGGATGATATTGCAAATTTTCAACGTGACGTAGGTCTTTATTCTTCAGACATCTTTCTTTACACCAATTTGCAGTAAACTGTATCAATTCCACCCTTAAAAATAATTTTAAATTGCATTTTATTAAATAATCTCATATTGTTTTGAAATATGCAAACAAATATAAAATTGAGAATAATATTTTTCATCGTAAGCTTCACATTATCTGACATTTGACCTCAAGATATCCTTATACATAGATCGAAAGTAAATAATCATGCTTAGTCATGACCTAATGAATAATTATTTCAAGCTACGAACAACATTTGCTTTAATGAAATTTCCATTTTTTCAATATTTTAACTTAAATTTATATTTTCGTCGAATTCCATGATTTAAAAAAATTCTACATTTACGAAATCACTAAATTTATAATATAATAGAAAAAAAAATAAAACTTACACTGATCAAATTGAGTAAAATATAATCACCCATATAAAACGCTGTATTTGATTTGACAATTTTTATGATTACCGATAATAATATTATATGGGGAATTCCTCGCGTGATGTTGAACGCTTCCACTATTCCCCATGCAAGTAAATTACTACCCCTGCAAGTTTTACCATCAATTCATTTAGAATCTGGTTTTAACGCAAAGATGATCTTCTCGTTCTCACTTTAGTCCGAAAGGGGATAATAAACGAACACTTTACAGCGTACTGGATTTAGAGAGATAGATTTCATTTCCTGAAGTTTTGTCACTGGCCTGTTCTATTCAAGGCAGATATCGAGTTTAATAGGCAACATGAGAATGGGGGATAATGGAGCATCGTTCTCTGTAACGAGAGAAACTTTAAGCGATGAAAATTAAGGTCAGGTGTACGAGTTGAGAAAAGTCATGGATTTACTATTGTTATAGAAACCGTTGATTAGCTGTAATATGTTGAGGCTTAATATGCTTATACGCGCTTTAAGGTATAACTTATTGGGGAAACTATATCTGTTTCTCAATACGAACTAAATACATGTATTTAACCAGTAATTTCCCCCCACGCTTTGCGTGTTCTCATGTTTAGTCGTCGTTAATTGTTGCGATGATACAATTGAATATAACCCATATATTCAAATATTGTTCTAAAATATATCAAAATGATTGTACAGATTTACTTTAAGTATGTGTTAAAACTTGCGTTAGAGTCACTTCCATTTTTACGAAAAGTTTCCCCTGTGGTGATTAAAACTCCCGAGTTTATCTATATAAAAATTTCACGCCGCGGCATGCTTTGCCATCTATTATTAAAGTCCGGTTTCAATGCTAACACTGTGACGTTTATTTCCCTTTTAAAATCTCTTGAATTATTATCTAAAACGTACTTATTTTCGTTGTCAAATTCATCCCTTCCATTAATTTTGATTTTGAATGCTGGCAGAGGCAACATGATGGACTGGGGCACGTTTTCGTGAGAAGTTTCGGTCCTTTTGATGCACGTGGAATAACGTCTAAACACCGAAGATTTTTTAAATATTGTCGCCGACCAAGTTCACTCAGTGATGTTGATGTGTTAACCCAATGGAAATAAATACTTCCAGAGAGAGAGAGAGAGAGAGAGAAGGACGATACTCTAAGTAATAGGACTAACGTACACAATTGGTTTGAGGAGCATGACGAAAACGACTCTGCTGCAGAGGCTACCACAATCCCTAGATCTCAAGAACATTGAGCAGCTGTAGGATGATATCGATATGAGTATGCGACAAATACATCCGCTTACCACAAACCTTCAGAATCGGAAACATTTAGTTCACTGCTTTGGGTGAAGATTCCCAACAAAACATCCAGAAGTTAGTAAAATCCATGCCTATTAGAATTCAAGCCGTTTTACAGACAGACGATGATACAACCAGGTATTAACCCGGTGGTCAAAATAATTTGACCACTCAGTGCATAGCTGTAAATTGCTCCTCATTGTGAAATTGATTAAAATGCATACGTTTTAGTAATCTCAATTATTTATTGAAGACTACAGACCGTTGTCTGTATGTACTTTCCTTTCAAATCGTGCTCGACAAAGTTGTTTGCAGCTTAACCATAAACCATGGTTTTATTTATGTTATGTTTGTGTTACCGTAATCTAATGCGAAACTTTCAAGCGCCACATTAAATACTTTTTCAAAGTTCGTATTCAATATGTTTTTAGAGTAGAAGTGCGACGCGAAATGTCTTTTACTTCAAATCCCATTTATTGGTATGCAGCCTATGGCACTTGAGTTGGCCATGCATCGTTATGAATGTCGAATGAATGTATTTTCAAATTTCTTATTCAATGTGAGTGTTAAAAAATCCATTCTGCCGCGGTATATATATTTTCTTTTTGTATTGCTTTGTATGCTTATATCTTACCTTAAAGAAATAAGAAGTGAGAGTCTTTCTAAGTGATTTTCCTGTGAATATTTTTTTTCAAACTGTGAAGTATTAGATGTATTACAATTGAAAACGGAATAAAGCATAAGGATGTCTTTAAATGCTGTTACTTGTTACTATATTTTTACTTTCCCATACGTGGTATTGAGAAATTATTGTTTTCACGAAACTTTCCGATTTCGTAATTCTTATGCCATAAGAACTCCTGTACACGTTTTAACTATTCTTGGAATGATGTCCATCTGTCTGTATCTCTGCCTGTCTGATGTCTGCGGTCGATTTCTTGAGCACGCGGTGGCAGCCACAAATATTAGTGGATTTTTACGAAACTTTATATCTGGATTTGTTACCAAAAAATCTTGAACTAGATAGAATTGCTTTTAATTCGAGCGAAAGTTTCAAAATTTTATATTTTTTTAATATTGCTGCATTGGGCAACATTTAACATTATGATGCATAAAAGGATTTATTTATGGCTCAATGATCACGAGACTTAATAGTTTCAATCACTGTTGCGAAAAATAACCGCGATACAATCTTTTGTTCATGACGTCATTAGCCCCCTTGGGGTGCAAGTTTCCCCTCCGGGAGAACATTATCTAGTATGGTGTCAATCGAAATATTATTATTTGAAGTCCTTTAAAGCAATGGTTAACACGCTATAGTTCTAATAATTTGGGCCCATGATACCAATTTTTCAATTTTTTTTTGTAAAATTTGAAAAAAAAATTCTGGTATGAGGAATTTGAGTTGAGTCCAGTTAATTCAATTCAGGGTTCTTAGAAATGTCTTTAAGTAACTGTAAATACTGTAATACATTTGTAAGGAAATACCCATAAGAAATTATTTATTAATTTTTATATACACCGAAATGCGCGTATTTTAGTTCTTATTTTCTTATTTACCTACATTTTAATGCGGAATAAAAACCGAATTCTACAGTTTAACAGAAACATGTGTGCATATCTTTAGCATTCTGACGAAAATATTTTTTTAATTACTCAACCTTTTGCTAAGTTTCAGCAAAACACTTAAAAATCGAAATTTTCAATCCCGCTCTATCTGCTGTAGAAATGGACGTTTGTGCACAAATCTTTGCACGCTACTACATATGACAACTACATCCACAATTTGTATTGAAACGTAGGTGGTAATGATTCTAGTTAAAAATAGGCGATTTGAAAATTGAGTGATGTTATCTGTATCTGCATCTGTACGCAGAGGGTGCTTATTTAGGGCCCCGATAACGCTGGGATATTCATTCTGGTGTAATATGAAAATCACAAAAATATTTTAAAATCATAATTTTAAGTAAAATTAGATTTAGAGTAAATAATGACGTTAAATAGACAGGTGTTCATGAATAGGCAGGATTTCACACATTACAGGTGTAGTTATTTAAAGAACAATGTACCTCCCCATGATACAATAAATCATAAACTTTCAGTTTCATGTATAACTTAAAAATATATTAAATTTATTTTACATATTTTATTAATGCAATATCTTTACTTAAATAATAAAATGTGGCGTATTCTAAAACTTTTAACAGATTTTACAGATCTACTAGGCTGTTCAAATTTATCTTTGCATGAATATTTTCTACTGCCGTCCTTAAAAGCTCGCAGTTTTCCTCATAGAAATGGGTCACAGTGCTTAAACTCTTGCCATACATTCATTAGGGCCTTGTTTTAATTCGTAAATGTTCCTGTCTCTATGATTTAAACTTGCAACCAGTGGCAAACTTTAGGTTTAACTGAAAGTGTGTCAATGGAGAATATTTGCATATCTCTTCAATTAGGCGGAAACTTTAGGTGACAAAATTTAGATGAGATGTATGTTTTAATGATGGTCGGTGGAATTGTTTATGGCTATTGTAGATGACGCTGATGAAATGATTCTAAAATTCAATATGAATTTTCCACTTTAGTGTACATTTACTTTCAAAATTATGCTAATATTATATTTGAAATGAAAAATATTCTCAAATGTTAAAAATTCTTTTAAAATTAATTAACCAAAGCAAAAATGCACTATATTCATTGTACTTTTAATATTCGTTTTACAGTATGTTTCAAAAAGATAGACTCATGGTTGCCATTTAAGAAAGGTTTTAAGGTAAAACTATCATTGTAAGCATATTTTGACCATGTGACCTCTTTTAGTAAAATTAACAAAATGTAACATTTTATACAGGTCTCTCAGAAACAATTTCTTGTTATAGAAATATTTTCTATAGTCTAATTAGTCAAACAATAACATTGCATTGTTATATAGTCGTAATTATCTGAAATATTATTAATTAATGTTTTCGAGGAATAATTAAGGAATATAAAAAATTTTTCACTGAAGATGGTTACGCTTGTAAATTTACAAATACAAATTTTATTAACGAAATTCGGTTTATGCTTGATTCCTGGAATATTTTGCTTTCGCAGTTCCTTTTAAGGGGATAAAATAAGTTCTATGACTTTGACAATATTTTCACGACAAATTTTGCATGTCAGTTAATAATTTTTGCCACTTACTTTTGTTAATAGATCTTTTCATATATAAGGAACACTTTGTTAATGGTAACTTCTTTTGTAGGAGGTCTATATTAAAATCAAATGTTACACTATTTTTGCTAAAACACGTCACGCCACCAAAACTGTCGTAGTCTGAAAATCCACCTAATTCCAAGCATTTTTTCAGTTTGAACTATATATCTGATACCAATCGTTTAAAAGATATTTAGTCGTGCAAACTTTCTGAAACTCCTTATATAGACCACTTATAAACATTCTATATTACATTAAAACGATTAATATTTAATTTATAGTTTATAATTAATCAGACATTTTTCTTTAATTGATCACTTGCAAATTCTATTAGAAAAATACTTTCTTGTTTCTCCATTAAATTAAAGGAAAAGTGCCTCGTTCATATGCAGCATAAACCAAGTTTTAAAGATATCCAGTTTTAGAAGCAAAAGGTTGAACCTTTATAAGCAATGCAAACTTTCAAAAAGGGCAATATCGGTCATTAATTATGATGCACGTCGATTTGAACAGTATGGAAAGTTGACACTGACGCCAGATATAAACCATACTACAGAAACACTTTACCTTAATCAGTATAGATCTTTAAAACCGACTATATAATATCAAATGAGCTTTACTGTTACGAGACCCTTACTCTAGTTAGACTAATATTAACATAATATATAAAACCATAAAATGCCTTTTACATTATGAGTGAAATTCCTAGAACTTAGTCATTAAATTCCTTAGATTATAATGTATCAATAATTCATTTCAATTCAGGACGAACCATCATTTTATTAGGGCCTGCATAAATAGACTTGCTTTGAGCTATTAGGGAGGATAATCGTAGAACATTTTCTAGGCGACTACATACATCAATATAGGTAAATTTATTATAAGAAACTGCAAAATTAGCTTGCCATTGACACGCTTTAGATTTAACAGGTTGTATTTGAATGGCGGATATTTGCATGTATTTTCAATTAATGAGATATATAGTTGACTTATACAGGATCATAAGCCAAACCAAAAATTTAAGAAGTATTAGGGTGCAGAGTTCACTTCGACAATAAGAGCTTGAAATTCCGTTCCAGTAGCTCAACGGTAGAACGTCAGTTGGCATTTACGCCCAAACGAATCAACCCTGAAGGTAATACAATGATGTCGGTGATAGTGCAATGATGTCAGTGATAGTTCAATGACGTCGAAATGATGTCGGTGATAGTGCAATGATGTCGCAATAATGTCGGTGATAGTGCAATGATGTCGGTGGTTGAAAGTAGGACTAGTACGTCTAGCACGGGCATGGATTAAGTGAATTCTGAAAATCTGAAGTTCTTGTGTGTTCTGAAATGGAATACTTTATCGCCGATTTCAAATCAGAAGATTGAAGACCACGTGGGAAGCTAACCTAAAGGATAAAAATACCGTCAAAAGGCTTACCTGAGATAAAAATTGCATTAGTTAGATGTTAATCTAAAATTAAAGGGCGGAGAATGCAAAGTCCATTTTGACAATAAGAGTTTGCAATTTCGTCCCAGTAGCTCAAACGTAGAGAGTTAGCTGACCAGTACGTAGGTCGTAATTCGGTTCTCAGTTGGAGAAGCAAAGTTTTTTACAGGGGTTAGTATATATTATTTGTATGGGGAACGCAATAGCACTACACGATGAGACATATTTAGGGACGGACCCCATTTTCAGGAGGTATGGAAAATAATTTAAAAACTAGGGATTCTTTAAAGTTTGTAGTATTTTTACTTTCCTTATATACAATAAAGTATAAGGGGAGTATTGTTACGGGTTCGACAATTCGAATTCGAGTTTTCGACGGGAGAGCACGATTCAATCATCCTTGATCACGAATCGAATATTTTGGAGGTGATGTCTCTGTGTGTGAAAGTATGTGTGTGTGTGTGTGTGTGTGTGTGTGTGTGTGTGTGTGAAAGAGTATGTGTGTGTGTATGTGTGTGAAAGTATGTGTATGCGCGTGTGTGTGAAAGTATGTGTGTGTGTGTGTCAGTGAGTCTGTGGAGACTGTAGACGGTAACTGACGAACGAATGGACCGATTCGAAGGAAATTTGGTACAAAAATTACTATCCGTGGATACTGGAAGCCTATTGTTTTTATATATAAAAAAGCCTATTGTTTTTATCGAATAGTCAGAACCCCCTAAATTTTCGAGTGAAATTTTGAAAAATTCATCAAAAAATCAAAACCTCTAGTAAAATTACGCAAATAGACATTTTTTATGTAATGCTTCACTACAAAGCGATTAACATGAATTTTAGAACTCTCGCATAAACCGTTCTTGAGATATTGCACATTTTTCAAAAAAATTATCAAAAAATTATATAAAATAAAAAAAAATATTTCCTATTGAGAAACATGTTCCCTTTTCACATGTGCTTTTCACATGTTCCCTTTCATGCGATAAATTTGGAGACATCATTCTCGTGAATCCAGCTCGTTCCATTCATGAAAAAATATACTTTGAGTAATACTTTTGTATTTGAACGCCAATAGTCATTTATCTGCTATAATAATAAATTATTTCTCCGTCCATAACGCTTGTCGAGATGTTGGCAACGAATTTGGCGGAATTTTGCCAACTTGGTAACTTTTTTAAATGTTACCTAATCAAAGAAAATCTCGCTAAATGGATAACAAGAAAGATCAATCATGCTTAAAGCATTGATTATGAAACACTTTCCAACAGCAATGCAATTTTATTTAAACATGTCTAAAATGCAATACATTCCTCGGTAATATTTTAAAACTTCTCACAATACTACATTGATTTATTATATTTGAAAACTTAAACATTCATCGAAAAAAATAAACTTCATTCAAATGACGGCATTAAAATACAAATTGCTTGGTTTAAACATGTGATATATTACTCGATAATAATTTTAGAATTATCATAATACCACGATAATTTATTATAATTAAAAACTTCATCGAAAACAACGGAAATTCATTCAAATGACGTCATAGAAAAAATAACACGCCTGTCTCTCCCTAAAAAAGCAGCATTTCATTCATAAATAATTTCCCATTCATGTCATTCATCACAATACTATAATAATTTATTTTATTTAAAAATTAAGACCATGGAGCTACCAGTAATTTAACTCTATGCTTAAAACTTCATCACAAAAAATCGTTCTTCTCTCGGTAAAGTCAATGAATATTTCTTTCATATCAGCTATGCAGACTCCCTGAGCTAAATTCTTTTGCGTTAAAAAAATACAGCAATTTCTACATAACTCATCCTACATATTTTGCTGTTTACATTTTACATAAGTGAAAAATAGGCTTCGTTTTAGAAATAATCAAATTTGGATGAGCATTTAAACTCATATATATTGTAATTGCGTTGATTATTATGTAGATGCACAGAATTTAAACCAAAATAAAGTGGTTTTAGGACGGATACAACACTCAATATGAAATAAAAAGAGCTATAAAAATCACGATTTTGAGACAAGATGGATGCCATATATCATTTTGAAGTGGATCACGTGATACTTTCATATCATGGTCTCGTGATCGTTTCATATAAGAGGTGTTATTATTATTTTAATTTTTATTTAAAAAACTACTGAATATATTTCGCTGAATTTTTTTTTATATATTTTATGCAAAAAATTTGAATATTACCTAAAAATTTCGAAACAATTTGTGAATTTTAAATCCGCTTAAAAATGTTTGAAATGTTAGGTCCCAATGGGGCTCAATGTATTTCATTTTTTCAACCCGGGTTCAATCCAAAACTAATTGGGTGATATTATTCATTTATCTTCCCAAAGTACCTACAGACCGTCTGAACAACATACTACTAAAATTTCATTTGGATTAAGTCATTTTTACGGCAGTTATCGTGCTAACGGACAGACAGACAGACAGACAGACAGAATGAACAAAGTTATAAACACTTTTCAACTTTGTTGTAAAGTGTTAAAAATGACGCTAAATCAATGAAAATAACGACTATTTGACGAAAATTCAATATCTTGGAAAAAAAAATAAGTATCTACTATAAGAATAACCTATTTTGTTTTACTGTAAAAGTAGTACATACATTGCATTATATAAGGAAAGTCAAGTGCTGTCCACATCAGATTTTTGCATATATGACCAATTTAGGCATATTTCGTATAATAGTCATTTATATCACAAAAATATATTTTTTTCTAAAATGTATGAGGAAACTAATTCTACTCCATGCGTCAAAATTCACATTTGAAAAAAAAATCACATATGATCATAATAGTATTTTCATATTTAGACATTTAATTTAGCTTGCACATAAAATAATTCTAAGCTGTACATAGTTTTCAACGTGACAACGTTACGATATGTAGCAACCAACTGCATTATATATTCGACGCTGACATGTATTCACTTCACTTCTCATTCCTTAACCCAACTAAGTTTCCTGGTCTCAAATCATAAATATCACTTAACATCGCCTCTACCCGCAAAACATTCCCATAACTTTTGGTGCACGCTTCACTTTTATCCATGATATTTCGCGGTGAACGTGAAATTCTCAAAACTGAAAATTTGATGATGATGGAACTGCAAGGGAGAGAGCGAGAAAACTTATTTTATACTTTCTCTATTATACAATACTAACTATACTTTCTTAACATGACTTAACTATACTTTCTCTATAATACATAGTAATGTGAAGTGGAGGGGGGATTTTGATATGGTTAAACATCCGAAATTCTGATTTTTTCGGCTCTCGACATTTTAGGCATAATCACTAAATACGAATTAACCATTTTTACTTTCCCTGCTATACATGGTTATGCACAAGGAAGGAGAAAATCGTGTCGAAATTCACAATTCGAGTTTTTAAAGAATTTATATATTTTGGGACCTCTAGAATACGAAAAAACTATTTTTAGCGTGACGTCTGCATGTGTGTCTGGGTGTATGTCTGTATGTGTCTGTAGTGCATGTATCCACTGTAAGAAAAATAGGAATTGACCACAGTTTATAAAACTTTATAGGTAAGTCACCCGTGAGTTACATGGTGCTGATTAGATTTTAGTAGGATTCGGGAAAAAAGAAACTGCATTTTATTTTAAATGACTAGAGAAAGTCGTCAAAATCTAATCTAAAACAATATATTCATATACATCAGTTAAAAGCTTGTTTTATACGCAATTTTTAACAGTGAAAAGAATAAGGTCAATACAATTACTCTAGAACTAGCTATTCTTGAGCTATTTTAATTTTTTCTTTTGCATTTTTGATACGCCGCCTTTGAAAATACTTCAGTTACCAAATGGAGACACACATTGAATGGAAAGTACAAATTTAGTTGAATTTCAAATAATTATAAGTGCTATTTCGTGCAATCAAACTCAAATTACTGAATTATTAAAAACAAGAAAGATCAATCATGCTTAAGGCATTGATAATGAAACACTTTCCAACTTCAATGCAATTTTATTTAAATATGTCTAAAATGCAATACATTCCTCGGTAATATTTTAAAACTTATCAAAATGATACATTAATTAATTATAGTATTTGAAAACTTACACCTTCATCGAAAAAAATGAACTTCATTCAAATTACGGCATTGAAATATAAATTGCTTGGTTTAAATATCTATAAAATGCGATTGCGATACATTCCTCGGTAATAATATCAGAATTATCATAATACTACGATAATTTATTATATTTGAAAACTTCATCGAAAACAACTGAAATTAATTTAAATGACGTCATAGAAAAAATAACAAGCCTGGATCTCTCTATAGAAGCAGCATTTCCTTCATAAACAATTTCCCATTCATTTCATTCATAACAATACTAAAATAACTTATTTTATTTAAAAATTAAGCCCACGGAGCTACGAGTAATTAAACTCTATGCTTAAAATTTCATCGAAAAAATTCGTCCTTGTCTTTGTAAAATCAATGAATATTTCAATCATATCAGCTATGCAGACTCCATGAGCTAAATAATTTTGTGTTAAAGAAATACAACAATTCTAATACAACTCATTCTACATATTTTGCTGTTTATATTTTACATAAGTAAAAAATAGGCTTAGTTGTAGAAATAATCAAATTTAGATGAGCATTTAAACTCAAATATATTGTAATTACGTTGTTTCAGTATGTAGATGCACAGAATTTAAGCAAAAATAAAGTGGTTTTAGGACGGATACAACACTCAATATGAATTAAAAAGAACTTTAAAAAGCACGATATTGAGACAAGATGGATGCCATATATCATTTTGAAGTGGGTCACGTGATCTTTTTACATCATGGTCATGTGATCGCGTCATATGAGAGGTGTAATTATTATTTTAAGTTTTATTTATAAAACTACTGAATATATTTCGCTGAATTTTTCTTATATATTTTACGGAACAATTTGAATATTACTTAAAATTTTCGAAGCAATTTGTGAATTTTAAATCCACTTAAAAATGTTTGAATAATTAGGTCCCATACGGCTCAATGTATTTCATTTTTTCAACCCGGGTTGAATCCAAAACTAATTGGGTGATATTCATTTATATTCTCATAGGTCCTACAGACCATCTGAACAACATACTAAAATTTCATTTTGATTAAGTTACTTTTACGGCAGTTATCGTGCTAACGGACAGACAGACAGACAGACAGAATGGAGAAAGTCAAAAACACTTTTCAACTCTGTTGTAAAGTGTTAAAAATAAAGAGAAAATGAATTTGAGTCTGTAGGGAAAATCATATGCTGTCCAAGTCAGATTTTTCAATTCAGAAACACACGAAGATAAAATTGCTAATTCATGATCCACCTTAAAGAATATTTTGTTCCCATTATTTACTTTTAATAAGAGTTTACATTAAAAAAATAAAAATATATGAAATAACTATTCAATAACTGCATTGCAATTTTTAATGAACAATTCCATAAACACTATTAATTTTGCAATTTAAAGTTGGAATATTTCTTAAATTTAATCTTTGTAATGAAAACAATCTAAACAAATAAACGAATATCGAAAATGTACACACATCCTTTAATTGCAGACACGAAAATTACTTTAATTATCAAGCGCACAATGACCTTATACGAACAAATGGGCTAAAACTGCTTGCTATCTCTATTTATGTACACCCTAATTAGAGAATATCCACTTTATGGGTTTTGGAATAGCAAAACTTCGACAGAATTTTATTCATAATGACTTCTTATTTCCGTCATAAAGTAATTTTATGTTGTTTAATGGAATTAGGCAGAATGTTTTCTTCTGTACTTTTATTCCATGATTCCATTAGAATGGAAGAAGACTGACTATTAAGCTGTTAATATATTTTCTTTTAATTAAGTTCACTCTGCTGTTGTTTAAATTTCGCAACATGAGGAGTAATGTGATTGTATTTCCGAAGGTGTATGAAATAAGAAGGATAATTGTAGGGGAGACCAGGGCTAGTTGGTTCAATTTTGATATGGAGAAGGAAATTGATAGGGAGTGGGAAAAGAAACTGAAAGTGGAAATCTTTAATAAAAAAATTCTACTTCCTTTAGAATTTTATTTTACATTTATATCAGTTATGGACTATATTTTATCTATAGTAATTTATCAGAAGTAAATATTTCAAGTGAAAAGAACAATTTCAGAACTTGAAAATGGAAAAGAATTGCAAGTGGAAATCCTTGGTAAACGAACACCACATCTCCTCCAAAACTTTTTCCAGAATTTGTTCAGTCCTCAAATAACTTCTATCTGTACCAGATCTTTCGATGCAGATGTTTTTAGAGAAACTTTATAGCAAAAAAGTAAAACGAAATGCTTGCCACCAAAAATTATATTGTTTAATATACTAATAATGTAAGCATTTAAGATAGTACTTATTTTAAAATTTTAACCCTTATCATTTCAAGATAAGTATTATTTAAGTAACCGTTTCCACACAGAAATTTTAAACACCCCTTTTCATTGGGCAAAATTTTTATTGAAATTCCATAATTTAAAGTAAAATATAATTTTAATCGGACGTATTACAAACTATACAACGAATTATAACGATTATATAAAATATTTTTAATTACCATATTATTACAATGATAAATATATCATATATTTTATTTATATAATGCATCTACTCGTAGGTTATAAAAAATATATCAAACTCTACAACTCTTAATGGTATTTAATACTTTTTACTTCAATTATATTCATACTGCAAATTTACTGTGTTCAAAGAAATATTAAGAAAAAATTTAAAATTTGTAATAAAAGTGTCACTGCATACAGAAATCTTCATATGGATATATTTCTAATTTTGCAGGAACTGACATTTTGCAAATTGCATTTGCGAAATCTCTTTAGTCACAGCCGGCACTTAGAATCTAATTTGCTTTTTTTGCGATAAAAAAATGTATTAAATGAGTCATACAAAGCCGCTTTGAAGGGATATATCCCAAAGGAAGGCACACTCACACCACATTATGAATATAAAATTCTATTTATTCTACATTCAGAACGATGTTTTTCGAACTTCAAAGTATCATCCACTGCATATCAATAAATAGAATGTTGAAATAAGATTCATTCTTTTTTTTATTTGGCATTATATAGTGCGCAGCCCCCGAATACGGCTTGAAAGAATATTTTACCTGGCGATGATAATTTAAATAACAATCTCGAGTAGCGTGGTGCGAAATTGAAGTTGAACATAAATAGTAAGATTACCTATTTGCCAGGTAAGATTTAAAGTGTGTATTTGTACCTTCCCAGATGTAAATTATAAAATATACACCATGAACTATATATACATATATATATATATATATATATATATATATATAACTTTACGAGTTAGTAGTACACACCAAACCAAGCATTTTTCGTCATAGTTTACTGGGTCAGAAATGAAACATAAAAGCGCGACTGGGCGCTTAATGGGGAAACCAATGAGGTGAGGCGAAAACACAAGAATAGCTTAGAAGTTATAAAATGACATTTAATAAACAATAATTACGGTATTGGTATAAAAGAGCGACCGTCAACCTGAATGCACTTCTCACAGCGGCGATGGAGGGATTGGCGGATTCTCTCTAATAGACCAGCCATGTCGGGCATTTCGGCAGCAGCAGCCGAAATTCTGGCGATGAGTTCATTTTCAGGTTCAAGGGAAGTGTTATAGATGAGACTCTTGAGATATTCTCACAAAAAGAAGTCAAGACAGAACAGATCGGGCGATCGTGGGTGTCAAGCTATGGGAGCTTCCCAGGGAATTGCGTCCTGTAACGCCATTACATTTCATTTCCGACCCGTAAACTATGAAGAAAAATGATAGGTTTGGTATGTACTAACACCTCGTAAAAGTTAGCCCATCTTTTTTCAATCACCCTATATATATATATTAGAAAAATGGATTAATAACTAATACAAACTAATTACAAAATATTAAATACAATAAAATAACCAAAACTATTAAAACACGGTCACCATGTCGAAAAGAATTGAGCATTTGATAGTCACTGTCTCTCTGTGAGTGTTTTAATGTGTAGCTCTGTGAGTGTGTGAATTCAAAGTATCACAAGTTTCACTATTCTTAGGTCATATACAGTTTGTTATGAAGTTATGTAGAACTTCCATTAAGAGTTTTAGGACGTCGTAAATTAGTTGCATTTTGTTAAAGAATCCTACTCATTTTGATGCTTTGAATTATATTATTGATAGAGAGAAATGCGTGTTTCTTGTGCCAGGGAATTAGTGGCTCAACCTCTAGATTCGGGTGGGAGAGATTATTTAAGCATCTAGGAATTTTATAACGCCTCATATTGATTTATTTTATTAATTTACCAGACCTTTCATGAATATTGGTTTCAATGATTTGAGCTGCTTATCATTTTTATAATTTTATATCATTTTTAATAAATATCGAATTTATTTTTTTAGGTTCTTCAAGAATAATCGAAATTGGGCTAAATCGCGTGCTCATTCCGTTTCAAAATATGAAGATCAATCCATTAACATTTACAAAGACACATTGGAATAACAACTAAATCAATATTTGGAACAATAACAAATTACTTAACTCTTTTAATCATCATTTGTTTCACAATTCTATAATCTAATTATATCAGTATTTTTAAACTTTGCAATATTAGAAATATCTTTTAGGTACAGAACGTACATAGAAACACTATCGTTCATTAGCACCAATGCATAGTGGACGGGAATGCTCTATCAAGGAGAAAAATGAAGAAACGTTTTTAACACATAACTGAATTACAAATGCTGAAATATATGAATTCTATAAACTCGACGTTCTAACAAACTTTAAAATAGCATTATCGGCTTACCAATATATGGGTAAAGGTGAAAAAATATTATTTCTACTTCAAGTAACGCACTGAGAAACAGATCTGTTTAAAATAAGAGTGTATGCATTGTAATAAATTGTGTTTCTATTTCAAATGAAATATGTATCACATTGACGAATATATGAATTGAGCTTAGATTTCAGCATTATATAGATGATAATTTATCCACCTATATACATAAAAGTTGTGGGTTTACAGTACATCCAACAATAGTAAATAACCCAATTTATTGTAATAGATTTGTATAAATACAACCAAAAATTTAATAGTCAACCGGTTTCGAAGGCAAATTGCAATAGTATTCATCATATTTTTTGTCTTCGAAACAAGCTAACCTCTAAATTGTATTGCATGATGTATTTATGCGAAGATTTCATATAAATTTAGGCACGTTCAAAATGGTTAGTTACTTTTTTTAAAAATAGCTATAATTTAATCTTGATGGGAAGAATCATAATTAAATATGTTGTTTAGGTCACGATATATAAATTCAATTCA
Source organism: Amaurobius ferox (assembly GCA_951213105.1). NCBI lineage: Eukaryota > Metazoa > Arthropoda > Arachnida > Araneae > Amaurobiidae > Amaurobius > Amaurobius ferox. Next base: position 145,106,373 of record OX578134.1, on the reverse strand, counting down.
CAGTAAAACATAGTAATTTTAGATAGATAAAATAGAATGTAACGGGAAAGCAAAATCAGCACTATCTGTACAGTTAAACTGATAAGTAATAATGTTTAATAGCTGAAAATTTATATAATATGTATAAAAATACGAATATATTTTAGCCTGATCATTATTGAACTACAGATTCATAGATAACAGTTTCATAAATATGGCTTTATAAATATAGCTACATAAATATATATATATCTATATAAATACATATTTAATAAAGTAGAATCATGTAATAGATCATGTAATAGAATGGCTTGCAGCCTATTTTGCAAATATATTTTCGTTGTTTTAAGATTTCCAGCAATTCATTATTTTTTGGATAGCATGAAAGGGAAACATTAATGCTACATGTTTTAATTGGACTCAAATTTAATTGTGGTGGCTTGAAAATCTTTGTGAAGCGTGGTTAACTAATTAAGGTAATTAAAGCTTCATTTTGTACTTATATAAACCGCACGTCGCAGTCTGTATGTATGTATGTGTGCTCGCTCTAGCGGATATAGCGTATTGATAAGTTGATAAAAATTGTGGTGTTCCTCATTAGCCAAGGGGAACCCGAGTAGGGGGCAGTTTTTACTGGAGTGCGTATATATCGGTATTTTCTGTTTTATCAGTTAGATTTCAACAACATAGATGTCTATAGTTAGCCGTAATTTACCCGCATAAAATTTTCAAAATTGTGACTACGGACAAACAAGACTGCTATCTACAAACACCTCTAATTGATTTATTTACTGTGTCTTGCAAACTTGCTAATTAAAATACATTCGCATGCATGCGAATACACAGAGAACGCCATTTAAATTTCCCCATATGTGTACTTGTTTCACCTTATTTCGAATTCTGTAAACGTACATATATCTATGTTCTCAACTCATACATGCTTGTTACTCATACATGCTTGTTAATATTCAAATCTTAAAATGTATCTATTAATTCGAACCAATATTTCATTTTTTTATATTCCGTACACGGATGAGAGACTTTTAAACTTGAAATCAGAGAAATGGATGTATTACTGTTAAAAAGTTTAACTGGACTAAAAATCGGTTAAATATGTAACGTCTTATATTTTAGTTTTTATATTTTGGTTAGTTTTGTGATGACGTTTTCTGAAATTATAATAATATAAGGAATAAATAATTGTATTTGAAATTACAAATATATATATATAACTTATATATATATATATATATATATGTTATGCATATATATATATATATATACATAACATATATATATATATATATATATATATATATATATATATATATGTATATATAACATGGCTGGTCTTTCAATAGAGCCATTTAAGCTATGATTCCATCTATTCTTCATCTTGCACAAACACACATACTTATTTATATTCTTCATAATGCAGTTTTTTCTTAAGCTTGTGCCGCAATAAGAAATTGGTTAAAACATAAATTCAAGTGTAGTTTATATACTTTAAAAATAAAGATAACCAGAAATTTGGCCATAATTAAAAGTATTTTATTAAAATATTTTTTTAAGACATACTAAATGTACAAAGCCTTAGCGCTTTCGGGCATTACTGTGCCCTTCATCAGTGGCAAAGTGAAAATAAGTGGCAAATATGTGCTTAAATATAGGCCATAACTACCAGATAAAATTTTCATATTAATAATTTTATAATTTTAAATACGTGGCATTTGAAATGTAATTTAATTATAAAGTCAAAAAATACAATAAAAATAAAAATGTTCATAAATTAAATGGTGACAAATAGAAATGTCGTCAAAAACAAAATAGAGCGTTAACTAAATATTCAGAAAATCATATAAAGGTTTAACACGTAGTGAGTCGACAACGAGGTCATAAGCATAACTATTAACTAAGGGTGTGAACGGGATTAAAATAGCAAATAGATTGATGTATGCAATTTTGGTCCTGTAATTTTAGTAGGTCGTGAAAGGAAATTTTAATAATATACAGTGACCGCCGCTTAATTAGATCATGTTCGTGCCATCGATGTTTGATCCAATGAAGCGGCTGATTCGAAAAAGCGGCGACGATGCAGTTTCGTTTTTTTTACTTAGCATAGTAATACATACACAGGAGCGTTGAAGGGGGGGGGGAGAGCAGAGGAGGCAATTTTCCCCGGGCCCAAGTGTCAGCCACACCAGGTAGGAAATTATGTACAAGCATATAGGGAGGGGCCCGGGGCCCCCTGTTCAATGTCTGTCTTAAGGCCCGAGACCAGCTCTCGACGGCCTTGTACATATATGAAACATACATAGTCGTACATATATGAAAAAGATTTGAATGTTCTTACTTTTTCATACATAAAATTAAGAATTTAAAGAAAGGATTAAATTTTTTTTGCAATAAAATTTAACATTGAAAAGATAAGGTAAAAGTCTAAGATAAGGTAATCTGTCCCTGAGTATATGATATATATAGTACATATGTAGCAATAATTACACTATATAAGAAGAAACACTTTATGTACTTACTGTACTTTATTGCAAAAACATTTGTAGATTGCTTCGTAGTGGCACTAATTAGCTTTGATACTCTCTTTTCAATATCGTAAAAATAATTATAGTCATTGCAAGATGCACCTCGTTGTTCTAATGTTCTTCTAAGAATTTGAAGAGCCTGACGGGATTCCCTAGCCTTTGTTAGTGGCAGTTCATTGTTTTCTACTTCTTCCTCATGTGCTTCTCCAGTTGTTTCTTTGAATTGTTGAATTGTTAAAACAATGTCTTCTTCCGTTTTTTCAACTGATGTCAGTACGTTTCCATCGATATTGACCCAGTTCCAAAATTCTTCTGTAATCTTCTCGTCATTGCGTGGGTCTTCTTGCTCCTGTGGAATGTTGTTCGCTACTTCAACTACGACTCCCGATTTTTTGAAACAATTGAAAATTGTTATTGGAGTAACATTTTCCCATGCATTTATTATCATGTGAAAGGCGTCAAGAAGACTGACTGATTTCGCTGTACTATCGCTAGCAGTAGGCTTCGTTGGATCGTCTATTGCCTGAACAATTTTCATTCTTATATTCTTGCGATAATAGGTTTTAAAATTTTTTTAAGATTCCTTGATCCAATGGTTGAATAACTGATGTGGTATTTGGTAGAAATTAAAACAGTTCTATGTTTTTTAACTTCAACTCCGGATGGGCAGTGCAGTTGTCAAGCAAAACTGCAATTTTGTCTGTTCCAAGCTCTGTGTCCCATTTCCTCATGTATTTTGTGAAAATCTCGCTCGTCATCCATGCCTTTGCATTGCTTGTGTATTCTACGGGAAGCTGTTTTACACCTTTTAAGCAACGTGGGTTCTGGCTAGTTGCTATGACGAAAGGTCTTTTCTTTACTGTTCCAGTCATATTACATGTCAGGAGAACTGTTATCCGAGCCTTTATTTTTTTACCTCCCAACCGATTGTCATCTTTGAACATCAGAGTATGGTCTGGTAATGCACGATAATAAAGCCCAGTCTCATCCATATTTTAGATCTGATTTGCAGAATATCCTGACAATAGTTCTGGCAAAATATCTTGCACCCATTTTTCTGCAGCGCTAATATCGGCATCTCCTTTTTCACCATATTGTTTTGCATAAACAATGTTGTTTCGATTTTTCCATCTGGTCAGCCACCCGTCGGTTGTATCGAAGTCCTCGATTCCAAATTTTTCAGCAAATTCTTCGGCTTTCAAGCTTAATATTGCAAGTGACAGTGGAGCTTTTTTAAGTCGTGCGGCCTTGAACCCTTTCAAGAGAGCTGCTTCGACATCTTCAGCTTTTCCGACTCGTTGCCGTTTACGATTCGTGTTTCTATTCAATACATGATCATCTAAGATTTTACTCCTTTGTTTCAAAAGGTGACATAAAGTTGACTGATATATGCCCAATTCCAAAGATGCTTCTCTCTGATTGCATTTCAGCAGAACATCAAATTTTTTAAGAAGTTCATATTTCTTAGACAAGCTAAAATACTTACGTTTTGCCATCGAATTCACAAAGAACGGCTTACTGTAACATGACACACTAATAATGAACAAACAAAGTGACCATCTGTGCCTTTTAACCTCAACCCCAACGTTCTTACCCCTTCCCCTTTCCTTTCCCAATCCTTCTGCCACAAGTGTGTGGTAGTGGCGTCTTATCACAGGCACCCAGGGAATTCACGTTTCTAAGAAATCTGGGTCTGACTTTGTTGCGCGCCGCATGGCACCCTGTTTGTCAGGCTTGGAGAAAGAACTTCAGAAAAAGCTGACGTTTGGAATAACACAATGGAAAGATCAAACAATGAAAAACGAGCATCGAAAATTTTTGATCGCGAAAATTTTTGATCCATTTATTCGGCGGTTTTGATCCATATAGCCGGCGGAGTTTCAATGTAAAAGAGTGATTCCTTTCCGTTTTCCGTGATTTGATTCGATTAAGCGGCTGATACAATTAACCAGTGATCCAATTAAGCGGCGGCCACTGTACTTTTAAATATGGTCAAATTTTTGGTTGTCTTTATTTTTAAAGTAATTATTATTTTGACGTGTTTCCATACAATTTTATCTATTATAGTAGTTCCAGCTGGTATAACGAAATAGAATCAAAATGAGATAAAAAGTGCAGATTTTTTTTAACGCGAAGTGCAGTGCAAAAAAAGAATGATACAGAAAAGGAAATTAAACATTATCATATTTTATAAATTAACACTAATTTGTCAATTGGCTTTGTAAATCAAAATTTAGTAAGTTCTCTTGTAAATATACAGATATTTATGAATTGTAGTCCAATCAAAAATACCAACATCTATGAGGCGGTACCTCTTTTTAGAGCTCGCTACTACGAAATAACCAGCAACGGCATTGACACCACGAGAAAATTACCATGATTCATAATTTTTCAAATACACTTGGCACGCGATGCAAACAGCTATACCACCCAACTGGCTTTCAATTTCATTTCAAGAAGGTTAAGAGCACGTTATACGACACTGTAATAGCCAAGTTCATTTACAAGTTCAGTGGTAATATAGTTGATGTACTTAATGTCTGAAATACGCTTCGTTTTATGAAAAAATGCAAATAATATCTCAAATATTTTAATGTGATGTATAAATATAGCACAACGTATTTTTTTAGATTCTCAAACTGAATCCCACAGAGCGTATTTTTAATTATTAATTTTATATTCACTATGCAGAATGATATGTTATCCGTTTTACCCAAACCGTCTGGTACATAAATATAGCCCAACTTATTTTTAGATTATCTTTTGCAAAAAACTGCATCCTAAAGAGCATTATTTTGAATTATTAATTTTATATTTACTATGCAGAATGTTATGTTATTTATTTTACCCAAGCCGTTATCAAAGCCATAATTGTATATTAAATATCCAGAAATATACATTATAAAAATGTATACATTCTTTACTGTGGTACATAAATATAGCCCAACTTATTTTTGGATTCTCTTTTGCTACAAACTGCGTCGTGAAAAGCGTATTTTAAATATTAATTTCATATTCACAATGCAGAATGTTATGTTATCCCTTTTTTCCAAACCGTTGTCATATCCGTAATTTTATTTTAAATATCCAGAAAGTATACATTCTAAAAATTGTAAAATGATTAATTTTAAAATAATATTTATAATTCGTTTCCTAAAAATTCATAATTGTTGAACACACCAAAAGTTCCAGCAAGCAAATTATGCACTAAATTTTCTGTTGTCAGCTATATGATACTCAGAATTTCCCTCATTATTCTGTTAACACCAAACGCATGCATCCCCCCCCCCCCTCTCCAGGAGAAAATTCTCCAAAAAAGTTTCATACCACTCACACTGAATTAAGAATGGCAAAATCCATTCATTTTACATTCAAAGTAAAACACTGCCAAATTTTAAGTGCCATCGGCTGCATACCAATAAATGGAAAGTTGAAATAAAAGCAGCTCCGCATCGTGCTTTTACTGTAAGTAACGCGCTTACTACGTGTTCTGTTTGAAAGAAAATTTTATGCAGCGATAATTTATCCTCTGACATACGGTAAAACGTTGCAAGAACGAAACGAGCACAATGGTAACAAAGTTATTCTTTTTGAATAATTCTTAAATTACGCTCCCCAGAGGGAAATATATCTGCGGAATTTCAGATGTACTAGATTGTGGAAATAAGGTAAAGGATATAACTGCAGCCTTTTTTAAAATGGAATAGATCCAATATTCGAAACTTTCGACGAAAATATTTTTATGTTCTCAATTACTGGTAGTTATATGCAGTTTAATTATATGTATTTAATTATCCTAATTTAACTTTATCGTGCTATTGTAATGATAAAATGTCGTTTTCCAAATATTTTTGAATTTGTAATTACGATGAAAATTGCATTAAACATATCTGGTTGCATTTTGGGAAGTTATCTTACATGTGTATATATAAATGCATGAGGTGTGAACGCAATAAATAAAGTGTGGACGCAAAAAAATACCAATACATTTTTAGCTACATTATATCAAAAACTGGAGATTAATATATTTTAATGCTGATAGTTTGAAAACGATTTATTAAACATTTTAAATTTAATATAATCAATAATATAATCAGTATAATCTTAATATAATCAATTAAATCATAGATAATACCAAGGGCAAAGCTTTTTTAAAAAAACGAAAGGTATTTTATTTAACATCCTAAAAGACGTACAAAATATTATTAAATTTTGTACGCCTTTTAGGATTTTAAAAAAACGAAAGGTCTTTTATTTAACATCCTAAAAGACGTACAAAATATTATTAAATTTTTGTACGCCTTTTAGGATGTTAAATAAAAGACCTTTCGTTTTTTTAAAAAAGCTTTGTCCTTGGTTTTATCTAATGTATACAGACGTGATACCAATCTTGATTAATTAAATCATACTTTAATAAATCAAAATGCTTATTTCAGCTTAAAAGTCGTAAGTTAACATTAAATGAACCTGAGCGCTTTCGAACAGTGTACGTTCCTTATCAAAAGTTCATGGCAAAATATAAGTACTCTCAATTATGATTAACGTTATATAAAACTATTAATGTATACTAGAAGACAGGTGCTGCTATTCAGTACCGAATAAATATTTTTCCATTTGTTCCAACTTGACATCCACGCTGACTGTTCGATAGCACGAATTAGTTTATTATATATTTGTACAATGTTTATTGAATAATGTGGACACTATAAATACAAACTGCATTAATTTATAATATAAAGAACGCCCCACATAGACTGTACTGTTAGATATTAAAAAAGACAATAACAATAAGAGGAGATTACAGTTCAGGTAAAATCCCCATTCAATTAATTTTTCTATTTACGACTGCGTAGGAAATACTTAGAATTCTTCAATTACTACATTACTACATTACTAACATTAAACATTATCTATACACCATTATTTCTGTGTAATGAAGAATTCATCTATCTACGTTAATAAGTAGTATCGGGCGTCGTAGCCACTGTTTGACAAATTTATCGTTCCTCGGTTTTCTCTCTTTCGTACCGCAGAAACTATAGCATACAAAAATACAAAATTTGGTACATTTGTAGGGAAAGGATTGGGGAACTCGCTGAAATGAACCGTGTTTCGATATATATTGTAATTTAAGAAATATTTAATGTCAAGATTAAAGACAAAATATTTGAGCTGCGAGTTCGCTTCCTGGATAGACCTCCGAGACCACGAATTTTTGCAGGCAAGTACCTACATAGATGAATTTTTGCAGCACGGGGTCCTTTTTTTAATTCCGATGTAGTTTACGAGATATTTTACTGTTTATGCACTTTTAAAGTGAAAAATGTTCTTTCGTATCGGCACGACCATCGATTTTCTCTGTCTCGAATCTCAAAAACTATAGCATACAGAAATATGAAATTTGGTGGATTTATAGAGAAATAATATGATGAAATAAATCGTTTACCGATTTAAACTTTAGTTTGGCTTGAAATTGCTGACGAAGCGAGCCCTGCGAGCACAGTGAGTATGAGGCAAAGTATTCCGACTCGCGAAGCGAGTTAAGGGGGTTGGCGAAGCTTAGTGGGAAGGGGACACAGCCCCTAGTAAATAAAATTTAAATTACATCAATCAAACTGCTATAAAAATAGCTAAATAATAAAGATGATTTAAAAAATAGCATCAAATACATCGATTAAATCTATCTAACCGCAGCAAAATAGCTAGAAAATAAATATTTCATTACAAATACGCCTTGAAATAATTTATCTAATGTATATAAATAAAATTGAAAATATGTTTGTCTGTCTGTCTGTCTATTTGTCCCGTCATCACGGGAGAATGGTTGAACCGACTTCCATGAAATTTTCTGGGTAGACTGCAAATAGTCTCACTTAAAATTTAGTCTATGTTTGGAGTTTCTACAATCAGTGGTGCTCGAGATTTTAGTAAAAAACGAAATTTTCATTTCTCTCATCACTGGAGAACGGCTGATCCGAATCTGATGACATTTTGTGGATAGCCTTGAAATAGTTCCCCATAAATGCAGCCCAAGTTTCGAGTATCTAGGACTAGGGGTTGTCGAGATATTTATGAAAAGCTAAACTTTTTCCTAAGAGTTCTACTCTCTAACTCCGTGGTTTATCCAAACGAAAAGCTTGAAAATTGTTTGAAAGTGAATTAAAACTCGAGTTTGGTGGGAGATTTTTTGCTCTAATTAGTCACTTTCTGAAAACATGAATTGTTTGAAACATGATTTAAATGGGAAATCCATCTCCATGGTTTATGTTTCACAAGCTTTTACTTAAAAAAAGTATAAAGAAATCAAAATAGTTATTTAATTTTGTAGTTTATGAGGAAGATTCTATCTTATATCATGTTGATCAGAAACGCAATTAAATTAAACATGTCTGTTAATTTTAATTATTATTTTTTCGATTTGAATAATAAATAAATGGATATAAAAATATATTTTAGAAAAGAACGATTTGATATTTCTTATAGCATTTTTGACTGGATAATATCAATTACGGTCTTCAGGTTTAACGTTATTATTATTGATATTTTCGGGGATTATTGATTCAGGGATTATTGATATTTTCAAGTTATTATGCAATTGTTTTTTTATGACAAAAATTGTTTAAACTCATATATTGTACGTTGTACGAGTAATCTTCTACAAATACACGGGTATATCTTCTACGAGAATATAAGAAGTACAGATATATTGTCATATGTTTTGATATATATTGGCATATATTGGAATCAATTACGACCTTCTGGTATAAAGATTACGGGGATTATTGATATTTTCAATTTATTACGTCATCTCTTATTTTAGCAAAGATTTTTGAGACTCATATTGTAATGCGGGTAATCTTCTAATGCACTGATACAGGTTAGATCTTCTTTCTAATATTCGCGTATATATATAGTACGGGTCCTATACAATTTTAATGCTTTCATTTTGCATATATTGATTCAATTCATTTTTTTGTAAATTTGCTTACAAAAGGGTCGAGGATATTTTTTTCTTCAAATCTGCCCGTGAAGATAATTTTGCATAGTGAGAACAGATATTCTTAAACTTAATTTAATATTTTAACAGAATTTGCACATGATTGCGAGTTATAAGTTTCTTTATATTATATACTTCGTACGAAGAACGGGTATGCTGCTAGTCCTTCAAATAAATTAGTTTTAAGCCGTATTTTTTACTAAAAATTTGATTTTTACTTACTTTTACTGCAGTTCAGGCGAAATCGTTCTTGCCTTTGCTGCTGTAATTTGCTGCTGTCTTTTCATTCCAAAGAAAAAGTCTGTGCATTGCCTCCAAAATCTGTTGATACTGTTATTAAATTGTTTCATGCTGTGACTTTACAGATATTATTTTTCAACGATTTTACGAAGACATAACATGTCAGTAAAAGAAGAATTGCTAAATTATACATATTCTTAGTAATTGCTTGATTGATTGCAGGCATAAAAAGTACATTAAGTCATAAGACTTATTTTCTATCAACAATTAACTTTCTCGCAAACAAAAGCAAATATATTCTTTCTTACAATGCATTTTAATCATTTTAAAACAAATGATATGAATAATTTAAAATAAATAATATATTTTGTGCTTATCATTAAATACTGGGAGTATAAATTATATTTTTATCTTAAATTAAGTAAATGAGAATTACTATTTTATGATACATCAATATATTTATTCCGTCTTACATTTGAACAGAAGAATGTCCCTCACTTTGATAATCACATCTTCTTAAAATTATTTGAATAATTTAAAATAAATAATATATTTTGTGCTTATCATTAAATACTGGGAGTATAAATTATATTTTTATCTTTAATTAAGTAAATGGGAATTACTATTTATGATACATCAATGTATTTATTCCGTCTTACATTTGAACAGAAGAATGTCCTTCATCTTCATAATCAAAGAAATGTAAATCAAAAATAAATTTATTTATAATTATTTTATGAATCCAGCAATTTATATCTGTAATTTACACTTAACAATGACGAATACTTGGAAAGATTCTTGCAACTTCTGTTAAAATGATATTCACGAGAGTTTCCTATTCATACCACTCAAACTGAATTATGGAATCCGTTCATTTCACATTCAAAAGGATATGCTTCAAAAAATAAAGTGCCATCGGTAGCATACCAATAGTGTCAAAATAAAATCTCTCGAACTATGCTTTCACCGAAAGTAACGCGTCGGATACGTGCTCTGTTTGAAAGAAAATTTCATTCAGTCATAATTTATCCTCTGACATAGTAGAATGTACAGTATTAGAGTTATTCCTGTCCAATAAAGTACAAATTGCATTCCTGCAATTTGAAAATATTCTTGCAGTTTATTTTGATGTACTATTGTAGGAAAATAACGTAAAATACAATAACTACAGATTTATTTGAGTTAAATGCAAATATTCGCATGTGTTATAAAGCCATTGAAAACATTGCTGTTTTTCTGTGTTTGTAAAATAAACAGATATGCAAACACAGATATAAATATATATATATATATATATATATATATATATATATATATATATATATATATATATATATATAAATATATATATATATATATATATAAATATATATATATATATATATATATATATATATATAAATATATATATATATATATATATAAATATATATATATATATATATATATATATATATAAATATATATATATATATATATATAAATATATATATATATATATATATATATATATATAAATATATATATATATATATATATAAATATATATATATATATATATATATATATATATATAAATATATATATATGTAAATATATATATGTATATTTATATATATATATATATACATATATATATTTATATATATATATATATACATATATGTATATATATATATGTATATTTATATATATATATACATATATGTATATATATATATATATATATGTATATTTATATATATATATATACATATATGTATATATATATATATATATATATATATATATATATATATATATATATATATATATATATATATATATATATATATATATATATATATATATATATATATTTGGGCCAGCCTAGTTGAAAGTCACATCAAAGCCAGGCGATCTTAAAAAATATAACTGGAACTACCCTGTTGATTGAAAACAAAAATTGGTATGAATAAGTAATGGTGAAACTTAATTATGTAAAGAACATTCATTTTTTAAATACTACTTCTTGTGAAGAATAAGTTGCTTTCAAATAGTGACTTTGAACATTTTCATAATAGGGGAAATTTCTTCGTAACTGCATACAGATTAGCAAGTTTTCCCCGTTAATTCTCTCCGTTAATTTTTTTAAATAATTATAAAAGCATTAACAGTAGTAAGGATATTTTTCAAATCTTACAAAATGCATTCCTTACAGAGTGCACATTAGCAAGCACGCAGAAATTGGACTTGGCAGTAATAGGACTCGCTATTCCTATCGGAGTAAAATAACTTTATAATAAGATGGGTGTGTCAAATAAGTTGACAAGAACGTTGTATTCCCAAGTGCACTACATTAAAATGGGTTTTGTGTCAAGAGAAATCCAGCTCTTGGAGTATCCGGAATATATGAAGCTTTTCAAGCCTTAAGGCTTATAGAAACTAAATTGCGTAATAAATTAAGTCTCAGTAAAATCCATAAAACATGAACGAAAATTTTTCAAACGTTTCGTGATATTTATTTATAATTAAATATTATTAATTCTTATATTTATTGTAATTATATGTTATAATTATATTTATTATTAAATAGTAATAATAAATATAATATGAGAGAGAGAGAGTACGAGGGAAAGAGGGGAACCAGATATTGGGATTCCATGAAAGAATTAAAAAACGGTAAAATAAAAAACGGTAAGTGAATGTACAGTAAAAAGATTCAAAGCACTTGTTCAGTCAATAAATGTATGAAGATACGTCCTACTAAATTTAAAAGTCAACTAGCTTAATTTCACCTTCGTTTACATTGGTTACTGCCTCTTTTTTTCTGTTATCGCCATAGGAAAACCCTCTCACCGTTTTAGTCACTGTGCAGTTTGTTGTTCTTTCAGCAGTTGCCGATACTGCCGATGAGTGATGATTGCGATTATTGTTTGTTATGACAAATAAGGGTGTTTTTTCAAACCGTTTGACACTATGCATTTTGTGTTGGATGCATGTTTAAATGCAGTTCCATTACTACTTTCCTCATATACAATAATGTTTAAGGAAAGTATTGTGGCGGGGTCGAAAATTCAAATTCGAGTTTTCGACGAAAGAGCACGTTTCAAGCATCCCTGATCACGAATCAAACATTTTTGAAGTGTTGTCTGTGTGTATGTGAAAGTATGTGTGTGTGTGTGTGAAAGTATGTGTGTGTCAGTGAGTCTGTGGACACGATATTTGACGAACGAATGAACCGATTCGAACGAAATTTGATACAAAAATTACAATCCATAAACACTGGAAGTCTATTGTTTTTATAAGCAATCGAATTCTCAGAACCCTCCTAAATTTTCGAATGAAATTTTCAAAAAATCATCCAAAAATCAAAACCTCCAATAAAGTTACACAGATAGACATTTCTTCTTATCTGCTGTAAGAATAACATATTTTTCCGCCCATAATGCTTGGCGAAATTTTGGGGAAGAATTTGGTGGAATGTCGCCAACTTTGCGACTTTTTTAAATGTTTCTAAGTTAAAGAAAAACTCGCCAAATGGATAAAAATGGCGCTAAATCAATGAAAATGACGACTCATTGACGAAAATTCAGTATCTTGGAAAGAATATAAGTATCTACTATATGAATAACATTTTTTGAACTGCAAAGTAGTAAATTCAGTGCATTATAATAAGGAAAGTCATCTGCTGCCCACATCAGATTTTTTATATTGCTTTAGCAGCAATTCGAGCTGTTACTTATTTTAATGCAATTATTACATTGCTGAAATATAGTAATGCACTGCAAAACGTAAATGGAATTTAATTAGAAATAAACATTAAATTGAAATTTTGGATTGTACAAAAAAACAGCGATATGCACTCAAATAACCGCATGGTTAAGGTAAAATATCTTCATTCATCACCAGGGATAGATTTATGTTAACTCATCGTCACTTTAACTAATCGATACTCGGATATAAATAATGCAACTTGGAATACGGGAGTGAATTATTATGTAAATCAATTACGAATAATGGCGAACAAAATATGCATAGATAGTTGCTGGAAAAGTGCTAAATGCCATTCAGTATCGAATAAATATATTTCCACAACTAGTTTAACACTTACGCTTTCTGTTGTAGCACGATGTGTTTTATTAAAATATGCATATTAGGTTAAGATATGATATGCATATTAAGTTGAGTAATATGCACATGCCATATGATATTTATGTAACAAAATATATATTTTTTTTATCAAATGGCCAGGCACTTGACTCTCATCATTCGCCTAAACATCGCCCAGAACGTGGCCCATTTAGCCGTCCTAGAACGTTACCCCAGACGCACCAGAGGGGGGCGGAACACACTGCGCCCCACAACACAACATCCATGCTCTACGTGGGACTCGAACCTACAACGCGGAGGTCGAACGATTGCTTGGAAACGCTCGCCTTGGCCGCTCGACAACCGAGTCGGCTGTATCAAAATATTGAATTATATATAATAAAATATTTCATATACATAGGGTGAGCTGACGCTGTGGCTGAGCGTTCAAGACAAGTGTTTCTTCGTGCTTGCTCGATTGCCGTGTTGTTGATCAAGTTCAACCTGCGGCCATGGTCTTGCTGGGCGTACAGTGTTTTGCCCTCACTAGTGCTCAGGGGCAACGTCTTGTGACAGCTCGATGATTCAAGGTTCTGGTAGATATATAGGTGAACGATTAAATATATCACGTTAATGGCCATTAGCAAATAAATAAATAAACATACAGTGAACAAAAAATAAAATATATCCTTTTAAAGTAAATTACATAATTTACATATGTATGTCATGTTCATTGTAGCATTGAATTAGTCAATCAACATTAATTCAAATGGATATTTATAAAAAAACATGTATCTAAATTCTGATGGCGTGATTCCTTTTCTATTTATACGAGATTGTGCTAATAAAACAATTAGGTTAATATAATATTTATTTAATTCAAAAATGTAATTATTGTCCAAACATTTGGAGTAGCTCCTTACATTTAAAGAAAGACATTTTATTACGTTTCATTTAAAGGACAATATTTTTAAACGTGGCGTACAACAAAATGATTCATAACTATATGAAGATCTACCTACCTCTAGATCCAACTACTTTCATTTTGTCTAATTAACTATGTCCTTGATATTTAATTCTGTGAAGAGAATAATGATATAAACTGCTTAATAAATAATAGGTCCGTCGTTCATTGCTCCATAGAAAAAATCTGATGTGGGCAACACACGACATTCCTTATAAATGCAATGAATTAACTACTTTTACAGTAAAAAAAAAAAATAGGTCATTCGTATAGTAGATACTTATATTATTTCCAAGATATTGAGTTTTCCTCAATTAGTCGTCACTTTCATTGATTTAGCTTTATTTTTATACATTGGATATTTTCGTTAATTTGGCAGCATTTAAAAAATTCGCCAAGTTGGCGACATTTCGTCAAATTGTCTTCAAAATTTCGCCAGGCGTTATGGACGGAGGAAAAAGTTATTCTTATAGAAAAAAATGACTATTGGTGTTCAAATACAAAGTATTATTCAAAGTATATTTTCTCATGAATGGAACGAGCTTGATCCACCAGAATGATGTCACCAAATTTATCGCATGATATTACATATGAAAAGTGAACATGTTTTTCAACAGTAAATATTTTCTTAATTTATGGGGGTTTTGATACATTTATTTGAAAATTGGGCAATATCTCGAGAACGGTTCATGTTAGCGTTCTAAAGTATTTCAATTGGTTTCTATAGACTTTCAGTATTCACGGATTGTAATTTTTGTATCAGATTTCATTCGATTGGCTCTATTTATTCGTGAGATATCGTCTCCACAGACTCACTGACACACATACAAACACTAATACTTTCACACACACACACACACACACACACACACACACACACACACACACGCACAAACATCACCTCAAAATTTTTCGATTCGTGATCAGGGATGCTTGAAAGTGCTTTCCCTTCGAAAACTCGAATTCGAATTTTCGACCCCGTCACAATACTTCCATTATAATTATACTATGTATATAAGGAAAGTAATATATGTTGAGATAATAAAAGTTTTTGAAAATAAAATAAAAGAACGGCGGCTTATATGAACATCATATAGTAGCTCGAGCTAAAATATATTTCAGAAAATAATTCTAAAATCAAATAACTTGCAGGATATTTGCAAATTGATTAGTGATAATTTGTAAGAACTTTTATGAAATATATGGAAGTTCTGATACCTGGTTTCAAATGTTCCTTTAACTTTCAAGATATTTATATTTGTTTTGGTTGTATCCTTAACATTCCACTTAAAGTTTTACATAGAATATCCTCTACAAAATGCATTCTCATTGTTTATTTAATCATATCTGACATTTGCGTATTAAAAAAATTTGTAGGCAGCACATGAGTTTCCTTATATAATACAATGAATTTACTACTTTTACAGTAAAAAAAATAGATTATATTTATGGTAGTTATATAGTAATTATATTATTTCCAAGATATTGAATTTTCGTCAATGAGTCGTCATTTTCAATGTTGTCATCATCAATGTGTCGTCACTGATTTAGCGTCATTTTTATCCATTTGGCGAGTTTTTCGTTAATTTAGAAACATTTAAAAAAGTCGCCAAGTTGGCGACATCCCCCCAAATTCGTCGCTAAAATCTCGCCAAGCGTTACGGACAAATAAATAAGAAATTCTTAGAGCAGATAAATAACTATTGGCGTTCAAATATAAAAGTTTTACTCAAAGTATATTTTTTCATGAATGGAACGAGCTAGATCCACGAGAATGATATCACCAAATTTATCGTATGGCATTACAAATAAAAAGTGAACATCGTTCTCAATAGGAAATATTTTTTATTATTTTATATTAATTTTGATATTTTTTAAGAATGTGCAATATCTCTAAACAATTCATGTTAGCTTTCTAAAATTTATGTGAATCGTTTTCTAATGAAAAATTACATAAGAAATGTCTATTTGCGTAACTTTATTAGCGGTTTTGATTTTTTGGCTATTTTTTCAAAAATTCACTCAAAACTTTAGGGGAGTTCTGAACATTCGATTGCGTATAAAATCAATAGGCTTCCAGTGTTTATAGATTGTGATTTGTGTATCAAATTTCGTTCGAGTCGGTCCTTTCGTTCGTCAGTTATCGTCCCCACAGACTCACTGAGACACACTCACTTACACACACACATACTTTCATACAGACACACATACTTTCACACACACATACACACATACTTTCACACACACACACACATACTTTCACACACACACACAGACAACGCTTCAAAATGTTTAATTTGTGATCAGGCATGCTTGAAACGTGCTCTCCCGTCGAAAACTCGAATTCGAATTTTCGGCCTCGTCACAATACTTTTCTTATACATTACGTATATAAGGAAAGTAATATTCCATCCTATCCCCAAACAAATGTTAAATGAAAAAAAATATTTCGTATGATCCAAAGTTACTGTAAATATTTTACATAGATGAAATATTACGAGTTTTATTTTATTTTATTAATGTGTCTGAAAACACATGAATCAGATAAATGCAAATTCTAAGGTACATCATCATCATTATTCATAGTGCACTTCTTTTTTCTTGTTTGGTTTATTTGTTACTTTTTTCTTTTATTTGTTACAAAATGTGGTAAGAACTCTTTAAATTTACTAATGTCGAAAAATTAGTGGTCCTAAAGTTTAATTCTGTAAGCAGGATTTCTTGATAAACAAATACAGAATAATACATTTTGAGTTATTTCCCTTTTTAATCCTAACTCGTACTAATTTGTTAACATATACGTTTAATAATTTATGCAAGCAGTTATCAATGTGTTGTATTTCAAATATTTCAAATCATGATGCCAGTAGTTGGGTTTCCATAGCTTGACAATATGCCTAATGGCGCAAATGAAATTGTGTCAGTCACGCTCAAATGAAACATAATGGAAGCAAGCCCTTCAGCTAAGGAATACTCCTTGAGCTGATATGCAAATGCATATTCTGCGAGCTTAGACCAAACTTTATTTTGTTCATGTTAAATAAAATGTACGCTTTTGCACTGAAGGCTTTTAAAATAGTTAAATATTCTCACTTTTCCATACGTCATCATTGAGGATGATGAATTAGATATATTTAAATTTACTGACAATTTTTGATGAGACAGTAGAGTATGTTTTAAATTACAAGTGTCGTTGAATGAAATTGTAATTAAACCATTAGGATACGAATGTGATATATGAAATTTTATGCTTAATATTCAGTCAAATTTTATATTAAATAAGAGTATAGACCGAAGTACAGTTTTTTTTTTTTGCAACTGTATGTGCGTATTCAAGGGCCATAAATAAACGGTTTTTATTTATTTCTTCCGCTAGTAAGATAATAAATGTAGTCCTCAAAGAAACAATTGTTTAATTGTAAAACTGTTATTATATATATATATATATATATATATATATATATATATACATAAAATTGAAAATCTGTCTGTCTGTTTGTTCCGTCATCACGGGAGAACAGCTGAACCGAATAAGATGAAATTTTGTGGGTGGTCTGGAAATAGTCTCACTTAAAATTTAGTTTATGTTTGAAGTTTTTACAATCAGTAGTTCTCAAGATATTAGTAAAAAACGAAATTTCGTTTGTCTCATCATGACGGGAGAAGGGCTAAGCCAAATTTACTGAAATTTTGTGGACAGCTTTGAAATAGTCCCCCATAAATTTAGCCCAAGTTTCAAGTATCTAAGACTAGGGGTTTTTGAGATATTAATGAAAAACGAACCTTTTCCCCAGGAGTTCTACTCTCCAACTCCGTAGTTTATCCAAACGAAAAGCCTGAAAATCGTTTGAAAGTGAATTAAAACCTTATCTCTGAATTTGATGGGAGATTTTTTGTGCTAATTAGTCACTTTCTAAAAGAAATAAAAATGGTTATTTATTTAATGGTTATTTTGAAAAGAAATAAAAATGGTTATTTAATTTCGCAGTTTATGAGGAAGATTCTATCTCATATCATGATAGATATCATGTTGCTCAGAAACGCAATCAAATTAAATCTGTCTGTTAATTTTAATTATTTTATTTTTGATTTGAATAATAAATAAATGGCTATAAAAATATATTTTAGAAAAGAAAGATTTGATTTTCCTTATAGCATTTTTGACTGGATAATATCAATCACGGTCTTCAGGTTTAAAGGTTATTATTAATGATATTTTCGGGGATTATTGATTCCAGGATTATTGATACTTTCAAGTTATTATGCAATTGTTTTATTATGACAAAAATTGTTTAATCTCATATATTGTGCGTTATACGAGTAATCTTCTACAAATACAAGGGCATATCTTCTAATTTACGAGAATGTAATAAGTATAGGTATATTGGCATATGTTTTGATGTATATTGGCATATGTTGGAATCAATTACAACCTTCTGGTATAAAGAGTACGGAGATTATTGATATTTTCTTTTTATTGTGTCATCTGTTTTATTTTGGCAAAGGTTTTTGAGACTCATATTGTAATACGAGTAATCTTCTACTAACACACTGGCATATTTTTTAATCTGCGCCAATATAAGTAGTACGGAGTTGCATATATTGTTTCAATTATTTTTTTTTTTGTAAATTTGCTTTCAAAAAGGTCCAGGATGTTTTATTCTTCAGATCTGCCCGTGAAGATAATTTTTCATAGTGTGAACAGATATTCTTAAACTTCTCTTTAGAAGCAATAAATTTAATATTTTAACAGAATTTGCACATGATTGCGAATTATAAGTTTCTTTATATTATATACGCCGTACGACGAACGGGTACGCTGCTAGTATATATATATATATATATATATATATATATATATATATATATATATATATATATATATATATATATAATATATATATATATATATATATATATATATATATATAAATATACATATATATATATATATATATATATATATATATATATATATATATATATATATATATATATATATATATATATATATATATAAATATACATATATATATATATATATATATATATATATATATAAATATACATATATATATATATATATATATATATATATATATAAATATACATATATATATATATATATATATATATATATATATAAATATACATATATATATATATATATATATATATATATATATAAATATACATATATATATATATATATATATATATATATATATAAATATACATATATATATATATATATATATATATATATAAATATACATATATATATATATATATGAATATATATATATATATATATGAATATATATATATATATATATATATATATATATATATATATATATATATATATTCATCATAAAACGTTTCAGAGATATGTTTAAACAATGTTGGTGAGGGATTAATCTCAAATTAAAATTTAAATGTTTACAGCAGGAGTGCAAATGGCGCAACGCAGAAATGCATCATAGGCAAATAATATCTGCCTCTTATCTTTAGTGGATCATTGGCATGGATTCAAAACATTTTGAACAGGCTGTGTAATCTTTGTGTGAAGATATTATTTCTACACAGTGCAGATACTTTTGTACCAATAAATAGAAAAATTATTATTTATTTATGTAATCATAGTTTTCTTTCGTAATTTGAGTATGACCCCTGAAACGCAATCTGTCGACGTGATTTTTCCCCTCTGAGAACCCATGTCGATGCATCGAAAAGTTGTTTCAGTCATCATTTTTGTCTCTTCATATCTCTGGACTTTTTATGATAAACTGCTGAAATTTTGTAGATAACTCTATTAGTGTATGAGACACATTTTACTCATTGAAAATGTTTTTGTACGGGGCCGCATTGAAATTTAAATATTGAATTTCTTAAAATTTAATTACCTAGAAAATTTTAATCGATTTCATATAATTCTGTGCCATTTTTTACACAACTTTGAAATTTATTATATATGGCTGGATCAATATTTAAGGATTAAAAGCTGAGGTCGATGTTTTTAGCACACCCTGTATATATATATATATATATATATATATATATATATATATATATATATATATATATATATATATATATATATATATATATATATATATATATATATATATTTATATATATAGAATAGAAAAAATCTACAAGTAAAATATCATAAAGCAGGGGGAAAAGCCAACAGGGAAAATCGATAAGGCCTAGGGGGATTGTGACCCCTAGTTCCCGGTTATAGTCGGCTTTTACTCCATAGGAAACACTCCCGGAGCCGAAAATTACCTGTCGCCATTTTCCAGAAAAACGTCAAAGCTAAAGACGTACACTCAACAAGTACAATGAACCGAAAGGCATAAATCCAGATATTCCTAAGACCGTATTATAAACGACGCCAATTCAAGATTAACATTAATTACATTATGAATTGGAAGTCTAATTTGAGTCATACGGTTTTTCGAAATATTGTAGTGAATCACTACATACGTAATGCTCGCATGCATATATATAATAAGGATCGTACAATCAGTGATACAATTTTATAAAGGAGACTATCAAGCAGAATTATTCCCTCGAATTCCTTCGGCATTATTATATCTTTCGCAATAAATCGACATTGCTTTTAAAAACGATTTTGGCAATATATTTGATTCGAGTTATAAATGGCAACGTTTCAGATGACTCTTTAGACTTCACTCTCTTTTCTTTTCATACTGCAGGAACTGGGATGTTCAGTTGTTATACTTGTATGATGACGGTTTGATTTTGTGTTTTAATAGTTATACATCCTGTCTTAGGAATATCTAGATTTATGTTTTTCGGTTCATTGTTCTTGTTGCGTGTACGTCTTTAGCTTTGACGTTTTTCTGGTAAACGGCCACAGGTAATTTTCGGCTCCGGGAGTGTTTCCTATGGAGTAAAAGTCGACTATAACCGGGAGCAATGGGTAACAATCCCCCTAGGCCTTTTCGATTTTCCCTGTTGGCTTTTTCTCCCTCCTTTATGATATTTTACTTGTAGATTTTTTCTATTCTATAATACTCGACATTAATGAGCAACATTGCGCTTTTATGTCTTGTTTATTATCATGTAAAATCTGTATTATATGTTTTATGACACACACACACACACACACACACACAAATATATATATATATATATATATATATATATATATATATATATATATATATATATATATATATATATATATATATATATATATATATAATATAATGTTATAATTTTATACAATCATAAGATCTTACAACTCAGTATTATAAACTTTCCACTTATATAAACTAACCACTTATATAAACTTCCCACTTATATAAACTTCCCTCTTATATAAACTTCCCGCTTATATAAACTTCTTCTTAATGATAAACTAAAGCCAAACGAAAACGCTTATACACCCATAATAATATTCAAGAAATATAACCGTTAGTTACAGGTAATACAGGTAAACCGTCAGTTATTCCTAGATAAAAAATATAACATATATTGATATATTGAAGAAGTGGACAGTCGGTCATTTGTAGTTGCACGCTGATCTGATTTCAAAGATATGATATGATAGGGTGGTTGGGATAGTCTAGCCTTTATGGGGCCAGACGATAGTACAAGGAAGATCCAAGTTCGAGCCTCATCGTTGCCTAAACTATCCTCGAGACTGTGTTGAGTATGGGTATGTTAAATCAGTAGGTCCGAACTGTGACAGGCAGGAAAAAGTGGTTGTCAGTCCCATTGAGTTCTGTCTAAATTGAGTGGCAAATAAAAGTAAGTCGGACTACTAATGTGGGTGCTTCTAGTTTATTTAAACAACGGTAGACGTCGCTGCTACACTTATTTGGATAAGTAAAAATAAATTCCATTGCTTACTTCGATGAGAGAAAGTTGGCTAGTTCAAAGATCTGCATTTCGATCTCCAGCTGTGACAGTGATACTTATACACATTTACAGTAAACATATTTATGAATTAAAAATAATTGATACATTATGATGACTCCTTACATTTCTTGAATATTATTATGGGTGTATAAGCGTTTTCGTTTGGCTTTAGTTTATCATTAAGAAGAAGTTTATATAAGCGGGAAGTTTATATAAGAGGGAAGTTTATATAAGTGGGAAGTTTATATAAGTGGTTAGTTTATATAAGTGGAAAGTTTATAATACTGAGTTGTAAGATCTTATGATTGTATAAAATTATAAATCGTGGCAATAATCGCAGTGTAATACCTCTAAAATAAAAGAAACTTCAAAACACATTAATTATGACAGCTTTTAGAACAAAATATGCTTTCTGACTAAAATATTCAATATTTCAAAATATTTAATATTTCACTCGACACGATGCATTATAAATTTATACGACGGAAATTTAAACATATTTTGAAAATATGACTTACCATAAATATATTATTTTCTATGCCAATTATTTATAATATTAAATATTTACATATAAATAAACATTTCTTAAATATGTAATATTTTCTATTTCAAAAAATGTTTCTACGTTGCGCTCTTTACCGTAAAATATATTATAATACAAACCTAAACACATTTCGAATTTGTTCTATCATTTCCAAATGCATTGAAGCCATGGAGGCAATGATCCCCGTTATGCTTCCTCGTTAGCGTTACGGAAATAGAAACGTTTTGAATGGGCTTTTACCCTTCATTAACCGGAATCTCATCTGAGCAATTTAATGGGATAGAAGATCTTGTGATTATGTATTAGTTGGCAGAATACAAATTGAGGCATTAAATACAGTGGGCTACTCTTAGAAGTTGAGTAAATTTATGAACAAATAGGTTTTACAGGATATTTTAGCAATTTAGCAAAAAAATAAAATGGTTAATGCTTAAAAACCTTTATAATGTTATACCGAGGTAAATCATACTCATTATATGACTGGGGATCTTGAAATAGTCATACTGTAAGCAAAATTGCTTTACTTGAGGTACTGATTTTTTGCTTGATAAATTTCATAAAAATTCATAATTGATAATATGATTACAGTCTCAGGCTCTAATCTGTATACAAACTCACTATGATCTACAAGGCAGCAATTATTATAAACATTTCTTCAGATCAGACATCAGATGTAAAACTAGATAATCAGGGCAATCTGAAGACTTTCCCTACGAAACAAATGAACATTATACCTAACTATATAAATTTTTAAACATATTTTTCTGCATTTGTAACTAAGCAATATGCGCAATCTACAAAGATTGGTCAAGATCTATTCAACGGATTTTGAGGTTATAAAGGGTCAATGTTTTTTAAAAAATCACGTTTTATATCTATATACATTTTTTCCGCTTCCACATCTATATAATATGTGAAACCTGCAAAACAAATTTGGTCCAATTAGCTTCAGTGGTTTTGAGATTACGAAAGGTCAAGGATTTAACCTCCAGCCATTAACACACCCAAACGCAAACCGACGAAAGTAATTTCTGGTATTTCAGGACACCACTGAAATATTTACGGCATAAACTGGACCTGTGATTAAATCACGATAAGCATACATTTCTTAGGATAAATCAGTTAAACTAATAATGTTTGATTAATCTACTTTAAAAACATATCTATCCCGAAAAGAGATACAAGTCGCAATCACTATCACTGTACTTTCTTCTAGATCTTCGTGTGAGGAATGTAATAAAATTGAATTGTGACATTTCCATACTGAAACTCCTAGAAGCTAAAATCCTTTGTAAAATAGCGTTATTCAAAAGAAATTTGTAAATAAAAATCATTTTAAATTCACATTCCACATCTTAATAGGACATTTATGAGTAAACTAGAAAATAAACATATAGAATAAAACAAAACCACCATTACGATTATGTAAAACGATAATATTTGGTTGGATATTTAAGATTTTATGTAAAAGGAATACAGGTGTGAAATCACATTTGCTGCAGATAAGAAGATAGGAAAAATATCCATAATTTTAAAGTGACCAAATATGCAGTGCTTCCCACGAATTGTTGAATACATTTTATTCTACAATTTATTTTGAAGTGAAATATTTTAAATGAAGACATTTCATCTTTGTGCAGTTAAAAAAACACAAACAAAAAAAACAATCAAACAAGAAACGACACGCAAGCACAGATGATAATTTTTATCCCTACCAGCGGTGTACGCAACTAGCAGTCACTTTTTTATTAGAGTCACATTTTAGCAATTACTGTATTAAGAAAAAAATCACTACTTAAATGATGTTACAAATAAAATTCAAATTTCAAAACAAGTGATGTACATACAGCTGGTTAATTGAAAATTATTTAAAATCCATTAATTGATTTTTTCAAAAATTTTATCCAGACCTCAAGATTATTTATTTTATTTATTAGTTCGATTTATTTATGAAAAACTGTATCTGCCTACGCCTTCGATATACTTGCTTTAGAGTGGCAAACTAAGACACATGGCCTGATGCGTTTTAATAAAGCATATATTTTTAGTATTGTTCCGACGTATTCTATGGAATCATGGGTTCTCAGGATATAAAAATGAACCCAAATTTCTGGACTAACATGTTTATTTACAAGCACATTACAAACAGGAACACTATACGGCAAATAGTTTCATAACTATCTCACACTATCACTAAACAACTTTGAGATGCACCAATCAAATACTCCATTTATTTCACAAAATAGGCGATACTATCATCGAAACATTGACATATCTCACAATGTAATGCAACTTATATCACGTCAACTGCTCTCCAACTGAGCAATGACTCCTTTTATGTACGCTCCGTAGAAACTTCCAGAAGGAGCTGGCATCTCCAAGAATATTAATTATTTCAAGAAAGTGCTAGTACCTGCGAAAAGTCGTTAAATTGGTGATACATCTCAAAATCTGGCAACCACTCCAAGAGTGTTGAAATATGGCAATTGTCCATCCTAGAGAAATGAAATTAGTCTTAATCGCTTTGTCGTTAAAGTTCCTTATAAAACAAGGATTTAATTAATGTATTTCAGTATATTTAGCCATATCTATTAGATTTTTGCGGGTCATTTTGCGAACATAAGACAGGCTTTGTTTTTCCGAATCGTATCAAAATATAAACTAAAGTATCAAACGAGTAAAAAATTGTAGAATTCCGTCAAATAGTTTTTGAGATGGAGTGGATACATAACTTTGTACAGACAGATAGACACAGACATATAGGTTTTTGGGTTTCAGATCGTTCGAAATGTGTTGATCCATCGAAATTTCGAGTTCCGAATTTCGACAATATCCCAATACGTTTCCTATGCACTACCATGTTGTTGTTGTTGAGACCCAGACCGTCCGACCTACCAGAAAGGTGTAAGGTAACAGCTTGGACGACCGGGAAGTGCCACCCAATTTAGACCGGAACTCAGTGGGGGAGGCATCCACAGGGACCGTATCCTCCTGCCCCTACCACCTACCTCTCGTAAGGACTTACGGACCCACATGTTTAACGTGATCGTACTCCGCAGGAACACGGCTGCAGTTGTGGCAGCGTGCAAATCCAGCGCGCAAACCACCGAGCTACAGCGCCCGAAATGTGCCAACAGCACGCGGTGTTCCCAGGTGTTCATGCACTACCATGTATAGAAGAAAAAGTAATACACATTTATTGAATTATGTTCTATCGCTTAATGCGATGCGAGTAGCATTCATTTGACCATGCATACTGTTTTATTTTAGATTGTGACGATTTTGGCTGGCATTTTTGTATTTATTTTTCCGAAATGGATCAAAATCTAATCCAAACCAGGATAACCCACAAGTGACTTAAAACTAAATTTTGTGAAATTTGGTCAATTAGTTTTCCCGCTTGAGAGTGGATACATTGCACAAAACACACACAGACGTCACAACAAAAATAGTTTATTCCAGAGTGGTAAAAACCTATTGATCCGTCATAAACTTGACTTGCGATTTTCAACAAAATCCTGATGCTCTCCCTGTAATAACGGCACTTACTTTATATATTATTACTCAATGAATGCATCTCCATTCAATTTTCACTTGAATGAACCGTTTCTTAAGAATGAAATCTTTTAGAAACAGACTTGCTCTTGGGAAGTTCTAAACATTCAAATTAAATATCCTTCTACAGAAGTGAAAAGCATTTCATGCCTCAGGCAGAGGCTATAGTGATTACGGAAACATTATTTTTAATTAATTAGTAACTTGTAATCACTGTGAAGCTGTGAGAGCTAAAATAGCTAAAATAGCTCAGATCTAAATTAGCTAAATATCCTAATATGTCCAGCATCAGGAACTTAGATTTGTCGGTAATGCACGCGTGAGAAAACCTGAATTATCGGGTGAATCTGTGATCAAAGCCGAAAAGGATGAACATTTAAATCTAAGTACGAAAACATTTTTCAGTAGGCTTTCCTAATGAATACTACATGATCAGAAAGGTATTCAAAATCAGATGAATTCTTTACATACCTTTTCAAATAATCATGTGTTTAGGAAACTATTGGAATCTCCTATTTGTTATGCTCACCAAACCCTTGTTTTCGACCTGAAAACATCCAAATTTTAAAATAAACATTTTGAAATAAGCGTATACAGATAAAATGAATCAAATGTGATCAGAACATGATTTCCCCTACAGACTCAAATGTATTTTCTCTCTTTTTCTTTTTAACTCATTAATTTGAATTTAAATCCACAAAATAGCATCTATTGCACTGAATTTCAGTTTTAATTCAATTTCACGCCCTGCAAGTGACTTACCGACCAAATTTTTCAAAATTTAGTCAATTAGTTTTTGAAGTAACGGCAATGCATGCATTGAATAGAGAGGCAAATACACGGACAAAATAATAAACATATGATAGACACACAGTCATCACGCTAAAATATATTTTTCGTTTTCTAGAGGGCTCTAAAAGTGTCAATCTGTCGAAAATTCGACTTCTTATTTTCCACACGAATCCAATATTTTCCATATGCATTGTATAGAAAGTAATATGCCGCTGTGCAATTCTGTTTTATCGCATAACTAAAAAATCTGATGTGGGCAGCACATGACTTTCCTTATATAATGCAATGAATTTACTACTTTTACAGTAAAAAAAATAGATTATTATTATAGTAGATACTTATATTCTTTCCAAGATATTGAATTTTCGTCAATGAGTCGCTACTTTCATTGATTTAGAGTCATTTTTATCCATTTGGCGGGTTTCTCGTTAATTTACCAACATTGAAGAAAGTCGTCAAGTTGGCGACATCCTACCAAATTCGTCGACAAAATTTTGCAAAGCGTTATAGACTAAGAAATAAGTTATTCTTACAGCAGATAAATGACTATTGTCTATTGGCGTTCAAATACAAAAGTATTACCCAATATATTTTTTTTCATGCATGGAACGAGCTAGATCCACGAGAATGATGTCACAAAGTTGTCGCATGGTATTGCATATGAAAAGTAAACATGTTTCTCAATAGGAATTTTTTTTTTCATTTTATATGATTTTTTGACAATTTTTTTTTAAAATGTGCAATATCTCGAGAACGGTTCATGTTAGCGTTCTAAAATTTATGTCAATCGTTTTCTAATGAAAAATTACATAAGAAATGTCTATTTGCGTAACTTTATTAGAGGTTTTGATTTTTTGACGATTTTTTCAAAATTTCACTCGAAAATTTACGGGGGTTCTGAACATTCGATTGCGTATAAAAACAATAAGCTTCCAGTGTTTACGAAATGTAATTTTTGTACCAAATTTCGTTCGAATCGGTCTATTCGTTCGTCAGTTATCGTCTCCACAGGCTCACTGACACACACACACACACACACACATAGACATCCCTTCAAAAATTTTCGATTCATGATCTCGGGGATGCTTGAAATGTGCTCTCCCGTCGACAACTCGAATTCGAATTTTCGACCCCGTCACAATGCTTTCCTTATATATTATTATATATAAGGAAAGTAATATACGATATGAGTAGCATATATTTGACCATGCGCAGTGTTTTATTTTAGATTTTGAAGATTTTTGAGGACCATGTCGCAAAAAAGGTAAGTTTTTCTTTTTTCTGAATTGAGCCAAGATCTAACTAGCACCACGATAACCCACGAGTGATTTAAAAACCAAAGTTTGTGAAGTTTGGTCAATTTGGTATTTTAGCTCGAGTGGATACATAAATGACATAAGACATGCACAGGCGTCAAGTTAAAAATAGTTTATTCAAACGTGCTAGAAACGTATAGAACCATAGAAATCGCGAGTTGTGATATTCTTCAAGATTCCAATATGCTCCCTATACATTGCCGTGCATTGTAGAGGATGTAATAACGACACTTACTTTATGTATTGTTACTCAATGAATGCATCTCCATTCAATTCTCATTTGTATACACCTTTACTCAAGAATGAAATCTCTTAGAAACAAACTTTCTCTTGGGAAGTTCTTAACATTCAAATTAAATATCCATCTACAAAAGTGAAAACCATTACATGCCGCAAGCAGAGGCTGTAGCGATTACGGAAACATTATTTTCAATTAATAAGTAACTTACAATCACTGTGAAGCTATGAGAGCTGCTTGAGTCTAAATTAGTTAAATATCCTAATATGTTCAGCGTCAGGAACTTGGATTTGCCATTAATGCACTCGTGAGGAAACCTGGATTATCTGGTGAATTTCTGATCAAAGCGGAAAAGGATGAATATTTAAAGCTAAGTACGAAAACATTTGTCAGTAGGCTTTCCTAATGAATACTATATGATCAGAAAGGTATTCAAAATCAGATGAATTCTGAAATAACCTTTTCCTATAAACTGCATTTATATAACTTATGGGCTCTCTTGTTTGTTATGCTCACTAAACCCTTATTTTCGAAGTGGCACATCAAGATTTTAAAATAAACATTTTGAAATAAGCGTATATACATAGAATAAAACGAATGCGGGCAGAATATGATTTTCTCTAGAGGCTCAAATGTATTTTCTTTTGTTTTCTTTCTAACTCATTAATTTGAGTTCAATTACATAAAATAGCATTTATTACGCTGAATTTCTAAACGTTTAACAAGTTTTAGATTTTATTGCATTAAGACATTCTGCAGTCGTGATCAATTGTTTTGTGTTTTTTTATTATTATTTATATAAATTTAAAAGTATAATATTTAGCATAAAATAATAAAACCTTACGTACATATATGGGTAACAGTACGTGTGAATATCTTATAAAAGGCTTCAATCACATTGTAATATATTAAATAACTTCATTACACATAATTACCTATCGTGATTTTGTGTTTCCAAACCCCCCATAAGCCCTTTGGTGAATTGAAAAGCTGAATCTTTGCACATTTATAATATCAACTACGGTACCGAACCTAATGGAACTAAATTTAAGATTAACTCCCGGGGAGAAGAGATAGTGGGGGTAGAACTGTATTTCCAAATCCCCCAGAAGACTCTCTTTTGAACTAGAGGTTGAATCTTTGCACACATATAATATCAAATATTGGACAGAAAATAACGTAGACAGAAAATAACGAATTTTCGGATTATCCCTTGGGACGGTGAAAATCAGGTTTCCCCCCAAGACAACTTCAGACACTACAGACCCCCCCCCCTCCCTACGCTGGTACCTAAGAGGCTAAATCAATGCATACTTATACTGGACTGAACCTAACAGAACGGAGGTGGGGGGTAACAAAGTGGGGTATGGTCCCACATAACACTTTCAAAACCCCCATCAGGAAAATAAAAGGCGAAAACTCGACCATGGGGTAGAATCTAACTGGGTTAATTGCCAACTCAGACATCTATCTTTGACGCTAAGCAGCATATATTGTTAAACAATGTGAAATTTGTTAAAAAGATTTGCTTCATAAATTTTTTAAGAGTGTCAGTTTTTCTGGATTTGAAAGGCTTAAAAACCAATTAACAAATAATAATAAATTTTTTTATAGAATTGTTTGACATACGAAGATAAATGATCGAATTAAGTTAACGTGTCCTATTCGCGGAAATCCAAACAATATTGCTTCCCCTGAATCGAATGTGCTAATAGGTGCTAATAGTAGATAGGCTTCTTGTGTCTATCAATGGAAATATAACGATAAATGTTATAAAAAATAATATTTATTGGTATATAATCAAAGCGTACAGAAATATAAAATTAAAACTGTACATTTGACAGTTTATTCATAATAAAAAGTACGCAATTTATGCAGATCTGTAAAAATCAGACTGGAGGTTTTGACGGTGAAGTGACTTCTGCCATATAAGAGACCGTTATGAAATTGCTAGAAAGTGCTCAACTCAGCATCCCTCACCAACTGTGGTTTCATGGTCATTGTCACTTATCAATACACGGCAGGCGATGATATGATCAATGAGGCCACAACTTCTTAAAGCAAGGATTTTAGGATTTTTAATAAAGCCCGCAAATAACAAAATCCGCCTATAAGAAAATTATATATGCGCACCATTGCAGTGAAATTACTTCTACCCTACAACAGAACCCCCCAAATTACATACCCTTTGCATTTTTAACACTATACAACATAGGTGCAAAGTGTTTATGGCTTTGGTCATACTGTCTGTCTGTCCGTTCGAACGATAAGTGCCGTAAAATTAACTTTCTAAAAATTAAAATTTAGTATGTTGTTGAGACGGTCTGTGGGACATATGGGAATGTAAATGAATATATCACACAATTAGTTTTGGATTGAACCAGTGTTGAAAAAATGAAATACATTGAACCCTATGGAACCTAATTTTTCAAACATTTTTGAAGCACAGATAAATTCACAAATTACTTCGCAAATTTTAAGATATATTTAAAATATCTCATAAAATATATAAAAAAATTTCAGCAAAATATGTTTGGTATTTTATAAAATAAAAATTAAAATAATAATTATACCTATATAATTATACCAAATGATGAGATCACATGAACCACTTCAAAATAAAATATAGCATCTATCTTTTTTCCCAGTGTCAAAATCGCGATTAAAAAAAATTAAATTTATATTTAGAGTGGCATTCGCCCTAAAACTTCTTTATTTTTGCGTATTTTCTGTCCATATATATTCTGTGCCGACGCAATTACAATATTTTTTAGATTTAATGATCATCAAACTTTGATTATTTCTACAACGATGCCCAATTTTAATGGACGCTGAATGTAAACAAGTGATTGTAAGATGAGTTGTACAAGAATTGCTGAATTGTTTTCACGAAAAATTATTTAACTCTGGAGCCTGGAATAAAAGTATATGAATAAATGTATTGTGACGGGGTCGAAAATTTGAATTCGAGTTTTCGACAGGAGAGCACGTTTCCAGCATCCCTGATCACGAATCAAACATTTTTGAAGTGATGTCT
Source organism: Amaurobius ferox (assembly GCA_951213105.1). Taxonomy (NCBI): domain Eukaryota; kingdom Metazoa; phylum Arthropoda; class Arachnida; order Araneae; family Amaurobiidae; genus Amaurobius; species Amaurobius ferox. The sequence goes on along the minus strand of OX578134.1, from coordinate 145,074,204 downwards.
GTCTGTGTGTGTGTGTGTGTGTGTCTTAGTGAGACTGTGGAGACGATAACTGACGAACGAATGAACCGATTCGAACGAAATTTGGTACAAAAATCACAATCTAAAAACACTGGAAGCCTATTGTTTTTAAAAGTAATCGAATGTTCAGAACCCCCCTAAATTTTCGAGTGAAATTTTGAAAAAATCGTCAATAAACCAAAACCTCTAATAAAGTTACGCAAATAGACATTTCTTATGTAATATTTCATTAGAAAACGATTGACATAAATTTTAGAACCTTAACATGAACCGTTCTCGAGATATTGAACATTTTTCAAAAAAATTATCAAAAAGTCATATAAAATAAAAAAAGTATTTCCTATTGAGAAACATGTTCACTTTTCATATGTAATACCATGCGATAAATTGTGTGACATCATTCTCGTGGATCTAGCTCGTTCCATGCATGAGAAAAGATACTTCGAGTAATACTTATGTATTTGAACGCCAATAGTCATTTATCTGCTATAAGAATAACTTATTTCTCCGTCAGTAAAGTTTGGCGAGATTTTGGCGACGAATTTGGCGGAATGTTGCCAACTTGGCGACTTTTTGAAATGTAGTCAATATGACGAAAATCTCGCCAAATGGATTAAAATGACGCTAAATCAATGAAAATGAAGACTAATTGTCGAAAATTCAATATCTTGGAAAGAATATAAGTATCCACTATAAGAAAAACCTATTTTTTTACTGTAAAGGTAGAAAAATTCATTGCATTATATAAGGAAAGTCATGTGTTGCCCACATTTTCGCTACAGACGACACAGACAGGCAGACATTTTCCTTTATTATTTTAGAAGTACTCGTATGAGTTACATCAGTGTTTTTCAAAATTTCTTGATCGTGGAAACTTTTTGAATATCAAATTGCTGGTGGAATAACAAAAAGAGAAAGCTTTTTTTGTGACGCGTTTTCTAAGTTTCATGTAAATATTCTTAAAAATATCATATCGCGGAATCCATGAAATACTGTTGCGGAACCCCAAGATTTCCGAGAAACACACTTTGAAAAACGCTGGATAATATTAAATACTTTATGTAAAAGGATTAACTTTCTTTACGCATTGTGTTTGTATTATTTCCCCGAAATTATAAACGTACATTTCAAAAAAACTCTGTTAGCGATCAAGGATTTCCTATCCTAGCGCTTCTGGGCAGTTCGATATGGCGATAGCATTTCAAGGTTTAACAGAACGAAACGGGTTTACTGCAGGATACCATAATAAGCCCAATTATCATTAATGTATTTATCAGAGTACCTGACTTCAGATTGTCCCGTCTATGTGACATTGTTTGCAGATGATATAGTCATTTGGTGCAGTGCAGCAAAAAATAAACAAGATGGTCTTAATCACCCACTTAAAAGTTTGGACGTTTGTTGAAGAGAAAACGGAATGATCGTGAATCAAAACAAATCTACTAGACAGTTCTTTACATTAAACAGACAGCCCGCTATTTCAAGATTGCACTTTCAAGGTATGAACGTGCAGCAAAGGGACTCATAGACCTATCTGGGTTGTGTACTCTACGACAAACTAAGTTGACGAAATCATATTGAACATTTGAAATGTAGAACAGAAAGATGACCCTCTATTCTTAAACGCTTAGCAGGTTTCAAATGAGGATGCAATAGAAGATCTCCTAATATCACATATAAACTTTACAACCGGTCCTGGATTACTGCTGTGAAATTTTGGTTTCAGCATCAGAGAGTGTTGTAAAACCATAGAAAAACCTTGCAACAGCAGGATCTGTGGATCATAACTGAAGCTATTAAAACTACAGTTTGGCTATGCAATTTTTGAGACCCAGACTGTAACAAAAAGAAAACCATCAGAAAAATGCTCTAACTCTCTATCAGAAGTTAATTATGTTGCCAAACAATGAATATTTTAGAAGTTATGATTATACTACTCCCAGAAATCTAAAAATCCGAGCTAGTTTCATGCAGTTAGTTAACAGAACCTACCATCACCATGATATTGAATTTAAGATTAATATTTTCCTATCACCACTGTGTCTCTTATAATTCCTATACATTGACGTTCGACTGGATCTTGAAGCGATGGTGGAAAAAAGGGAAATGATTCAAGAAAAAATTCGGGTTATTACTTTGGAAACAATAGTCTTACGATTTCCACATGAAAAATGGTTGCATGTTTATACATATGGCTTACTTAGGATCCGTGCTTGGACTACAGAGCTTGGGAGCCGGAGTTCGCGTCTCTTGTACACTGTTATTTTTTCTTACCTGTTAGAGCTTCAACAACACACTTTGATTGTGAGAATGAATCAACTTTTGTGGCATTGTAACAACTCGCAATTCGAACGTCTTCATTCAACAAATCCTCTCGGCTCTCCAGGCAATGTCCGGCAGCCAAAAAAACAATGATCCCCGGATTCAAGATATCAGGGCGCTTTTAAAAGACCTAATGCATAGAATTACTTTCCAATGGGTGTCTGCAGACTGCGAAATACAAAGAAATATAAAAGCAGACTTTTTGTCCAAAAAAAGGTACTATGATGTAGCAGAGATTCTCAAAGCCTATGATTTTTCATTCAGAACAATTTTACATCAAAATACTGCACTGGAAAGAAATCGAGGCATAATCTCTGGAGGTATCTCAAGGAAAGTCATAGAGCTTCCTCAGGAACATTTCAGTGATTCCATAGGCTCCTTGACGTGAAACATTTGCCAGGTACAGACTTCTAACAGGTCATGACTATCTCAGAACTCATCTTCATCAAATTGGACTTGCTGCTTCTTCGAATTGTACTTTAAGTGGCATGGACATCATACGTCTAGAAAACATTTAGACGAGTGCCCTGTAGTAGTGACTATTAGTTCATCAACAGAGAAATACTGGAGAGCTCACTGTTTAATAGCTTCGCAGTCAAATGACCAGCAATTGTCAATAACAACACAAATAAAATATATCACCTGGTTTTCGTTTTCTTGCATGCGTAGTTATGAATATTTCCTATACAAGATATTTTTACTTTCCCTACGATGTACAGGGAAAGTATTGGAATCGTGTCATATATCGCAAATAGAGTTTGCGAAGGATCTACACGTTTCAAGCACTCTAGTACCCGAAAAAATATGTTTAGCATGACATCTGTGTGACTGTATGTGTGTTTGTTCAATGGATATATCCTCTGTACCAGCAAAACTAATAAATATCACAAATGTTTGCAGATAAAGTCACTTGTAGGTTAATATGGTGCTGATTACGTTTTGATACGATTCGAAAAAACCCTACCTCTTTTGCAAAATGTCCCGAAAAAATGTATGTATCTACTCTAGCTGGAAAACTAATCGACCAAATGTTACAACATTTGGTAGATAAGTCACCTGTGAGATACTCTGTTGCTGATTAAATTTTTGTACGATTCAGTACGAAAAAAAACTACCCTTTTTATCAAAATGATACACAAGTATTTTCAAAATCTAAAATGAAAGATTGCGTGTGCTCAAATGTATGCTTGTTGTATTCGTAATTTTTGACGAAGAAAAAAGTAAGACAATCCTCATAATTCTGGAACTAACCGTTCTCGAGATATTTCAGCTCTTCGTGTTTTTACCACGCAGTGTTTGAAAATACGTGCAATCCCTAAATGAAAACGAAAATAGTATTAAAACTGCAAATTTAGTGTAATTTGAAATAACTGTTAGTGTTATTTTGTGCATTTAAACTCAATTTAATGAATTATAACAAGAATGATCAATCATGCTTAAAGCATTGATTATGAAACACTTTGCCACTTCAATGCAATTTTATTTAAATATCTCTAAAATCAAATACATTCCTAAGTAATATTTCAAAACTTATCACAATACTATATTAATTTAATATAGTATTTGAAATCTTAAACCGTCATCGAAAAAATGAGCTTCATTCAATTGACGGTATTTGAAATATAAATTGCCTGGTTTAAACATCTGTAAAATGCAATACATTCCTCGGTAATATTTTGAAAATCATCATAATACTACAATAATTTATTATATTTGAAAACATCATCAAAAGCAATTGACATTCATTCAAATGCCGTCATAGAAAAAATAACCCGCCTGGCTCTCTCTATAAAAGCAGCATTTCATTCATAACGTTTACCAAATCATTTCATTCATTACAGTAGTAAAATAATTTATTTTATTTAAATACTTATGACCATGGAGCTACAAGTAATTAAACTCCATGCTTAAAATTTCACTGAAAAAAATCGTCCTTCTTCATGTAAAATCCATGGATATTTCATTCATATCAACTATGCAGACTCCATGAGCTAAATACTTTTGCGTTAAAAAATACAGCAATTCTTATACAACTCATCCTACATATTTTTCTGTTTACATTTTACATAAGTGAAAAATAGGCTTCCTTGTAGATATAATCAAATTTGGGTGATCATTTAAACTCAAATATATTGTAATTACGTTGTTTCAGTATGTAGATGCACAGAATTTAAGCAAAAATAAAGTGGTTTTAGGACGGATACAACACTCAATATGAATTAAAAAGAACTTTAAAAATCACGATTTTGAGACGAGATGGATGCCATATATCATTTTGAAGTGAGTCACGTGATCTTTTCATATCGTGCTCACGTGATCGCTTCATATACGTGGCATAATTATTATTTTAATTTTTATTTAAAAAACTACTGAATATATTTCACTGAATCTTTTTATATATTTTATGGAACAATTTGAATATTACCTAAAATTTTCGAAGCAATTTTTGAAATTTAAATCCGCTTAAAAAATGTTTGAAAAATTAGATCCCATAAGGCTCAATGTTTTTCATTTTTTCAACCCGGGTTCAATCCAAAACTAATTGGGTGATATTATTCATTTATATTCCCATAGGTCCTACAGACCGTCTGAATAACATACTAAAATTTCATTTTGTTTAAGTCATTTTTACGACAGTTATCGTGCTAACGGACAGACAGACAGACAGAATGAACAAAGTCATGAACACTTTTCAACTATGTTGTAAAGTGTTAAACAAGAAAGATCATGCTTAAAGCATTGATTATGAAATACTTTCCAACTTCTATGCAATTTTATTTAAACAAGTCTAAAATGCAATACATTCCTCGGTAATATTTTGAAACTTATCACAATACTGCATTAATTTATTATATTTGAAAACTTAAACCTTCATCGAAAAAAATGAACTGCACTCAAATGACGGCATTGAAATATAAATTGCCTTTTTTAAACATCTCTAAAATGTTATACATTCCTCGGTAATAGTTTCAGAATTATCATAATACTACGATAATTTATTATATTTGAAAACTTCATCGAAAACAACTGAAATTAATTCAAATGACGTCATAGAAAAAATAACACTCCTGGATATCTCTATAAAAACAGGATTTCATTCATAACTTTCTCCCATTTATTTCATTCTTCACAATACTATAATAATTTATTTTATTTAAACATTTTGTTTAAGACCATAGAGCTACAAAAAATTAAACTCTATGCTTGAAACTTCATCGAAAAAAATCGGCCTTTTCTTTATGAAATCAATTAATATTTCATTCATATCAGCCATGCAGACTTCATGGACTAAATTATTTTGTGTTAAAAAAATACAGGAATTCTAATACAACTCATTCTATATATTTTGCTGTTTACATTTTACATAGGTGAAAAATAGGCTTAGTTGTAGAAATAATCAAATTTAGATGAGCATTTAAACTCAAATATATTGTCATTGCGTTGTTTCAGGATGTAGATGCACAGGATTTAAGCAAAAATAAAGTAGTTTTAGGACGGATACAACACTCAATGTGAATTAAAAAGAACTTAAAAAAATCACGATTTTGAAACAAGATGGATGCCATATATCATTTTGAAGTGGGTCATGTGATCGTTTCATATAAGAGGTGTAATTATTATTTTAATTTTTATTTAAAAAACTACTGAATATATTTCGCTGAATTTTTTTTTGTATTTTTTATGGAACAATTTGAATATAACCTAAAATTTTTGAAGCAATTTGTGAATTTTAAATCCGCTTAAAAAATGTTTGAAAAATTAGGTCCCATAGGGCTCAATGTATTTCATTTTTTCGACCCGGGTTCAATAACAAACTAATTGGGTGCTATTATTTATTTATATTCCCATTGGTCCTACAGACCGTCTGAACAACATACTAAAATTTCATTTTGATTAAGTCATTTTTACGGCAGTTATCGTGCTAACGGACAGACAGACAGACAGAATGAATGAACAAAGTCATAAACACTTTTCAACTTTGTTGTAAAGTGTTAAAAAAGAGGAAATGAATTTGTGTTTGTAGTGAAAGTTCATATTCTGCCACATATCCGATTTCTGTGTACATATTCTTCTGTCTTTAAGACTCAAATATCTTAGTAACATAATTCACTGATGAAAGTTAGCAACGTTAAAATTAAAGCTCAATCATTATTTACGAAAACAAAGCCTCAGACAAACTATGCAGATTACGAATACATTATCTTCCATTAATTAGAACCTTCTATTCACTGTGGACCCATTGGCACAGATCTAAAGCTGATTAATTCCCCAATATATCCTCAAGGTTAGAAATTCAGATTTGAGGCAAATGCACTCAGAGTAATACTATTTCCGTGGTATTTCTAAGAGGAACGGTCAGAAGAATACATTTTTGTAAATACTAGCATAAATACCCGCCGTTGCTTGTAATAAAATTAACGCACTACAAAATCTTAAATATTTCAATTCTTTTCCAATTGAACTTAACAAAACAATAAAATATATTTAAATATCTTGATCTATTATTGACTTGGAAGAGGTCATTAAAGATACACACTTATTTTTAATATTCTTTATTCTTTACCTAACTTTGGGATGATACAACTTTTATCACGATATTTAGTATATAGAAACTTTTATACAATTCATCTGTTAACAAATACCCGATTAGACGTATATTTTTCTATCCTATTAGTTATATTCAAAATATATTATTTCCTACCAACACAATTCAGGGAACTAATAATTTTCAAAAACTGCGAGTTAATTAATTATTCCACATAATTTGGAAGCTGAAATCCCAGTAAGATTAGCTATGACCTGCAAGTGCATCATTTAATTAAGTTCAAATTGAAATAAGGTCAAAAAATGCTATCGATTCGTTCTGAAAGGCAAATGGAAATTCCAATTTCACAAGCGTGTAAAGGATATTGATAATATCATTTATACGCATGTCAATGTTACACGCATGTCAATGTACACGATGTGTCAATGATAAATGAAATTAAAAAGTGAGATGAATTTGAAAGTAAAGAAATTCAGAAAAAATGCCAAGACGTATGCTATCGATCCAAATTCAGAGATTTCATATAATGAGACTAAATACAACATTTTGAAAATGTTTAACCTCAACGCAAATAAAACGCTGCAATATTCTCAAATCATTTTCTACGTGTAATCCATTAAATTAATACGAGCATATCCATTTCTAATACGTGTACATCCATTTATAATTTTCTACGTGTACATCCATTAAATTAGTCACAGCTAATTTTATGAAAAATGCAAAGTATCATTTGCCTAAAAGTGTCTTGTTACAGGCCCAGAAACAGGCCCAGAAATTATTTTGCCAGACACAACACTACATGTACACTTAAAATCGCAATTTAGATTTTTCGAAGGAACAATGAATTGGTGTTGCTCCAATAATCATCCTCCTAGCAGTTTTTCGCTTTCTCTATAGCAAAAAAAAGTTTTATTTGTCCAATATTTTTCATTTACAATATTTTTCAGAAAACGTGGAATCGAGTCGTATTAAATAAGCAGGCTCCTGCAAAATATCATACAATTTGGAATTCGGACGATTGAAATTGGAGTCGATGTATAAAATACTTGGAGTCGATGCATAAAATACTTGGAGTCGATGTATAAAATATGAATACCAATAATTCTCATAGATTATCCACCATTCATCAGAGGTGGCAATCAAAATTTGTTGTTATCACGCCGACATGTAGATTGCTCTCAAAATACATTACGACAATTGTAAGGTCTAAATAACCTTTCGATTATTATTTCCCTCAATTTTCATTATAATTTATGTTCACTTACACTAACGATCTTAACTGGTTCGATTATGAGACGAATCACCGACCTAATTAGCATTGTGTACATTCCTACGGGAGAGTAGGAATAAGTTTTCGGATCGAGGGCGTCCAGGAGGTCGGGCATCTTTTGTCTGTTTTTGTAGTAGGCTTTTCTTGTCTTTAGTGTGATTTTCCTGAGAGAGTGTGTGGAAGTAAAACCCAGTAAACACAACAATGACTAAGGAAGGTCTAATATTCGGGTTTGGTCATAATACGAGGAGAGATAAAAGAATGCCAGGGGTAAGCATAAAAGCTTTAGAATCGTATCCATTTAAAACTGACCCCAGGTCAGTTAATGGTCGTGTCTTGAATATATTGTAAATTATTCTGGGCATGTACAATAATAATTATTGCCACAAGGCTTGAGACATTGTAATAACTCACTTAAAACGTTTCCTTTAAACCTGTTATCATGTATTAAACAATCAACGAATTGTTTGTTATTCAATAAGACTTTTATAATTTATTTATGTATGTTTAGCAGTTGCGTTTCAGTTTAGGGACTGGTTGATGTAGCCTGATTTATAATCAATGCACATCATTTGTTTCTTACTCGAAGTATGTACATTAATTTTTCATTTATAAATGACATAAAAGTAAATTCATCTAGTTTTTAATTATGCTGAGATTTCGGCATGTAGATTTCACATTTTGAAGATATAATCTATAAGATTATATCTTCAAAATGGATTCTTGTATGGATTTCTTCTTGGATGGATTCTTGTGTGAGACACTCGCTCGGGTGTCTCATACAAGAATCCATTTCTAAGTTGCTTGGATTTTACTTCTCGTTTTAAAAAATACGTATCTTTGTTCCAAATTATTACAATTATAGCAGGTGACAATTTTCAGTTTAAAGAGCATGAAAGAATTTTTCCACGGATATCAAATTTGATAATATACTCCGGGGGGAACTCTCCGTCCCCCGAGGTATGCTAATAAAGTCACGACACACAGAAATTATATCGCATCTATTTTTCTCTACAATTATTGAAACTATTAAGTAAGTCATCATTGAGCCATAATAAACCTCTTAACCTCTTTTAGGCATAATTATGTCATATTTTGTTCTATAATTCTTCGTTAAGAAATATAAAATTTCGAATGAATTTAGAAGTTTTGGCACGAATTTCAAGCAATTCTATAGATTTCCAATTTTTTATTAAAAAAGTCATACATAAAATTTCATGAAAATCCATTAATATTTATGACCCCTATCGTGTACATAATAAATCGACCGCAGACAGGCATGCGAACATCACTCCAAAAAAAATCAATGTGTTCCGGAGGTCCTAAAATATATATTGGCATCAAAATCTCAAAATAGAAAATTTTCTTGAAAACGATACTTTCTCAATACTATATAAAGTAAAATGTAACAATGCATAGACAATACCGACACTGCCTCTGTATTGCGTTTTTGAATACTCAAATACTAAAGTATTTCCACTTTCCTCTATAAGGTGATGGAAACTACGTGTTCCTTCCCATTCAGTTTGGCATCCCTAGGCTCAACCTGTTGTATATGCTTCAAGTAGATTATACTAACTAAATTGTATAACCTGTAGCTCTTCCCAGTTAGCCCTTTGGTACTTGAAAGAGGTCTGAAAAGGCTTTCTCTCATTGCGTATCTCTGTATGTGTTTTCATCTCAATCGCATTCAATCGTACCTTCAGCAGTTATAAACGCTGTTTATAGTTTCCAGTTTTGGAAATAATTAAAGAGATCTCTTTCACTGTGTTTTCCGTGGAATATTGTTAGCGGGGGCACTAACAACCTATTGAACTGGGACGGGGCCTCCTATCACACAATTTCCAGTCTGTTCTTGGAATCAAACTTCAGACTCAAATATGAGTTGATTCGTGTTGGGTTATGTATCAGAGATGTAGCGTTTAAGAAATATTTTTGTAGTTAATAATTCAATTATTTTAGATTCAGGATTTTCAACAATAAATATCTCTTTATTAAAAAAATAAATAATAGAAAATTTATAAAATGAAGTATTTTAAATGAAAAATATCATTCCAACACAAATTCTTCGTCTTGAACTGTTAAACAAAGATTAAGTTAGTAACTTATATATACTTATGTATAAGTATTAATTATGTTTAATTATTTAATGGTAAAGTAAATCATGTAGGTTTAAATTTAAAACTCATTGCCAATACTTAGCATTTAAATCCACGAAAAATAATTTTGTCTGACATAAAAGAAATGGAAGTCCCATCTTTCCATACTCAAATTGACAGAAACTTTTATGGACAGGCAATCAAAAATGTATTTTTCACATGGTTTCTGCATAAAAGAGATGAAATATAGGCTACATAATAAGTCTTGTATTTTACTAACGGCTTTGAAACGTGCTCAGCATAATATAATAATTTTGGCACTCCTAATGATTGCTGATGTAACAGAAATGCTACTTACGCAATAAAACTACAATAAAAAGTCAACATCGCATTTGAATATATAAATGCCACAGTACTTTGGCAGTGCTATAATTTATGATCTTCTGTAAACGTCATATATAATTAACTTTAAAAGATTGTAAGCTGTATGACTACTGGCAAATTTAACTCCTGTATACTAGATTTCGAATTTGAATGAAATAAATATAAAAAAAAGTTGAGAATTATCAAATATAAAATGGATGGTGGCTACATGATAGTTATAGCTGGAGAAACTACAGAAGTTTTTTATTGGAGCATTTTAATAGATTAAAGCATTTTCAATTCAAAGTTAATTACTTCAAATGCTTGTACAATAAAAAACGTAACAGACAGATGGATACTTGTGAGTTAGTTTATAAACTAACTAACAATAAAATTATTTCGTAACGTGTTTATTTATTTTTCAATTTGCTGTCAAACATATGTTAATTCGGAAAAATTTTAAATGTATTATTATCCACATTTTCAGTTGCTTCATGAAAACGTTTAATACTTCATGGAAGTATATACGAATTAAATAAATCATTTAAACTATTGAATTCTATCAAGTTGTTTAAATATAACTTTAGTTGCCGACGCGGTGGTCGAACGGTCATGGCGCGGTCAAGCGAACGGTCAAGCGTTTCCCAGCGATACCTCGACTGCCGGGTTGTGCGTTCGAGTTCGACCTGCGGGCATGGATGTTGTGTCTTTGAACGCAGCGTGCGGCTAAATGGTTCACGTGTCTGGTCTGTGTATAGGCGAATGATGAACATATCACTTACCTGGCCATTTGTAAAAAAAATTAAAATAAATATATATATATATATATAACACTAGCTAATTCTACTCGGCTATTCTGCCTTAATGAAAGTAATTTAATGTAACAAAATATTTCTAAACGGAATTTAACAAAACAAAAAAACAGTCAGATGAAATAGAAAATTAAATATTTTGAGTAAATTCATAATAATTATGTTTAAATTTTTAAATAAATATTTAAATAATTATGTAATAAAACTTTCAAATCAAAGACATTCAAGAAATGGCTTTTCTGATTCTCAGAGAAAAATATGGAAATTTGAGATTATATTAAGCGTAAAAATCCATGTCTGGTCTATAATACGATAAAATATGAGGTTTTATAGGTTCGATATTTTATAGATGCAAACTAAAATGAAACATATTTTGAATGCATTTAAAATGCTATGCATTTTCAATAGATAATTATTTGGCTAACAAAAAAAAATAATTTTCTTATTTTTTAAACAATATAAACGATGAGTTGCATATTTTTGAGAAAATTTACCGATATTAGTATATTTTTTATGCTATCATTATTTTGGAAATTATTTGGCAAAACAACAGTATAAGATTTTGTATTTTGAAATTTCACTGTATTGTGTAAATTTTTGTTCTTTCAACTCTGTATTTTCGTTTTATTTTATCCATATTAAACCATGTGAAAAAAATTGAAAAAATGTTAAAACTGTTATATAATTGAAATACGTAAAGAAATGTTACATATTGTACTGCTAAACAGTACAATATTTAACAGACTTTTACGGTATGTAGTTATTGATTGTAGATTGAAAGTGCTAAATAACCTTTGATAACGCAAAATAAATGAAGTAAAAATAAATGAAGGAGTAGGGGGGGAGGTCATATCTAAATTTCTATATTAAATTTATATGTGATAAAGTGATTTCAAAATTCCTCATATAAACAACACAATTGGTATCATTTAATCATGTGTTCTTTATTAATTTTATTTAACATTGCAACTTTTAGTAGGAATACCAGTTTCAAGCAATATGAGTTGTTCTTTTAAATAGTTGTAAAATTATAAGACTCTTATTTAGTCTATAAAATATTTTAACATGCTCTTATTGCATGTTAAAATATGTCCCTTTAAAAATATTTCTTAGGAAAATGTTGAGTATTACATTATGGAAAGATAAGGCACTATGTGTTATACATTTCCAATCATAAAAGACATCGAATCATATTCCAAGGTATGAAATCATATTTTAAAATATGATATTTGTAATTTGATCATATTATTTAAGCTTATTTTTTATTCCAGACATCATAATTTAAAGATATTTAATCGATAAAATATGCTCTACATATATTTTAATTCAATAGAAAAACTTTCCATATATTAGAAAAATAAAATTTTTTTAACTCAAAACATACAAAATAGTCCAGTAAATAGTTTTAAAGATTCGCATTAAAGTCTTTTCAAATAAGCGAAAAGATTGTAATCGGATTTTCAGTTTTCACAAAAGATAATACAATCAGTCTCAATAGAAAGCAATCCATTTTGAGAGTACTAAATAATTTTTCACTAAGGAGTTTTGATGCAAAAAAAAAAATGCGTTAATTATCATACTTTCATCTTGTAATGCAGGAGATATGATATTACGTATTTTAAGGATGAATAATTCATATTTGATAACATTTATTATGGATGTGTAAGGCTTAGCCTTTTACTTTGCAAACAGCAATTGTATAACATTTAAAATACGTTTAAGATCAATAAAAAAACTGTGAAGTCAGAAATCATTTTTGTAGTCATCATTTAAATAATGATTTTACATTTCGTATACAAACGGCGAGTTGTCAGAAAATTATTTTATTATTTGATAAATTTGGGCATCCTTATTACATATTTTTATATATATTTAAAGACTTTCGTAAATATCATGCTATTAGAAAGTAGCAATTATATAATAACATACATAAGAGGTCAAGGCGAGCGTTTCGAGGCGATCGTTCGACCACCGCGTTGTGGGTTCGAGTCCCACGTAAGACATGGGAGTTGTGTTGTTGGACGCAGTATGTTCCGACCCTGGTGAGCCTGGGACAACGTCCTAGGACGGCTAAATGGTTCACGTTCCTGGTCGATGTATAGGCGAGTGATGGAAATCAAGTGCCTGACCATTTGATAAAAAAATATATATATTAATCGATTCATCCGTGGTGACTGATATAAATATTTTAAATAGTAACACATAAGAATACAGTGCTGTGTCCTAAAGCATAGAGTAAGGAATAACGCTTCGCATTGCAACCAGCTTTATTGACATACACATGACTTAAAAGTGCACCATATTTATTACTACCTCAGTATTCGAGTTCAGTCATACGTAATAGGCTGACGTCATTTCTGTGACGTAATATAAATGAGTATGCCACACTTTTCTACCCCCAAATATAGTCCCCATAGGTTACCGGTAATAATGAAATAGATCAGAAGGTTTCCGGATTCTAACAGAGAGTCGACATGGCACTTCCGGTGTAGGTTCTGTAGATTCCTTTAGTTTGACTGAGACTTCTTATCTTGGAAATATATGTTCGGATTCAGGATCTTGTGTTTCGGCGAGCTTTGTTACGGTTGGTGAAGTAGATGCTCGGAGATTCTCAGAAGTCTCCTTGACTGTAGGTTTCAGATCAGGAATATGCATGGTCCCATATCTTCAGCTAAAGATGATCCCAATTTACGCAATCGGTCAACATTCCTTCCTCCAGATCTCGTTTCTTACTTAAACATTAAGATAATAAACCATCTGTATTAATCACAGTTCCCAATTTCCGTTTTATGCTCTGAAATAGTTCCTTGCTGCCACGCTGTCTTCCACTTTAAATTCGCGATAATTTAGGCTCCCTGTTGAATGGTGAACATTGCTTTTGCTGCGCATTATCTCTTATGTAGCTTTAACAGATCTAATCCAACGTTTAAAAAACATCGTGTTAAGAGACTCATTTGTTTCCAAATGGGGTGTAATTCTGTAGTAAACACAAATCGTTGCAATTTTGTGTTTAAATTCTCATGGTCGTTTATAATATATATTCTGGAATTTTTAAATAAATGTACTACAATTTTATCCTGACAATTTTTTGCTGAATGGTAAGGGACAGATGCAATATGTTTAATATTATTCATTTTTAAGAATTGACACAAGTCATAAATCATTAATTTAGCTGCATTATCACTGATGAGTGAATAAGGAATACCTTATTGAGCAAAAAGTATTTATAGTTGCTCTATTGTCACTCTAGAGGTAATATATGTCATGGCCTTGATCTATTTTGTATAAGGATAGAAACTTACAAGGAAAATTTCCTCTAAAAATGGTCCTGCAAGATATATGGGAAATCATTTCCATGATCCATCCGGCAATTCTCATGGGTGTACAGTATTGTGGCAATTAATTGAGAAATGCAGTTTTTTTTATAAAATTCAGTTTTATTCAAGTTTTCTATGGATACATTTAAAACTAATAAGTGATATGACCTCCCGAGACTTTATAACATCACAGACACGTTTCGGCATGGAATGTACTAGACTGGCACATGTAGTTTTAATTTCAACGTCTCTGAACCATATGTCAATAACGGCCGAAATTAGCTTGTCCATCGTCGTACAGTCAGATTTGTGAAGCCGTTTTTTGACAATAGCCCACAAATTTTCTATGGGATTCAAGTCTGGAGAATTCCCGGGCCAATCCAGTACGGTAATATTTTTTTTTGAGCAGAAATTTTTGATTCGCTTCGAAGTGTGACATGGCGCGCTGTCTTGTTGGAAAACGCAATCTCCGTTCGGCCACAGTTTAGCCATGGTTGGAAGCACTTTTCGGGTCAATATGACTTCGTAACTGGCACTGTTCATCATTCCCTCTACGGGAACAAGAGATTCTGTCCCCAAAACGCTGAAACAGCCCCAAAACATCTTTTTGGGCGGATGCTTGGGTGCTTGATTTATGTGGTGCTGATTGAGAGGTTCTCCTTCGCTCCTTCTCATGAACATAGATCTAAATCCCTGAACCACAAAATGTGTTTCGTCAGAAAAGAGAACTTTCTCCCAGTCCTTCTCAGTCCAAGTTTTGTATTTCCGTGCCCATTCCAACCTTTTTTTATTCATGCGAAGCGTCAGAAGCTGCTTCTTGTACGGTCAACGTGCTCTCCGTCCGCGTTCTAACAGCCTGTATCGCACTGTTGAAGGTGCAATATCAACACCAGCTGCCACCATGGACTTAGACAGGTCGAAACTGCTTAATCGAGGATTTTTAACACTCATTCTATGTAAAGTTTTATCATCACGAGTCGAAGTTGATCTTTTTCGGCCGCATCTTCCAGAGCGGTTGGTTCCAGCATTTCCTGTTTCCTGAAACCGCTTCCAGATCCTCACGACACTTGCTGTACTCACTCCACGTATTTTACCTATTTCCTCGAACGTCTTAGAAGTGTGTTCTCTAAGCGCAATCATTTTAGCACGTGTTTCCGCGCTGATATCCATGACGCTAATGAGCCCCGCAACAACTGAGAAACTACCACTGCGGAACACCTGCCACCTGGCGGAGGAATTTGAACACCTGCTACTTACCAGGTGCATACGAACACCTGCTACTTTGATAATAACTGCAATTTGAACTCTGAGCTAATTTGGAGTGCTTCTTCCTAAGCTTACGTGTGATAAAACGAAAAAAATGACATTTCTCAATTAATTGCCACAATACTGTAGGTTAGATTTTGCGGTTCCTTCTTTTATTTCATACATACTGTGAAATTCATCACCTAGTTCGGAATATCTATACCTATCCTCTGCTAATAACATCAACTTCTGGCTAAATTTTTCATTTTTACAATACCCTGATGATTCGCATAAAATTCTTTCAATACTTGCTTTCCATATTTTTGTGGAATGTAAACTCTATCTGCGCACATGATATAACCCTGCTGTAATGACAATTCAATTTCTTTCTCCTTCCAGGGAGGCGGTAAATCGCATCCAGTTTGTAAGCAATTGCACAAGATAAGGATCATATTTAGTGACTGTAGCAATGCCTTCTCCTATTATTATAGAAAATACTTTAATTTGGCTTAGGCTAAAAGAATAGGCTTCTGTGAAATATTTTATCACGGTAGGTAGAGGTAATCGAGAAAAAACATGATCTGTTAATATATTCACTACTGATTATATTTTCACAAATACGTTACCTTGCATTTTTTCTAATTATTACGTATATTATCCGAGAAATAAATTTAATTAAATGAAATACATAAATTAATAAAAGTAAATAGCATCTTTAAAACGGTATAATAAAAACAACCAGTCGTTTGGTAAAAAATCTGATGTGGGCAGCACATGACTTTGCTTATATAATGCAATGAATCTACAGTAAAAAAAATAGGTTATTCTTATAGCAGGTACTTATATTATTTCCAAGATCCTGAATTTTCGTCAATGAGTCACCATTGTCATTGATTTAGCGTTATTTTTATCCATTTGGCGAGATTTTTGTCAATTTAGTAAAATTTTTAAAAGTCGCCAAGTTGGCGACATTCCACCAAATTCGTCGCCAGAATCTCGCCAAGCGTTATGGATGAAGAAATAAGTTATTCTTATAACAGATAAATGACTATAGGTGTCCAAATACAAATGTATTACTCAAAGTATCTTTTCTCATGCATGGAACGAGCTAGATCCACGAGAATGATGTCACCAAATTTATCGCATGATATTACATATGAAAAGTGAACATGTTTCTCAACGGTTAATCTCCTATTTTCTGTTTATGGGATTTTTTGATAAATTTATTTGAAATCTGTGAAATATATCGAGAGCGGTTCATGCTAGCGTTCTAAAATTTATGTCAATCGTTTTCTAAGGAAAAATTACATAAGAAATATCTATTTGCGTAACTTTATTGAAGGTTTTGATTTTTTGATGATTTTCTCAAAATTTCATTCGAAAATTTTGAGGGTTTTGAACATTCGATTGCTTTTGAAAGCAATATGCTTCCAGTATTCACGGATTGTGATTTTTGTACCAAATTTCAATCAAATCGCTCCATTCATTCGTAAGATATCGTCTCCACAGACTCACTGACACAAACACACACACCTCAAACATATTTGATTCGTGATCAGGGATGCTTGAAACGTGCTTTCCAGTCGAAAACTCGAATTCGAATTTTCGACCCCGTCATAATGCTTTCCTTATACATTATGTATATAAGGGAAGTAAAAAGGGTCTTTCATATTAGCATCATCTATGACGTACAAAAACTTATAAATCCAGAGTGCTTTCGACCGTCACTATGGCATTCATCGGTAGCAATGTAAACAATTTACATTGCCAATGATGAAGGATGTAGTGACGTCCGTAAGTGCTCTGGATTTGTAATTTTATATAAACAATTTACATTGCCAATGAGAAAGGACATAGTAACGTCCGAAAGCACTCTGGATTAGTAATTTTATGTACGTCATAGATGGTGCTAATATTAAAGACCCTTTTTACCAAGCATTTGAGTGTCTTTATTATACCGCTTTAAAATTTTTGCGGAATTTACGTGTTTCCAAACATTTTGAGTAAATCGCCCCAACTGCTACAGAAACAACTAAAAAGTAAAACCTTCTGTAGAAACTGTTAATAAAACCAATTCTTATGTATAAACTGGTTTTGAAGATAAAAAGCTGATATTAAGACAGTGTAATAACACCAACAAAATATAGCACTGTATATGATTATGTGAATAATGAAGTGGATATGAACTATTTTCAAATCAGACAATAATAAACTTCTCATTTTTCATAATATGAAAAAAAAACAGATTAAATAAAGTGATATAATTTGTTAACCTGTTATTTAAATATAATATAATTCATTTAGTTAAAAAGTATTCGAAATGCATTTTTTGTGCTAATTTAACTTACAAAGTGCGGTTTTTAGAAACGTAAAGCATGATTGATTTAAATTTGATAAAGAGTTTCATGTGCAATAACTGAAACTTTTTGCCAGTTCAATATTTTACTTTTTGAAACAGACGTGGGATATAATTTAAAATGCATTTTGGGATCTGAGATACAAGTGTAACAATAATGAACCATTTTCTTATTTTTAGTTCCCATTTAAACAATAATATAACATTTCTTATGCAAACGGCGGGTCATCAGAAACTCATTTCAGTTCAAATGTTGCAGATTTAGTCGTCTTTATTAGATTTTTTAAAACTTTCTTAAATTGGCATATCATTAAGGGTGTGAACTGTGCAGGACCTAATATCCCAGAACTCTATTTGAATATCCATTTTATTTTACTTGGGGTAGGGTAATATGTAGATATAGAAAAGTATTTTCAACATACTTATCAAGGTACTGTGACAAAATTTAAAAGAACAAAAATGAGTATTGATCTTTACAAGCATTAAAAGTTTATCTTGCTAAAATGTTTTTATAGATATAGATAAAAATTAGCTAATGGTTTTCGAAACTGTAGGTAAAATTTAATTAAATAAATGTAAAATATTAAGGCTGCTGTGTATTCAATAAAATAGTTCAATTTTTATTAATTGCTTGTTAATTGCTTTATCAAAATGCTTCTACACATGCATACCGTTGTCATGTTCAGAATGAAAATGGCGCAGCTTTAATAAGAATTTCTGAATTACACTGAAATATATCAATAGTTGTTCTTTCGGTTTAAATTTATATATTGAAAAATAAAATACGCAATCTACCTATTTTGTTGATTATAATTTGCTTGCTCGAAAAATGCAATTTTAAAATGTCATACTTTTCTTAATCCCTGATTAAATATTTTATGATTTAAGAAACTTAAATTATAAATTTATATAAGTTTTGAGATGATAAAATGTATTATCAAAACTATCATCATCTATAACTGTATTATAATAAATATTATCATATTTATCGAAATATTTAATAGTATTAAATGGACAAAGCTGATTTCAAAATACAACAAGAAAGATCAATCATGCATAAGCATTGAATATGAAACACTTTCCAACTGAAATGCAATTTCATTTAAAAATTTCTAAAATGTGATACATTCAGTGGTGATATATTTTACATTATCACAGTGCTACAGTAATTTATTATACGTAAATATTTAAAACTGTATCGAAATATAAATCATCTGATTCTCTATGCAAAATCAATGAATATTTCATTCATATAACTTTTATTCCAGACTCCAGAGCTAAATAATTTTGTGTGAAAAAAATTCAGCAATTCTTATGTAACTCACCTTACAATCGCTTGAGATATTTGCATTCTGCATAAGTTAAATTTAGGCTTCGTTGAAGAAATAATAAATGTTTAATGTCATAAGGTAATATTGTCCTTATCAAAAATTACCATTATAGGACTTACCTATGATGCCGTCGCTAAGGGTGGAGCATGTAAGATCCCGGTCCTCAAGCTCGGATATGAACACACAAAACATAAAGAAATACTCATGCTTAATTGCTCAATTATTTTTAATATTTTGCTTAATATATATCCACTATAATCTGGAGTAATTATATTATGATTAAATCAATTATTTAAAGACACATAATACTAACAATATTACATTAAAATATATTTACACACATAAAAAACATTGACTTAAATTTCTTAAATAACAGTTTCCTTTAAACAATATATGAAGAATAATTCTTATAGTTCAATATTTACGAACTCGTTCCTATGATCTACTCATACGAACTGGTAGTTAATTATCTTAATACTCGTTAAAGGTGTGCCTTCCGTGCTAATAGTGACAATTGAAATCGGTTACCTCTACTCTTTGTTACGTGCATATTCGTGCCATCTCACTGATGTGGGAAAAATCGTTGCACTTCGCGTACTTGCGCAGGCTACCATTCTATTGCTCACAATCTACAGACATTTTTTTACAAAAACCAAAAACATGGTGCTGATTCGTTCGAAAGTTTTAAGACGACTACCAGAAACTTCAGGTGCGTCTAGGACGCTGTCGAAATTGCATCTGTTGGAAAGTTCTAGAACATTCTCTCAAACCTTTTTCTTTTCACATTGTAGTGTCGTTGTTGATTCGTTGACGTGAAGAAGGGGATGCGCTGCTTATTTATGTTAGTATTGCCATTGGCTCCCTCTGCAGCATTTAAATAGCTCATTAGCTAGGTTGGCATCCGCAATTGGAATTTCGAAATGGCTATGTTGGCATCCGTAATTGGAATGTAACATGTAATACAAATATTGTGTTACATGATAATTCGCGCGGCGACATCATGTCATAAGGTAATATTGTCCTTATCAAAAATTACCATTATAGGACTTACCTATGATGCCGTCGCTAAGGGTGGAGCATGTAAGCTCCCGGTCCTCAAGCTCGGATATGAACACACAAAACATAAAGAAATACTCATGCTTAATTGCTCAATTATTTTTAATATTTTGCTTAATATATATCCACTATAATCTGGAGTAATTATATTATGATTAAATCAATTATTTAAAGACACATAATACTAACAATATTACATTAAAATATATTTACACACATAAAAAACATTGACTTAAATTTCTTAAATAACAGTTTCCTTTAAACAATCTATGAAGAATAATTCTTATAGTTCAATATTTACGAACTCGTTCATATGATCTACTCATACGAACTGGTAGTTAATTATCTTAATACTCGTTAAAGGTGTGCCTTCCGTGCTAATAGTGACAATTGAAATCGGTTACCTCTACTCTTTGTTACGTGCATATTCGTGCCATCTCACTGATGTGGGAAAAATCGTTGCACTTCGCGTACTTGCGCAGGCTACCATTCTATTGCTCACAATCTACAGACATTTTTTTACAAAAACCAAAAACATGGTGCTGATTCGTTCGAAAGTTTTAAGACGACTACCAGAAACTTCAGGTGCGTCTAGGACGCTGTCGAAATTGCATCTGTTGGAAAGTTCTAGAACATTCTCTCAAACCTTTTTCTTTTCACATTGTAGTGTCGTTGTTGATTCGTTGACGTGAAGAAGGGGATGCGCTGCTTATTTATGTTAGTATTGCCATTGGCTCCCTCTGCAGCATTTAAATAGCTCATTAGCTAGGTTGGCATCCGCAATTGGAATTTCGAAATGGCTATGTTGGCATCCGTAATTGGAATGTAACATGTAATACAAATATTGTGTTACATGATAATTCGCGCGGCGACATCATGTCATAAGGTAATATTGTCCTTATCAAAAATTACCATTATAGGACTTACCTATGATGCCGTCGCTAAGGGTGGAGCATGTAAGCTCCCGGTCCTCAAGCTCGGATATGAACACACAAAACATAAAGAAATACTCATGCTTAATTGCTCAATTATTTTTAATATTTTGCTTAATATATATCCACTATAATCTGGAGTAATTATATTATGATTAAATCAATTATTTAAAGACACATAATACTAACAATATTACATTAAAATATATTTACACACATAAAAAACATTGACTTAAATTTCTTAAATAACAGTTTCCTTTAAACAATCTATGAAGAATAATTCTTATAGTTCAATATTTACGAACTCGTTCATATGATCTACTCATACGAACTGGTAGTTAATTATCTTAATACTCGTTAAAGGTGTGCCTTCCGTGCTAATAGTGACAATTGAAATCGGTTACCTCTACTCTTTGTTACGTGCATATTCGTGCCATCTCACTGATGTGGGAAAAATCGTTGCACTTCGCGTACTTGCGCAGGCTACCATTCTATTGCTCACAATCTACAGACATTTTTTTACAAAAACCAAAAACATGGTGCTGATTCGTTCGAAAGTTTTAAGACGACTACCAGAAACTTCAGGTGCGTCTAGGACGCTGTCGAAATTGCATCTGTTGGAAAGTTCTAGAACATTCTCTCAAACCTTTTTCTTTTCACATTGTAGTGTCGTTGTTGATTCGTTGACGTGAACAGGCTACCATTCTATTGCTCACAATCTACAGACATTTTTTTACAAAAACCAAAAACATGGTGCTGATTCGTTCGAAAGTTTTAAGACGACTACCAGAAACTTCAGGTGCGTCTAGGACGCTGTCGAAATTGCATCTGTTGGAAAGTTCTAGAACATTCTCTCAAACCTTTTTCTTTTCACATTGTAGTGTCGTTGTTGATTCGTTGACGTGAACAGGCTACCATTCTATTGCTCACAATCTACAGACATTTTTTTACAAAAACCAAAAACATGGTGCTGATTCGTTCGAAAGTTTTAAGACGACTACCAGAAACTTCAGGTGCGTCTAGGACGCTGTCGAAATTGCATCTGTTGGAAAGTTCTAGAACATTCTCTCAAACCTTTTTCTTTTCACATTGTAGTGTCGTTGTTGATTCGTTGACGTGAAGAAGGGGATGCGCTGCTTATTTATGTTAGTATTGCCATTGGCTCCCTCTGCAGCATTTAAATAGCTCATTAGCTAGGTTGGCATCCGCAATTGGAATTTCGAAATGGCTATGTTGGCATCCGTAATTGGAATGTAACATGTAATACAAATATTGTGTTACATTTAAGGATCATTTAAAATCACAACTATTGTAATTGCATAGGCACGGAAATTAGATACACAGATAATACACAGATACACAGAAAATATATGTGTGTGTGTGTATGTATTCAAAGTATTGGAATCGTGCCGAAGATCGGAACTCGATTTTTCGAAGGATTTACATCTTTTGGAACTTCTGGAACACAAAAAACCTATTTTTAGGAAGACCTCTGTGTGTATAAGGGTGTATCTGTGCATGTTTCTGTGTGTCTGTGAGGATATTACATCCACCCTATTGAAAAACTAATAGACCGAATTTCATAAAATTTGGTAGGTATGTTTTTGGTGGGAAATCCTGATGTTCATTAGATTATAGTACGATTCGTAATAAAAGAATCGGCCTTCTTTGCGAAATGGTCGGCAGAAATTGCCTTTATCCACTCTAGCTAAAAACTAATGGGACAAATTTAACAAAATTTGGTGTATAATATTTCAATAACCTACAAGTGATTTATATAACAAATTTAACAAAATTTGGAATGTAAATCATTTGTAGGTTATCCTAGTACGATTCGGGAAAAAGGAACGGGCTAATGGTAACGGGAATTTGGTATATAAATCACTGGCCCGCAAAATCGTATATAAATCAATTGCCCGCAAAAATCGTTAAATATTGGCCGGCAGAAATTGCTTTTATCCACTCTAGCTAAAAGCTAATGGAACAAATTTAACAAAATTTGGTGTATAATATTTCAATAAACTACAAGTGATTTATTTACCAAATTTAATAAAATTTGGTATATAAATCACTGGCCCGCAAAATCGCATATAAATCAATTGCCCGCAAAAATCGTTAAATATAAAAATAAAAGGCTACGTGTGCTCAATTATATCAATTAAATTCCTATTTTATACGTGATTTTTGACAACAAAAACAATAAGACTAACCCCATTACTCTAGGACTACCCATTCTTGAGATATTCTAGTTTTTTTTTTTGTGTTTTCGCTACGCCACCTTTGGCAATAAGTCCAGCTATCAAATGAGAACCAAATTTAAGTTTAACGTGAAAATTCAATGTCATTTAATTTAAAATACTTATGGCTGTTATTTTGTGCAGATAAACTCAAATTATTATTGAAGAAATAAAGAGAACGTGAATATGAGTCTGCAGGGAAAGACATGTGCTGCCCGCATCAGAATTTTTAACAATATTACAACAATGATTTATAGAAGTGAACGGGGATTATTTGCAGGCCATTTTGAAAAAAATGTATGATCTATATTTAAAAATCCACCAAATTTTTGTAAAATAAAATGTTCAGCAAATTTAAGCTGTGTACCATATTTTAACTCTTTAGGACGTAGGAAA
Organism: Amaurobius ferox; assembly: GCA_951213105.1. NCBI lineage: Eukaryota > Metazoa > Arthropoda > Arachnida > Araneae > Amaurobiidae > Amaurobius > Amaurobius ferox. Next base: position 145,049,904 of record OX578134.1, on the reverse strand, counting down.
GTGCATTAAAAATGCCATCAAATAAGTATATCATGAAGAGTTATATAAAATTTAAAAAATTGGAAAAATTGTTATCTACCAAATTTATTTTAAAATGTGTAGTCTCTTTCATATACAAAATGTTTAAACTTTTGGAAAGATATTTATCATATAATATATATTATTTTTCTTTCTGGAGGATATCCAAAAGTCAGAATTTAATTGAATTTGTTTTTTCACTATATTAAATAATTTTTAATTAAAAAACTACTTAATACATTTTACTGAAATTTTTTTTATATATTTTATGGGATAACGTGTATATTTCCTAAAAATTTCGAAGCAATTTGTGAATTTTAAATTTGCTTAAAAAATATTTGAAAAATTAGGTCCCATAGGGCTCAATGTATTTCATTTTTTCAACCTGGGTTCAATAAAAAACTAATTGGGTGATATTATTTTTTTATATTCCCATAGGTCCCACAGACCGTCTGAACAACATACTAACATTTCATTTTGATAAAGTCATTTTTACGGCAGTTATCGTGATAACGGACAGACAGACAGACAGAATGAACAAAGTCATAAACACTTTTCAACTTTGTTGTAAAGTGTTAAAAAAGGATAAGCTCATATTTTTAAAATAGAACATTTGGTAATAAAGAGGAATGACATAAACTTAAATTTCTAAGAAATTAATTAATTGTGTACTGAAAAGTTATTAAACGTTAAATATTGCAATGGAATGTCTCTCGTTTTTAGCATTGAAATTTCGATATATTTATTTAATCTTAAATAATTTGGATTTGATAATAATCATTATAAAAATCTACATGCCTTGCACTTGTGAACTGTTATGAAATGAAAAGTGAAACTCACTTAGAATTCAAAAGCATAAGTTTTTGCGGATATCCAGAAACTATTTTCCTATTTTCATTCTTTATTGAATCATTTAAATTCTGCACTCGAAAATCTGATGTGGATGATAAAACAAACTAAGACTGTTAAAATAAGCTCACACATTTATAATCAAATATTTAGCTTAGAAAAAGTATATTAATTTTAAAAAGAAAGATATAAGAAATGCTGGGTTAATATCTAATTATACAAAGAGTTTCGAAGAGGAAGAAATGTAAGTTAATGGTATTATTTTTATGTTTTAGATGTTTAAATATGATTTTAGAAATATTTTATATTTGAATCTTTTACATAATGCAAATTTCCTTGTGGAATAACTAAACATTCGATTCATTCTCCGATTTGATGTTTTATTCTTGTGCACAATAATAAGATGTAAATTAAAACACATGCGAATAATTAAGTACAAATCAAAAATTCATGTCTTGAATAGACAGAAATCATTTTCTGATTTTATTTACAGGGTAAACTTTAAAAAATAAATTTAAATATTGCATTCAATAAGCTTATTTGAATAATAATACTAATAACATATTGCAAAATAAACACATATATTTTTAATCAAACATTAAATTCAAATACAAAAAGAACAAATTTAAAAATAAATAATAGCATTTTGTAAACATACTAAATTATACTGAAGGATGTTTTGATGGTATTATTTTTATATTTGTAATCCTGAAAATATAATTAAAAAGAAATATTTAAATATTAAGTAAAGCGCATTTGGTGATGTGCCTTATAAAATATTTTAGGCATTTGTCAGTTCGATATTTTGACCTTGTGAACAGTAATGAGATGAAATTCAAAATACTTACATTTAGAAATGAAAAATACAAATATTTGTGGACAGCTAAAACCCATTTTATTATTTTCAATCTCAATTTAAACAATGATTTGAAATTTCTTGTGCAAACGGATGATCATCAGAAGCGCATTTAAATTCAAATAATTTTACTGGATTCGGACTTTCTTATTGCATCATGGAGTGATTTTTTTTTACTTTATCAACTGACGATTCATTAGAGATGAATAGTGATTTGGCATCTGTGAAAGACACAATATAATTTAGCTTTTTTTTTGTATACTCTTTCCATACGTTGTGTATAGTAAACGATGTGATCAACAACGTTAAGCAACTAGTAACATGAGAATACAATGAAGTAAAATATATTTTTAATGCTATTATTTAAATTAAGATTTTAACCATAATAACTACCTTAAAAAATCCCAATCGAAATGACCTAATCGAAAATGTCATCGATTATAACACTTCACTCAATAAGTCTCCGGTCAGACACATATATGGCAACACTGTTGACAGACTCATATGATTTCTGGATATTACCAACCTTCAAAAGACACGTGCCAAAATTTCATGACATTCTGACAATTAGTTTATAGGTTACAGTGGTTTTAGTGGTTTTAGACCCCAGTTTTGTAATTTTCAAAACAATGGATAGAAAATAATTTCGTGTGTTGATTAAACATTGTTTTTTGATGGGGAAAAATATTGTTGAACCCAAACAGTGGCTTGTTAAGCGTTATGAAGACTCTGAACCAGGGAAATCAACTATTATTGACTGGTATGCTGAATTTAAACTCGACCGTACAAACACCGATGATGCTGAACGCTCTGGTCACACAAAATCGGCAGTTGTTCCGTTAACCATAAAAATTCTACAAAATAGTTTTGAAAGACCGTAAAGTGAAGTTGCGTGAGATAGCTGACACCTTAAAGATACCAGAAGGTAGTGTGCTTACAATTTTACACGAAAATTTGAGTTGCTTTCGAAGTGGGTGCCGCGTTTGCTCGCACCGGACCAAAAACAACAACGCGTCGACGATTCAGAGCGCTGTTTGGAGCTGTTCAAGCGAGATAAGAAGGATTTCTTGCATCGGTATGTGACAATGGAAGAAACATGGAACCACACCTGAATAAAAAAAATCGTCAGCTGAGTGGACAGCAGCCGGTAAAAGTCGTCCAAAGCGATCCAAAACCCAAAAGTGAGTTTGCAAGGTTATGGCATCCGTATTTTGGGACGCGCATGGTATTTTGTTCATCGACTATCTTGAGAAAGGTAAAACTATTAATAGCGAATATTACATGGCATTATTGGATCGATTGAGTGTAGACATCAAGAAAAACGGCCTCACATGCAAAAGAAAATGTGCTGTTCCACCAAGACAATAACCTGTGTCACAAGTCGATGAAAACGATGGTTAAATTATATGAATTACGCTTCGAATTGCTTCCTCACCCACCGTAATCTCCAGTTCTGGCACCCATAGACTACTGGCTTTCTGCAGACATCAAAAATATGCTCCAGAGAAAGAAATTTGGCTCAAATGAAGAAGTGATAGCCAAAACTGAGGCTTATTTTGAGAGCAGAGACAAATCGTTCTACAAAAAAGGCATCGGAAAGTTAGAGGAGCGTTGGAATGAATGTATCACTCTTAAAGGAGAGTATGTTGATGAATAAAGTCGAATTTCTAAAAAAAAAATTGTTTTTTTTTTAGACCGGAGACTTATTGAGTGGGCCCTGTATATAGTAAAATGTTACATAAATCGATTTCATCTGCAGTGATGTAAAGGCATTGATAAATTTATCGTCAATTGTTTGTTAAAATACAGACGTACAATGGAAAGGAAATTCGTGAACTCATTTTCGTCAAGGAATTTTCAAGCTTTTCCAAAAGTCAAATGTTTTTCCTATTTATATTACGCACCTGTGTAAAATATTGCCGGTTCTTATTAACGAATAAATTATTAACCTTCTGAAGAATCAGAAGCATTTCAGTTACATTATTAAAATTAATAGGTAATATATTTCATTACTTATTCTGCGACATATTTCATATATGAAATTGTTTATCTTATTGCATTGAACTTTTCTTGAACCTATGCTTAGTATCAGTTAAATATTTGGAAAATATTAATCAACATATCTTCCCAAATTCACAATCTTAAACTGTCTGTCCTACAAATAACTCTAGTAAATATGGGAGACAACTTAACATTAAACTCATTTATTCTTTGAATTTGAAATATTGGTTGAATACTGCAACATATTCTGGCTAAGATAAGCTACTATTTAACATAACGCTTAAAGTAACACAGATCTTAAATATTTGAATATTCAAGATTGTATTGAAGACTTTGGCAAAAGTTTCTCAAATAACACTCATGTTTAAAAGTATGACAAAAACATGCTTCCTAAATAGTCTTGTAAGTTTATTTGTGTACTCATAAGCATGTTCATTGAAAATTGCATTTAACTATATTTTAAGAATGTAAGAAAAATGTGACAATACAAGCATTTTTAGGAATAACACTAAGACATGGATGTATATGATTATAATAAATCAGCGAGATGCATATATACGCAAATGCGTAAATTTTTTGCTGGAAACTTTTTCTTTGATCATAGGAATTGTCTTTTGTGAAGTCAGTTTTTTCCCGACTGACTGTCATATTTCAGTTTGGTTAAAAAGAAATGCATTTTTGAAAGTAATATAAATTTAATGTATTAAATTTTATTCAAAGCGTGTTCAATAACTGAATTTGTTATGTTATCATAATAATTGACTTTATTATGTTATCAATAGTATAATATTATCACGCAATTTTCTAAATACTTTCTAAGCACACTATCCAAACTATTAATATATATTTATTTTTTTTATCCATTTCAGACCCAACAGGCAGCATTCCACCCAGAATCAGCAGTGGAAGACCCGGAGTGCTAATACGCGAAGGTGAAACTGCGGAACTCCCCTGTACTGCTCAAGGATTTCCGGTCCCTCAGTACACTTGGTACAGAAAAGACAACAATCGAAAACTTCCTCTGCACATCGGAGATCGCATGCTACAAGTGAATGGGAGTCTCTTTATCGATCGAGCCCGGCCGCAAGATTCCGGAAAGTATATTTGCACAGTAAATAACAGCGTTGGCGAAGTCCGTGTGGAGACAGAATTGACAGTTTATGGTACGTTTTGGGATATTGATGGGAATCTGTTATTCTTAGTATTTCCATCCATCATTCACATTTTATATACCTCAGTAATTAAGAAGATATTATAAAATGAAAGAAAAAGTAATAACATACTATACTTCATATGAGTCTATTAAATGATATATCTATTCTATTCGAAATCTAAAGTAAATTCACCATAAAACAAAGTATGGTGAATTTACTTTCAGTTTTAGGTAAATTTTGATGATTTTCTATGCTTATTTTGCATTAAGTTGGATGAGCAAATATATTGTGTTTTGTTATAGAATTAATCTTATAATATTTTTATTTTATAGTTCGCAGAATCAGTATATTTAAAAGCTTCCAAAATTTGGTCATATTTAAACAAATCGAGTCACAAAAAGTTTTTATAACATACATATGACAAGATAAAAATCTTGTTGAAAATTGAAAAAAAAATGTTTAGGGGTGAATATTAATTATCTGTCAATTATATGGACATTATCACAAACTTTACTTGCACCTTTCTGGTAGGTCGGACGGTTTGGGTCTCAACAACAACAAACTTTGCTTAAAAATGTAGAATACATCCGTTTCTTCCGGTAATATTTATTTCACGATTTACTCCACAATTCCTTATGATGATATTCATCAAAAAGTATAAATGTATCTAGATTATTGCGTCAATAATCACTGATGTAAATACAGTTCACAGCGCAATAATTTAATGATTCCAATTTCATTCCTGCTCTGGTAGGTAACTTATCTGTGACTCTTCATCCTTCCCAATTGACAACGGAGTCCGGTCGATCTGCAACCCTCAACTGCTCTGTGCAAGGCTATCCGGTCCATTCCATCTCGTGGTTTAAAGATACTCGACATCTAGCCACTAGTACGAGAGTACGCTTGATAGCGAATCAAGTACTCCACATCACTTCTGTAGTACGTGAAGACCAGGGCATGTACCAGTGTTTTGTCTATGGAAGCATGCAGTCAATACAGAGTGCAGCCCAGATCACGCTGTCAGGTGAGTGAATCCAAATGGTATTTTCATATTTTGATAGTTGTGTAATATATGTATTATTTGAGTTTCCCAATTTGTATTGGGATATTTATAATTGGATTGCATATTAGACTCTGATCAATACGGATTTGTTGATGTAGAGGGAATATATAATAAGTTGAGTTTTGAATGAGAACACAGCACTGACTTATTTATTGATTGATTAATAGCGGCGCCAACTTGATTTATGGCTTATGATTCAATCAATACTATTTAAGTAAAATTAATGTAATCAAGTTATAAAACAATTGATTATTTGATTTCCTTGTATTTGCTGGTTTCCATAAAAGATATGTTTCAACAAATATTGTTTGTTTTGTTTAAATGTTTAATTTATATTTAATTTGCCTTTATTTTTACTCGTATAGAAACGAAAATGATACAAAAATATTTAATATTTCTTAAATTGTTATTATTACTGTTTAACTAAAATGAACTTTTATATATACATAAGGTGATTTAAAAGAATAAGCATTTTGTTTTAATAGGGATTCAATCTCGACCTCTTGAATTGCTGTCAGAGATAATACAAACTACAGTACATAGCCATGTCAGAAATAACTTAAATGACCTTAAATACTATAAGATAATTCACTTTAAGCTTCGACCAAACATGTTCAAATGTAAGCAAAATAACATCATAAGTATTTAGAAGATATCAAACAGTTAGTGATCGGTAAATGTAAGAAAGAAAAGCCACAATATGCAATCATTCTTATTAACAGTAATTAATAAATAAACATAGAATTTTGTAAAATTTTATACGAAGATATGTATTAAGTATTATTTATTAACACTACTGCTTGACATATCAATTTTATAACTTTCCCCTGAAGCTAATATGTGCAAATCAGGATGGAGTTTCCAAAAATTTTGAGAAATATTTCAAGGGTTTCATGAAACAAAAAATGTTATTAATCAATAGGCTACTCATATTAGTAAATAAAATGAATACACGTCAACTTTAATTAAACTTTAAAACCAAAGACAACCAAATATATATTTAAAAATCCTTTAATAAAATCTCCTTTCCTTGACGTACAAAATTACACGGCCAAAGCGCTTTCTGGCATCACCATGTCCTTCACCTGTGGCGAAGTGAAAATATGGTGCAAACAAGTGCTTTCATATAGACCAGAGTTCTTCAACCTTTGTCATCCCGCGGAACCCTTTTTTGAGATATTTTTTTATGGAACCCTTCGTTCAGTAGCATACCTAGATTTGAGTTTAGAGGTGATGTGTCATATTACGTATTACATGTTATGAACAAAGTGCGTCTCTGCCTTTGTTATAAAAACTTTATATAAGATATAACTTTGCATTAATTCAAACAAGAAGATAAATATTCCATATAAAGTATTTGTATTATACATACATATGTTATATGAAATTGAAAACAAAGAAAAACAAAACAAAAACAACGAATTGTAGTATCGACTCGCGGAACCCCTAAAGCGTTTGAGTGGAACCCTAGGGTTCCGCGGAACACAGGTTGAAGAACACTGATATAGACCATAACAGCCAGTCAAAATTTACATATTATCAATTTACAATTTTACAATTGTTACATTTTTAAAATACAAGCTATTTAAAATTTAAATTATTATAAAATACAAATGACAATGAAGTAGAATGTTCATAACCAAAATGAATGTCGTCGAAACACAAATAACATCAATTGTTAAATTTTCCGAAAATCATATAAAGGTTTGACACGCAGGGAGTTGAGAAAGAACGGGTCCCACGCATAACTCGGGGTCTGAACAGGATCAAAATTACAAATAGACTCACGGTAAATATAAATAAAAATGTATTTATAAAGTAAAATATTACGGGGGTTATTGCAACAGATTAAAAGGAAAGATTTTACAAACATAGGAAGTAAATTATCGCCAATAACACACTAGGCGAGAGCAGTAGACAGTTTACCAATTTTAACATCTCGAGCATGTTCAGCTAAACTAGTACCGATAGTACGTTTAGTATTGTCAATATAGAATTTAAAGTTTTTATCAGGAGATAAAAAGGGGAAATCCAGCGATTTTTCTTCCTTTTATTCAATTTTGCCACGAATTTCAGTTTAAGCCAGCTCATTTGACCGTTACTACATTATTTAATCATATCCGTTAGGATAAATATAAGGATAAATATAACTTTAATTGCCAGTCTGATGTGTGCGTTGTCCCCCCCACCTTTATCTCCTGATAATAACTTTAAATTCTGTATTGGCAGTACTAAACATACTGTCGGTATTCATTCAGCTGAACACGCTCGACATGTTAAAAGTGGTAAAGTGTCTACGGTTCTCGCCCAGTATGTAACTAACTATAATTTTCATTCTATCTATATAAATAAAATTGAAAATCTGTCTGTCTGTCTGTCTGTTTGTCCCATCATCACGGGAGAACGGCTGAACCGAATTTGATGAAATTTTGTGGGTAGCCTAGAAATAGCCCCACTTAAAATTTAGTCCATGTTTGGAGTTTCCACAACCAGTGGTTCTCGAGATATTAGTGAAAAACGAATATTTCGTTTGTCTCATCATCACGAGCGAACGGCTGAATCGAATTTAATGAAATTTTGTGAGTAGCTTTAAAATAGCCTCCCATAAATTTTGCCCAAATTTCGAGTTTCTAATACCAGGGATTGTCGAGATATTAATGAAAAACGGCACTTTTTCTTAGATCTACTCTCCAACTCCGTGGTTTATCCAAACGGAAAGGATGAAAATCGTCTGTTTAAAACGTCAACGTGAATTAAAACTTCATTTCTGAGCTTAGTGCAGGATTTTTGCATTAATTAGTCACTATCTGAAAGCATGAATTATTTGAAACATGAATTTAAATGGAAAATCTAACTCCATGGTCAAGCATTTACTAAACAATGGAAAGCATAAAGAAATCAAAATGGTTATTATTTTTGCATTTTATGGGGAAGAGATCAAAATGGTTATTTAATTTCGCAGTTTATGAGGAAGATTCTTTTTTATATTATGTTGCTCAGCAACGCAATTAAATTAAATGTGTTTCTTAATATTTGTTATTATTTTTTCTATTTGAATAATAAATAAATAGATGTAAAAATATATTTTGTAAATGAACGGTTTGATTTTTCTTTTAATTATATTAATTACGGACTGCGTACATCACTTTCATTTGACAAAGAGTTTTTAAGCTTTTATATTGTGTTTAGCTAATAAACTCATATTGTGTTTACCAATAAATTCATTTATCCGATTTTGATACAGAAAAAGAGTAGAAAGGGTATATCTTCTAATACAATTTCAGTGTTTGCATTTAGTATATACAAACGGGATCAGGATGTTTTATTTTTCAGATCTGCAATTTCAGAGCTACGAATTTGACGGAATATCGCTAACTTGGCAACATTTCTTAAACTTTGCCAAATTGACGGAAATATCGCCAAATTGCTAAAAACGACGCAAATCAATGAAATTAAATTAGTTTTTTTTAGAAGACAGTACTGAAATGATGTTTCGGTAGCATTTGTGGGTCAGTCTATCCATCCTACTTAGTAACACATTTATCGAGTTTTTAAAATATCACCAAATTGATAAAAATGTTTGTAAATCTATAAAAATGTCATGAAATTGATAAAATTGCGCTTAATAAATGAAATTAATTGTGTTTTGTTAGTGGATAATATTATGATGATGTTTCATCAATTTGTCGCAAAATGGGACTATCAGTTTTACAGTCCCACTTGGCGATAAATTTGGCGATTTTTTAAGTTATCGCTAAATTGAAGAAAATATCGCCAAACCTTTCATGGAGATAGCATTATTCAGACGATATGATTTCCATCAATTTATTTGAAGCAACTGATATCATGTCGTTTAGCAATGGATGTAAATCCAATGTGTTATGTGGCATACGATTTTAATTAAATCTTTTCCGATTTGAATAATAAAGATATGTATATAAAATAAATTTCATTGGCATTGCAATTTTGACTGGATAATATCGATTACGGTCTTCAGGTTAAGCATTATTATTATTGATATTTTCGGGGATTATTGATTCAGGGATTATTGATATTTTCAAATTATTATACCATTGTTTTATTATGACATAAATGGTTGAAACTCACTTCTTGTACGTTGTGTGAGTAATCTTCTATAAATGCACGTGTTACCTTCTAATCTACGAGAATATAAGTAGTACAGGTTTATAGGCATATATTTTGATATATATTGGCATATATTGGAATCAATTACGACCTTCTGGTATAAAGATTACGGGGATAATTGAAATTTTCAATTTATAATGTCATCTGTTTTTTAGACTCATATTGTAAGAGACTTTTTAGACTCATATTGTAAGATTTTTTAGACTCATATTGCAATAAGGGTAATCTTCTACTAACATACAGGCATATTTTCTAATCTGCGACAATATAAGTAGTATGGGGATATGTATATATATATATATATATATATATATTCCCATATAATTTTAGTGCTTTCATTCTGGCATGTATTGGAATCAATTACGGGTTTATTGATATTTTCAATTTATACATGTAATCTACTAATGCAGGTTATATCTTCTAATATTCGCGTATATAAGTAGTACGGGTCCTATATAATTTTAATGCTTTCATTTTGCATATATTGATTCAATTCCTTCTTTTTGCAAATTTGCTTTCGAAAGGGGCCAGGATGTTTTATTCTTTAGATCTGCCCGTGACGATAATTTTGCATGATGAGAACAGATATCCATAAACTTCTCTTTAAGAGCAATAAATTTAAAATTTTAACATAATTTGCATATGATTCTGAATAATAAGTTTCTTTATATTTTATACTCCGTACGAAGAACGGGTATGCTGCTAGTGTTTGATAAAACTTTCCTCTTCATCAGTTGCAATAAACCAGTAATATTTTACTTTATGAATCCCTTTTTATTCATCTTTACAGTGAGTCTATTTCTAATTTTGATCCTGCTTAGACCCTGAATTATTCTTGGTGACTCCGTTTTCGACTCCTTGAGTGTCAATCCTTTATATGATGTTTGGAAAATTTAGCAATTGATGTTATTTGTGTTTCGACGACATCCATTTTGATTATGAACCATATACTTGTAATGTCATTTGTATTTTAAAATTATTTAAATTTTAAATGCCTTATTTTTTTTTTAAATGTAACACTTGTTGTTGTTGAAACCCAGACAGTCCGACCTACCAGAAAGGTGTAAGGTAACTGTTTGGACGGTCGGGAAGTGCCACCCAATTTAGACCGGAACCCAGTGGGGGAGGCATCCACATTGACCGTACCCTCCTTCCCCTACCACCAACCTCTCGAAAGGACTTTCGGACCCACATGTTTAACGTGATCGTACTCCGCATGAAAATGTAACACTTGTAAAATTGTAAATTGATAATATGTAAATCTTGCCTGGCTGTTATAGCCTATATGTAAGCACTTATTTACACCGTATTTTCCCTTCCCCACTGATGAAAATCATGGTGATGTCTGAAAGCGCTTCGGTAGTAATTACACGGAAATTCAAAATTACACGGAAAGCTCTTCGCTTTTGCCGTGTAATTTTGTACGTCGAGGAAAGGAGATTTTGTTAAAGGACTTTTAAATCTATTTTGGTTGTCTTTGATTTTATTGTTTACATATATCGATTTTTTATTTCTTATTTTTGTCTTCGTTTGGATAGCATTCAAACCTCTGATTTCGTTATATTATAAATGCATTGTTCTTTTCAAAAATCGGTCAATTTGGTTGTTATTTAAATATTGTACGCACTTTTTGTTATTGTGAATGTATGAGAAGGTATTAAAAAATAGCACACAAAATGCATTACAAAAATACAAATGTAATTAAATATAAAAGACTACATCTAACCAAATCTTTTGAATAAAAATTCATTTAAAGTTTAAACACAATTCCATTATATTAAAACTAACTCCACATATATATGAGAGAAGACAATGAAAAATTCCGTACGGGAAAGTGTAATTTCCTTAATTGTATATTTCTCACAGTCTTATAATATATTCTCTGTTCCAAAACACCGTTGCATGTTTCGAGATTCGTAATCCCCTTTATTGAGTATCACTAATTTATTTTAGTAACACAGAGAAATGAAAATAATACTTCCACCACTGCATAGAAAATTTCAAAGGCACACGAGCTGCCTTGAAGAATCTTAATTATAATGCAAAACAAGCTAATCCCTATCAACTTGTTGGGAGCACAGATTGCTTCGAAAATAATCCGAGGAAAGACTTTGCTTTGTTTCTATTTAACCACTAGTGTATATGATAATTGGATGTGGCACCATTTTAATTACGAATGTTTTCGATTTTTTTAAGTATCCCACTGCAGAAAAATGTAGTATAACATTTTTTTAAAGATGGAAATTACATCTAATTACTTATTTTTACCTACGTACTGATAAGATTATCGCAATTAGGAATTTTAAATATTTTTACCACGAATACAGTGAATAAAAGTATTAAAGCTTAAGTATTTTGCATGGTGGCTGCATAATATGTGGTTCTAATAATCAGAGGTTTATTTTAACATTTTTGAAGGAAAAATGCAATTGGATTGTTTTTTCTGTTTATTTAATATTTTACTGTTATATTTTTCTTGTTTGGAAATATAAGTTTTGATGCTTAAACTTTTATTTTTCAGAGTTATTGGTTAACAAAAAGTATTATTTCTTATATAAAGCTGTAACTCCTTTATCTCTTATTAATGCTGTACAATGAGATAACACTTCTATAATCTTCATAATGCACTTCTATAACTTAAATATGCTTTTGCATTGACAATTTAGACTAATAATGAAGTAAATTCATAAACTTGGTATTTATCCAGATTTTCGGAAATTAAATAGGGCAAAGGCAGGTAAGATCACTCACCTAATTTTGGTAACTATAAAATATGGTTCAATACAGTATTGAAGCAGTAAATGGCGAGTCATAATATATGGGCATTATTTATCATTCTAAAGTTAAAAAAATTAAAAATAAATCTGTTTTTATATAATTGCAAAAATAAAAGAAAGTGAAATTTGCAATTTTAGCAAACGTTTCGTCTGAGAGTGTGTAGACAAATTTCTAAGAATGCACAGTGTTATTTTTGCAGCAAACAATCGTCACATGTAGAAAACTGATATTCTAATCTTGGATATCTGCCATGAACGACGTCAACTACGTCTCATACGCATTATTGTTTCACCCCGAGTGAAAACGGATAGAGTTCAGTTTTTCGCAGACTCCCACCCGTACATATTGGCCGGCAAAATCTTTCTTAAAAAGAGTTGTTTTATTAAGGAATGCGAAGTCTAGTGCATTATTTTGGCAAAATCACTGCACTGATGACACGGTATTGTGATTTCGTGTCAGGTAAACTACGTGGGCTTTGGAATCACGCTATACTTTAACGATTTTGTATTCGTACATCTAGAATGTTATCTCACCGTCAGCTTAGCATCTGTCTAACGTCGCAAAGTATAAATTAGAGGGATTCAACTTATTTCTTAATTCTAAAAATTTAAGCATGTTTCATCATAGTGGTATCAAACGCCATTAAAATTTTGCCGTACTGTTATAGTGGATATGCTTTGTGGTACATTGTGTTGTTGTTATTGAGACGCAGACCGTCCGACCTAACTGTCTGGGCGGCCGGGGAGAGCCATCCAATTTAGACCTGAACCCAGTGGAGAAGGCATCCACAGGAACCGTGCCCTCCTTCCCCTACCACCAACCTGTCTGAAGAACGTAAGGACCCACATGTTTAACGTGATCGTACTCCGCGTGGACACGGCAGCAGTTATAGCAGAGGAGGGAACCGAACCCCTGCCAACCTAGTGTAATTCCCGAGCGCTAACCACTGGGATACCGCTTCCTCAGTCCTTTGTGTTGAAGGCCCAGACCACACGACCAACCCTAGGGCTTACGGCACTTTAATGTGTGGCCGGTTGGTTCATTGTGTGTGAAAGTGCTTTCGAATTAGGTAACACCTAAAGCTACGACAAAGTAAAAAATAAATTAATTATGCTATGTTACATTTACCTCCGGAATAGAAACTGAGATGTAGTTTTACAAACATTATTATTAAGATATATAGTATGTATAGCTTATATATGTTGTATACCTTAGCAAATACATTAGGGATTCTACTGGTCCAACCTGTGTTCGCCCGAATTCTTATTATACTTTCCAGTGCTTCGACTAAGTTTGGTGATGTTTCGACAAACTTTGCTCGTACTTTGTAAGTTCTACTCACCGATCGTCCATATCATAATCCTATGACTATACGCACATGTATTCAGTTGATTTTTATTGCCTCTTTTTCCACCTTACACGGAGGGCAATGGACACTGTTGTACGAGGTAAGAGGTTATACTTTAAGAATAATATGGCATTACAGATCCGATCCAATTTCGTCCTGAAGTACAAAAAATTATGAAGGAGCCTTAATATGGTGGCAAGTTGTGTGTACACATGATTGTTGACGGAACTATTAATCATTTTAATGCTCTTCTGTACACTTATTTCGTATAGTCACACATGTTTTCATAAAAACCAAAAGTGACACCTCTAGAACTGTAAGTAGTCCTCGTAATGCGCTTTTCACTGTATACTCATCAAAATTTAATGCTGAATCAAGCCATTAACAAAGCTCTGCCTATTGCCTATTCCGAAAAAAAATAGATCAAGAGGAATTTATAAACCGGAAGTATCCTGAACAACTTGATACTGAATCCATAATCAATTATTATATAAACTCTGTACATAGTCGTTTCTAAGAAAAATAGATGGTTAAAACCCGTGACATTTTTTGAGAAAAACAGAAATTTGCATCACCATAAATGAAAATCGAAATCATCTCTTAACTGCCTGCACCCTCTGGGATTTGATGCTAAATTCATACCGACCATTATGTAAAATCCATCAATAGGCAATTTTGAGAAACAGATGTTTCAAGAAAAAATGTGAACCAAGAGAATGTAGTACAAAAACTTGACACCCTTCTCATTCTACGTTAGATTTTGAATCCTTATCAGTTACCACACAAGCTATATTTATAGTATATTACAAGAAAGTTATGTTTCCAGGAAAATATAATTTTTTTAATCAAAAAACACATCTGTAGAACTGGAAGAGAAAATCCTTAGTGCACCCTTTTACGTTCTCTGAAAGCTAATTCTAAATCCACATAAGTCATTAGCTAAGCATTATCTATAGCCAATTCTGAGTAATTAATATTTCAAAGAGAATTTTGTAATCGAAAGAAAAAAAAATATGGAAGAACCCTATACCTTCTCCAGAAGTTGAGGCTGAATCCACATTCTTCATCACCTAAGCTCCAAGTATAGCCAATCTTGTGAAATTATTGTTTCACGTTCTTAATCACAATCCTTTTTGAATTTACACTATCCTCCACAATTTAATGATGAATTTATATCAATCATCATCTGAGAGCTATCTATATCAGATCCTGTGAAATAGATGTTTTAAATCAAAGTTTTTTCTGTATGGCAATAGCATTGTAAAATAGTATTACAAAATAGTTAATGGCAAAAATTTTGACATACCATCAGTCAAACATTAACATATGTTACATTTTAAAATTATTTGATTTTTTAAAAATGATAACAGAATAGTTCTTAAGTATTCAGTTAAAACTGACCCACATTAAATTCATAGAAAGTAAGGAATGTCACCACACAAATCATTATCTTTAATAATCCTGTATTTTTAGCCTTTTAGAGTTTTGCCTCTTTAACCTACAGAACCAATGCATGTGTATTTGAATATTTTATTTCCTCTATAATCTTACACTAATTTATTTCAATAACACAGTTAACTGAAAATAATATTTATTCTGAATTGAATTGAAATTTTAAGGTCACTGCCCAAGCGTCTCAGAGTAGCTTACTTTTAATGCAAAATAACCTAATCCCTTTTCCACTTGTTACAGAGCACGGATTGCTTCAGGAATAATCCTTTAAAAGAGGCCGCTTATTTTTTTTTATATTTGAGGGAATAATAATTGGATGTGGTATCATTTTAATTATATAGAATTCGTCTTTTAATATCTGGATGCTGGAGAAAAAAGCATCATTAGAGGATTAAAAGGGTAAGAAATGTTTTCAGTAATTATTTCTATCTACTCTCTGGAACGATAGTTCCAGATAAAGATCCCTTTTCACTTACTCCTATTTAATAATATAGTATGAACCATTTTGACCCGGAAGCAGGATTTTAATTGGATTTATGCAGAAAATACGTTTTGAGATCTAAAGAAATATGATTTGATCTGCTTCATGACATGATATCCAAAAGGTTTTCTTTTTTGTTTTTTTTTCATTCAATTTCCAACTGCTTTGTTATGAATGCAATCTTAAGACTTATCTATATATGTAAACACTTTCGGAAATTCAGTAATTTGAGCTTTTAAATGACGCATCAATTCTTCGTTTCAGACAGATACAAGAAATAATATATATACATGAGTATACATTGCTTTTTGCTGAATTTTAACAATGAACGAAGATTATGAATGTGGAATCAGCTAATCTTACTATACATAATCCTCTAGAATTTACATTCTATCTCGTCTCTACAAATAATATTGTTCTGCAAAATTTAGTACAAGTACAAAACAATAGCGTTGCCAAAAAATATATTTATAGAGTTGATATAATAAAATCAAAAGATTTGAAGTTTGCGTTGAATTACTCCAGAAAACTATTTATACGATTTTTATAAATTAAAAGGTTCGTTTGCTAATTAAATCGTTAGACATTAATAGATTATCTAGAACTCTTAGACTTTCCAGCATCTGCAGCACACAATTTATTGTACTTAGCATCTCCACCTCGCATATTTATTCCTCTAATATATTGTATGTGTCCTTCAATAGAGCACTTCTTTTAATAAATGCTCCAAAAAAGTGACCCACTGCATGCTGCAACCAGAAATCTTCATATCTTTAATTCCCTGATTCATACTCTTTATGAATTTATTGTTTTAAGAATGGGTGTACCAAGTATTATCACATATTCAATGTTAACTCCCCATTACTTTGAAGCGTTCACAATGATGTGTTACATTGAGGTGGCATAAGGTCTGTCTGGAGCACAAGCTTATACATAACCATCCACTTAAGTTGCTTTAAAATACCAATCTGGATAACTCACGCGTTTTGAAAAAAGTAAATAAAGCTATTTTGCATACACGATATTGAACTGGAATTATAAATACATATTACATAAATACAAACATATTAAAGTATACATAAATTACGATGCAATGAGAGATGACGAAAGGCAAGCATCAACCGTGGAATGAATGATGAATGTACTTTGTAAAAATGTGTAATATACATGCATTTATACTTTCAATCTTATTTTTCGAATCCTTAATAGTTTTATTTACTTTTACATCACGTGTGTTTCGAAATTCGTGTTTCAATCCATTTCAGAGGACGGTGGCGAATAGTTCGGACCCGATCTTTGACCAGCTTAGCTAAAACGAAAAAGCTAAACTGTCTGTCCGGTTTAAATGAATTCCAAATTACCCGAACTTCAGCCAACGCAACTTGGCTTAGCCTATTGAAGCACATCTTTATTGGACGCCCGGTATAAAGTGAGTCCGAACCACCCGAAGTGGTGTCTTGCGGAAGTTCATATCCATCCTAATTCCAATGGACGTAAATTGTCCTAACAAGCCAGTAAGTGGGAATTTCAATCAACAGCCCAGTTGAGCTCAAAACATCAAAGCTTCAGTGAACGTTCGATATTTAAAATGGGCTAATGGAAATAACAACTACTTATATTTTTTAAATCATAGAAATAGTAATTATTAGTGTGCTGATTAAGTAGTATTTTAGTTCTACATTATATTTGCAGATCTATTTAAGAACTTTCAAATTACTTCCGATCAATTCACTTCTATTATAATCTATCATGATTTGTGGAAACTGCACAAACTTTAATATGTGCTTTTTATGACAGAAAATTGCATATTCATAACGCGTCTGGGACACCCATTAGGAAAAATTTTGTAACAGAAAGTTGAATGTGAAATCCGATGCCTAGTTATAAAAATGAAATTTATTTCATAGCGCAGCACATGCACAATTTTTCACGCACATACAACAGATCACAAGAAAAAAAATAAATCGAAAACTGCGGAAATATTAAAAAACAACATAGCAAACTTTATTTTACTTGCCATAATACTCTTTGATTCCAATTTCAAACAATACCACCAGAGCAACTGTATCAGTTATTCAGTCAAGTAAGCAGATTTGCTTTTGAAATGTTGATCCGTACGCATGTGTTTGTTATTTGATTTCAAACTGTTTAAGCTGTTTACGTTGATAAAAATGTGCATAGTTTTCAGATTTTCTGGCTTAAATCCACTGAACAATGGCTTTAAATTTTCCTCTCTTTATCCATTCTAATTTATCTCTAGAAGACACAGTGAACTGAAAGTAATTATTTATCTGCATATAATAAAATCTTTCAACATAACGGCAGAAGAGTATCGAAGTAGCTTAATTATAATTCAAAACACACTAATCCGTTTTTAACTAGATATGGTTCAAGGATTGTTTCAGACATAATCTATGGGAGAGGATTTGGTTCCTTTTTTTATTTCAAAGTTCAGCGGAATGATAATTGGAAGTGCCAACATCTTAATTACAAGGGTTATTTTTTTAATAACCGATTGCTTAAAAAAAATCATTAGGGGATTTTAAATACCAAGAATTACATCAAATTACGTACTTTTATCCGAAGACTGTTGAAAAGATCTTAATTAGAAATGTCTCTTTACCAGAAATTCAATGAATATAAAACATTAAAGCTTTGGCTAAATAGATGAGCTGAACAGTTTATTAATTCGGGTTTATTTTAAACTATTTATGTTTAAAAAATGTTATTTACTATATGTTTTGTTTTTATTTTACATGTTTCATCATTAAAACATAAAGAAAATATATACTATTAACACTCTGTTGGACACGCAAAGGAACACCGTCATGCACGCGCCATTTCTCAGATGCACCATCGTTTTTAAACATATACCTTCATATAGTATGTCCTTTAATTATAATAATTTTAAATATTTGTTATATAAGTTATATCATTTGTTATATTATTTGTTATATCATTTGTTATAATATTTGTTATATCATTTTTAATATTTGGTATATACGGGGTGGTCAGAATTAAAACACCCCTACTCTGAGATATCTATAGATCGAACTACTCAGTGTAAAAGCTCCAAAATTGTTGAACATACTATTCAAGACATGGGGAAAGGGATTACGCAAAAAAAAAATTAGTTTCAGAAACACCGATAGGTGGCTCTGTACAACAGAAAATATGTTTAAAAGACACAAAATACACATTTGTGACACATTTTATTCGAACATACCAAACATTCATATCACAAGGACCTTATCGATGCAGGGAATGCTGCGTATAACGTTATCCATTCAACAATAGCGGTGGCAACATCGTCAACGACATCTGAACGAGTCGATTTGCGTCCTCGACCCGGCTGAACTGCAAAATGTCCAGTTTTCTCGAATCGAGCGATCATTCTCCCGAGAGCTTGTGGAAGTAATGGTCCTTTGCGCAAACTCTTATGTCGACGAAAATCTCGAAGTGCGGCTGCAGCATGTCCTTTGTTTTCATGAAACAGCTTCTCAAACAAAGCGCGTTCTGGTGGTGTGACAGCCATCGCTGAAACGAATGAAAATTTCCCAGCTTTATCCCCTTTTATGCCCAGAACATAGTAGCTGCAAACCAAGGGTTTATGCAAATTTTTGTGCTTATAGTGCGAAATTGCAGTTACAATGGCAGCTTAAGATTCTTCACTTTTTTATCTTCTTTTTTTTTCATATCAGCAAAAGAAATTAAAAAGGAAAAATTCCATATTGCATGTGTCTGTTTTTTTTTTGTGATTATTTTTTGTCTTTCCAGCATATTTTCTGTTGCACAGCGCCACCTATCGGTGTTTCTGGAACTAATTGTTTTTTCGCGTAATCCTTTTCCCCATGTCTTGAATAGTTGGTTCAACAATTTTGGAGCCTTTACACTGAGTAGTTCGATGTATAGAGATCTCAGAGTAGGGGTGTTTTAATTCTGACCACCCGGTATATTATCCTGAAAGTACATCTTTATCAGAGGAATATGTTTTACAAACAACTTATTCATGTTCCAAATAAAGATTGTAACTTCAACAGCAATCAGTTCACAAAAAATGTTTTCAAATATTCCTCACATTTCCCTTTCCTTAGTCTAATTTATTTTCTCTATATTTAAAATGGAATAATATTTTAATATGACTCAAATGTCGTAAGTTTTGCACACAATTGTATGTACTATATTATTTTCAATTTTCCCAATTGTATCATCAAGAATACCACTATTTATTCATCATTTCAATCATCAAATAATATATTATGGACTATACCTGTCTTTTGAGTTGCGTAGATCTAAATATAATTTTGGATGTATGTTAGCGGTAAATGCAATATAAAAATTTCGATTCCAACTATTAAGACAATAATATAATGGTCGAAGAAAGCAATGCAGTCGGGAGTATGTATGTCAGACATACATGGATTACATACGTAATATTCTACCATGGCTCTATTGTAGAAACAAAAATCAGCTGAGCGGCATTTTTATATAGCACAAGACCATATCAGCAGATACAGTGAAGCTCAAGATCATACTATTTTGTGATCATAAGTTCAAAAGCTTTAATTACTTTAATATTGCTTAGTCCCAATTAATTTCAAACTTAAAAAAATCTAATGTGGGCAGCACGTGACTTTCCTTATATAGTGCCATGTATTTACTGCTTTTACAGTAAAAAAATAGATTATTTTTACAGTAGTTAATTTTATTCTTTCCCAGATATTGAATTTTCTTCAATGCGTCGTCATTTTCCATGTCGTCATCATCAATGAGTCGTCATTGATTTAGCGTCATTTTTATCCATTTGGCAAGATTTCCGTTAATTTACCAACATTTCAAAAAGTCGCCAAGTTGACGACATTCCACCAAATTCGTCGCCAAAATCTCGCCAAGCGTTGTCGACGAAGAAAAATGTTATTCTTACAGCAAATAAATGACTATTGGTGTTCAAATACAAAATTATTACTCAAAATATCGTTTTGATGAATGGAACGAGCTAGATCCGTGAGTATAATGTCACCAAATTTATCGAATGGTATTACATATGAAAAGTGAACATATTTCACAATAGTAATTTTTTTTTTTATATGACTTTTTGATCATTTATTTGAAAAATGTGCAATATCTCGAGAACGGTTTATGTTAGCGTTCTAAAATTTATGTCAATCGTTTCCTAATGAAAAATTACATAAGAATTGTCTATTTGCGTAACTTTATTAGATGTTTTAATTTTTTGGTGTTTTTTTCAAAATTTCACTCGAAAATTTAGGGGGATTCTGAACATTCGATTGCGTATAAAAACAAAAAGCTTCAAGTATAAGCTCAGCAATATGTTGAGCTTCAAGTATAAGCTCAACAATAAGTGTTTATGGATTGCGATTTTTGTACCAAATTTTGTTCGAATCAATCCATTCGTTCGTCAGTTATCGTCTCCACAGACTCACTGGCACACACACACACACACACGCATATATATATATATATATATATATATATATATACATTCACACACACACACACACACAGAAATCACTTCAAAAATGTTTGATTCGTGATCAGGGATGCGTGAAGCGTGCTCTCCCGTCGAAAACTCGAATTTGAATTTTCGACCCCGTCACAATACTTTCCTTATACATTATTGTATATAAGGAAAGTAATAATGCTTAAGCCAAATTTAAAGAAATATTTTAATGTCAATTCCAAAGTGTTTTTAAGTAACTTCATTATAATGAAAAATATTTTTCTTTTTCAATTCGTTATGGGGAAGGATTGCCGTAAACGTAATCTCTAGTAATCCGTAATATAGTTCATGTTCCCTATTGTTATTAAAGGAAATAATAATTTGAGGAAAAACCATTTTATTTGCAAAATATTGTACTTTTTGAATCTTGCTGTGGACAAAAATATTTCAAGAAGATTTGAAATGACGAGAATTGCATTTAATGAGTTCTTTTCTTGTACCCTTTTTTAAAATGATAGTAATTTTACATATCCAGCCATATGGTTAACTGTTCAAAACCATTAAGTGAGTCGTACGAGCTGGGATATTTATTAATTTGACATATACCATACCCCACCGGGTAGGTCGGACAGCTTGGGTCGAAAAACAGAAAGTATTTTGACATAGTTTTGACATGGAAGAGCATCAGAGCTTATTAACAAAGCGTGTGCAACGTGTTGATTAGTTTACGTAACTGAAAATTTAGGCGAATTTCCAAACAATTCCAGTCTTGTATGTTTTGTAATTCGCGTTGTTCAGCCATGAAACCACATCATTTAAATATTTTTCATGCAAATAAAGTTAAATCTAATTTTAATCAAAATTTGATATTGGCATCTTTAGCACCATAAAGCAATGTGTTGTGCATACGCCATACTACCTATAGTAAGTCCAGTTTAGTTATTTTTTGAAATAATGGCTAGTTCAGGGCGTATTACCCTTCAGTATAAATTTTTGAGTAACCCCTGTGTGTTCGTAAAGTGTGGATATAACTTAATTTACACGGAACACTGGATTTAAACTGATTTTTTCCCAATTTTATGTTAAAAATTTAATTTATTTTCTACACACAGTTTTTTTTAAGTAGTTTCATAACTGTTTTAAGCAGAACACACACACCATAACGAAATTGTATGTTTGACTGAATTTTCAATATATGGGAATCGATATACAGGGTGATTATAATTAAAGTTCCGGTTTGAAAATGGTCTCAAATAAAAAGCACTGGTCAGAATGATTTGAATTTTGCATGAACACTCGCGAAGCAATGGAATTTTATTTGGTGAAGAAAAAAACAGCAGTGCAAAAAGTCGCCGCTAGGAGAATAATTGACGCTTTACTACACTAAAATGCAATACAAAGGTTATAAACGTTAACTTACTCATTGGCTAATGACGTAATAAATGTTCAATATGCTGTCCTTCAAATACTGAATTAAAAGTCGATCTTTCATCGTCATATGCATGCAAGCAATGAAAAAAAAATTCATCCATTGAAACAATGTTAAATTCTAAGCAAACGTAGGCCGTATCTTTTTTCGCAAAAAGTGGATTTAACTTGTTTTGCATAATTGCTCTTCAAATGCTGCTGCAAATTTGCATTGACGAAGACATTGCATTGAATTTGCATTGAAAAAGACATTGACGTTGCAATAAACGTTTACTATAAAAAAGGAAGAGCGGAACTTGTTTCTCATAACTTAATGAAAAATATCTATTGTTCTGTCGCAATGACTCTATCATTATAAGAACGTGATCTTCTTGCCAAATTGTTTTATGAGAATAACAGCTCGTATTAAGTATCTCTTAGAAAGTTCTGAACGTTGAAAAAGTTAATATCTGGTCCTCTATGTGTGAGTGGCAAAAGCTTGCTCAAAAGGATTTTAAAATGCGAAGAGATTGACTCTTTGGACATCAAATCTGGAAGGGGACGGAAAGCAGTCAGCGTCAGCGTTAGTAGAAGAGCGTAACGCTAATGCATCAACGAGTGCGCGTCGAATTTCCCGATCATTAGACGTACCCTCCAGTACGGTGCAAAAAATTTTGAAACATATTTTGAAATGTTATCCTTACAAACTGACCAATGTTCAACAGTTGCTACCTGCGGACAATGTTGCACGTGAAATGTTCGCACTTCAATTTCTAGCTCGGATACAAATGGACGATGAATGGCCCTGGAACGTTTTGTGGACTGACGAAGCACACTTCTATCTCCACGGAACTGTTAATACGCAAAATTGCAGAATCTGAGTAACCGAAAATCCACAGGAACTACGCCAGGGGCCTCTTCATTCTCCCAAGGTCACTGTGTGGTGCGGATTTACAGCAGCGTTTATTATCGGGCCTTTCTTTTTTGAGGAAGTTGGTCCTCATGGCCCCGTCACGTGTTCTGTCAATGACCATCTATATGAACGTCTTTTGAAAAGTTATGTTATACCTACACTGCAAGGCTACTTCGCAGTCATTTTGGAGATGACGGAATCATCAGCCTCCATTTTCCTGTAAGATGGCCAGCACGTTCCCCTGACCTCAATCCATGTGATTTTTGGCTTTCGGGGCATCTGAAGAATGTAGTGTTTAATGGATACATTACCAATTTAGCGAAACTAAAAACTAGCATCACGCATCACATCCACAACATCTCTACAGAAACACTCAAATCTGTTGTTGAACATGCTATTTTGCGCTTTTAGCTTGCTTCAGAATACGAAGGACAGCATATTGAACATTTATTACGTCATTAGCCAATGAGTAAGTCAACGTTTATTACTTTTGTATTGCATTCTAGTGTAGTAAAGCGCTAATTATTCTCCTAACGGCGACTTTTTGAACTACTGTTTTTTCTTCACCAAACAAAATTCCATTGCTCCGCGAGTGTTCACACAAAATTTCAAATCATTCTGACCAGTGCTTTTTATTTCAGACCATTTTCAAACCGGGAAATTTAATTATAATCGCCCTGTATAACTATGACAAAAATATGTTCGTGGTAAGTAACATATATTTAAACTATACTCATCGCTCTTTCATGAGCACATAAATCAAACATCTCGTGTTCCCTTGCGGATTCTTAAACTACTAAATCAGTGTGAGTCATAGTACTTAAGAGAGTTAGATGACATCATTTTTTCATATCCATAAAATTTCGACAACGGACATCTGTCCTTTGCATCTTTTTTACGAAATAGAAGAAAAGTTAAATCCGAATAATTATAAAATATTATTTTTTCGAACATGTAACGGAAAATGAAATGTTAAGAATAGCTTTTAGTTCATATGGTGGAGCTAAAACCTATTTTTTCTTGGACTCCGTATGGAGATAAAGACAAATATACATATCGCTTTGAATTTCTAATGTTGTTAAACTTTACTTATAATTCATTTCAATTATAAAGCGAAATAAAATTCATGCCAAACATAGTAATAGGCACTTTTGAGCATCCTTTGACTAGGCCGTACGAAATATATTCTAAAAATATTTCAATTGTATTGAAAATGAAAAGGTAATATCATTCTACTCCTCAATTATTGAAAAAATGTGACTAGTGGTTAGTAATATGTATGTAATTCGTATAAAAAATGGTTTATTTGTCTTTACGTGTGTTTCTTTAGACGGAATCAGCTGTTGCGACTTTCTTATTATGTTCTCGCTAGGTTTGTTTGCACCAGATAACATTAGAGGGTGTTGTACTGGTATAATCTATGCCATCATTATTAATTTGCTTATTCCTATTTTATACACCATCATTTTTAACACAAGTAAAAGGGTATATTACTGGATTTTTATATAAAAGTAAATTTTCTATATGGGTACACAATTGCAGACTTTTAACAGCACGAAATGGTACTGACTATAAAATTTCATATATACAAATTTGGAAATAGTATTTGCAAATGCTGCAGATTAAATGAAATCATATATGTACATTATAAAGCATTTAATGGCTAGACCAAATAATTTTGATTTCATTCTTGACTGAAATTATAGAATGAAACAAAATTACCACGCCCATCAATTCCATGTATCTCACTATCACGTACGATTTATTTTACATTCCAAAGAAAGGATATATGTATTACTGAATTGGTAATAACATTAAATTCGAAGTTTCAATTAATACACTACATATCCCCCTTCTAATTTATTACATTGTTGCATTGAACTGGAAGTAATGCTTAATCCTTATAGAAAATTTTTCAACGTCTCTCTAGAAGCCCCTAGCAATAGTTTAATTACAATGCAAACCACTCTAATTCCCTTTCAACTTGTTATGCACTACATTTTGCTTGAGACATAATCCAAGAGAAAATTTTTCATCCGTTTATTTTTCCCATTCAAGGGAATAATAATTGGACGCGGCACAATTTTAATTATATAGGATATTTTTTAACATCATGTTGTTAAGAAAAACAGTATTAAGGATTTAAAATGGTGAGTATTATATTTAATTGTGTTGTTTTCACCACGAAATATTGAGATGATTTTTATTATTAAAGATAATTTTTTAAAGCGATGGAGTAACACTACAATTTTTAATGGTATTAAATATGAATCATATTGATTTGATTAAAAGTATTATTATGCAAATTATGAAAATGTATTCTTACCTCCGTTTAAAATGTAGTATTGTTCGGTCAACAGCAGTATATAGCTGGATATCTGATAACTATATAAAAATTGCCAATTTTGATACTGAAATTTAAGAATTGGCAACATTTAAATATAAAAAAATTAACTTTATAGTTTTCAGAAATATGTTTGCTTGAGATAAGTTTTTGGAAGTAATTTTAATATTTCTAATAAATAAAATAGCTGTTTAAATATCTTAATTTGTTATTAATGGAATTGATTAATGGAATTTCTGATTAATGGAATTTTAACGCCGTTTACTGTTACCTTTAGTTACAAATGTCAGACATCTAGGCGACGAGTATTTAGATGACAAGTGTTTAAATGACAAGCAGGCATTAAAAATATCAAGAAGAATCTCGAATACAATTAATAGTTGTTTGAGAAAAACTTAGGCCAGTACAATAAAAGGGTAATGCTGTTATTCACACTTCTAATTTCAAAACAACTTATTGACAAAAACATCTTGGTTTTGGACTGTTCCTCTGCATTGTTTTTATTCGAATAATGCCCTCTTGAATCCTTCAAACGCGCTAGCGCTTATTAAGTCAAGGACGAATTTTACCCTTCGTGACTTCACTATTGTTTTATACCCAGCCTATACAGCGTCAAAAAAGAAAGTTAACTCTTTCTTTGTCTCCTTTGTATTCAGCTAGTATATATATATATAAGTATATATATATATATATATAAATATATATATATATAAATATATATCCGAGTGAAAAGGAAGAACCGTTAAAACGTTAAAAGGGGAGAACCAAATGCGGTGCATATAATGGCAGGGGATGATTGCGACTCCCCTTCCCGCTTAAAGCAGCTTTTACAGCCCAGGCAACGCTCACGGTACCAATACAATACAATGGTCAGTCCCCTACATGTGCATAGACAAAGGCACCCGTATATAAGAAGAGCAAGAACAACATCGACGCAGAAGGAATGGACGCAAAATGAAAAACGATCCAAGTACCAGAACCTATATATCAACACTTGCGCATGCGTGCCAACACACCAGTATCGCATAAATCACAAAATTCCAAACAATTCCCGATGGAAACGGCTAAAGTTTTCTTTATTACCGAAAAACGAATTATAGCATGCCCGCAAGAAATAAATAGGATAGTGTTATTTTAAAGCTTAGGCTACGATTTTTTGATTACATTTATTGCAATCCCTTTTGAATTTTTTGTAAGCCTGGTTTCTCTTGAAATGGACGACAAGGACGTTTCTGAAAACATTCTTAGTAAGGTTCGTCCTCCAATCTATAGGATTGCCAATCTTGATTTTGTAAAAATCGCGTTTGTCGTATAAAGTTGTATAAGTGTCATATAGTAGATGTTTATTTATTGATATGTCCAAAACATTCACTGCATCATTCTCGTCGACTTGGTTTTCGATCAATTCCAATTCTCTTGGATTAAAGGTGAAATCGAAAGTAGATGTGCCTTCAAAACACCCCAAGAGCACATCGTCCACATAACGGAAATACGGCATCTCATATAGAATATGTGTGCCTTTTTCATAAGCAGATAGATAGATATCTGCCAAAATGGATGAACAGGCTCACCCCATGGGTATACCTTTAATTTGCTGGTAATAGCCATTTCAGTCATGTAAAATATTCTCCTTTACCACCAATTCCACGAGATCCAAATATCTACGAAATGTAATAAACACTTTCAGGTCATATTCTCCATGTAAATTCTTCAGTTTTAAGTACTGCTGTGTTAAATCAATATTGTTAAACAAATCTCGAAAGTCATAGCTTTTAAATCTGATGTCCTTGTTACAAAATTTGAGGCAATTTATGACCTCTTGTCCGTTCTTAATCATAACAGTACTTTGTGTATTATTAAAATTTATTAAAAATAATTTTTGCGGTATTAAAATGTCTGGATCTATATATAATATTGATAATTTAAAACATTCCATAAATTATTTACAAAGATCTTTTGTTATTACTTATGTTGTTAACCCCTCTAAAAATTATGCTATTAACTGTAAAAATTCCATTTACAATTTCTGTTAGATTATTTAAAGAGCAATAGTCTATTTAAACTAAATTCACACTCCATTAATAGTATCAAACTAAAAATTATCAATATGTATAGTGATTTAAATATTAATTATATATTTTTTAAATTTCCATATATAGTGCTTATTCCTAAACTTCATAAAAATCCTATCAAATTTAGAACATTAACTAGTGGTCATAATACTTACTCTACTACAGCGAGTAAATTGCTACTAAATTATTTAAATGTAATAAATGATATTTTACGTTTTTCTAGCAATAACTACTTTATTCTAAATAAAGAATAAACGAATAAATTTACATCACTAAGTAAACTAATTGGATTTCAAACATTTGATTTTAAAGATATTTTTAATAATATTAAGATCTCTGATCTTTGTGTAGTAATTTGACTTTTATATAATGCTTATATTACTAATCAATCTACTCATACTATATTTACCAATTTTACTAAACTTCTTTACTTTGTTCTTTTCAATAATTTTATATTTCAAGGTAATAAATTATACTTACAAGTCTCAGGGGTTCCACAAGGTGGCTGTAGTAGCAGTATATTAGCTAATTTATACCTTTATCATTATGAAAAATATTTTTCTTCTACAGACTATAAAATTTACAGATATGTTGATCATCTGATTTGTTTGGTTTTTACAGACAACTGTACCATAGATATAGATTTCTATCCGGATAATTTGGAACTAATTTCTAATGAAGCCTCTATTAGTAATAACAGTAATTCTTTGGATTTAAATGTAATTATTGAACCTACTAATAGGATAGTTACTAATTTATATGATAAAAAATAATTTTCTAACTTTAACATTAATAAAATATTACTATTCAATTCCTGTAACTCGATTCAATTGTTTAGAAATATTATACTTAATCAACTTTTTAGAGTTTATAGAATTATCAGATTAAATATTTCATGCTATACATATTAATAAGCTAAATTACCAGAAAATCATATAAATATCCAGCATATTTAGTAAATGGTATAGTTAAAAAGTTTGGAATGGTTGAATATATTTAAATTATCTTAGTATCTGTGTGTATTATAGCCAGACATCCACTTTCTCTTGCATAAGCATTACTATGTATTTACATCCCCTTATAATTTAGCCTCTATATTTTCTTTTATCATCAGCTCCTTTATTTTGTAGCTCTTACTGCTGAATATCAAATTTTATAGCTTTTTCGCACGATTGGCAACAGCAGTTCTCAACTTTTTTTTTGCGATTGGCAACATTGGTCTCTTTATTCAAGGCTCCAATAGATCAGACATCTACAGTGTTTTTTCAGGTATTCTAGTTCCTATAATTTTTCAATCTTTATGCATGTCGTCCAAGTTATAAGTGTTTATAGATATAATCTATCACTGATATCAGAAACATGCAGTTTGTGTTCATTTTGATAAAATACTTGGACTTGATGGAGATTTTTGTCGAAATTAATAATTCATTTGTTTAGGTCTAGGACTTGTCCACGTGTAAAGTTTTAATGCTTGGTTTATTAAATTTTCTTTTATCTATTCATTTCCATTGATGTTTGTTGTTTGTCATTAGTTTGATGACTGGTGGTTTGCCTTTTATATTCCACTCGATTGATGATTCTCTGTTTGATACTTTTTTTCTGGCATTTTTTAATATTGGTGTTTTTTTAGTTTCAACTTTTCTCTATTCTATCATTCGATTTTCAAACTATTATATCGATAAAAATTTTCAGAGATTAAATATGAAAAAATACAAAATTTAAATTTTTATACGGCCCCCGTACAAAAAACATTTTCAATGAGTAAAATGTACCCATACACTAATAAGGTGATGTACAAAATTTCAGCATTTTATCATAAAAAGTCCCATAGATATCTTTAAGCAAAGTTGGTGAGGGATTAATCACAAATTAAAATGTAAATGTTACAGCAAAAGTGAAAATGACGCAACGCAGAAATGCATCATAAGCAAATAATACCTGCCTCTTATATTTAATGAATCTTTGGCATGGATGGAAAACATTTTGAACAAGTTTTGTAATCTTCATTTAAATTTATTATTTCTACACAGTATAGATACTTTTGTATCAATAAATAGCAAAATTATTATTTATTTATGTAATCATTGTTTTCTTTCGTAATTTGTGTATGACCCCTGAAACGCGAACTGTCGATGTGATTTGTCCTCTCTGAGAACCCATGAGGATGCATCGAAAAGTTGTTTAAGTCAGTATTTTTGTCTTTTCATATCTCTGGGACTTTTTATGATAAACTGCTGAAACTTTGTAGATAACTCTATTAGAGTATGGGACACATTTTACTCATTGAAAATGTTTTTGTACGGGACCGCATTAAAATTTAAATTTTGAATTTCTTAAAATTTAATTGCCTTGAAAATTTTAATCGATTTCATAAAATTCTGTATCCTTTTTTACACAACTTTGAAATTTATTATATATGTCTAGATCAATATTTAAGGAATAAAAGCCGAGGTCAATGTTTTGGGGACACCCTGTATATATATATATATATATATATATATATATATATATATATATATATATATTTGAAATGTAATAATAAGAATTATGTAAAAATAAAAAAAAATAAAAATACAATTAAAGTAATATTAACATCACCATAGAAGCAAATTCACGTCCATAATGCCGATAAGAGAAAAGAACAGAACCTTCCCAAATTCGATGATTAATCAGAATAAAATTCCTCTTCAGGTCTGAGTATTTAATTCTAATTAACCCAAACAAATGCCTGTTTCAGATTAAGCAATAGTACATTACTATAAATGCTTAAACTCAGACTACAGGCATCAAAAAATGAAAAAATGAAAAAAGGATACATTAAGAAAATTGTATTACCAATATATATATATATATATATATATATATATATATATATATACATATATATATTTATATATATATATATATATATATATATATATATGTGTGTGTGTGTGTGTGTAATTGTAGTAGTTACCTAAAATAATAAAATAAAAAAATATCTCTGGTTAAATTAGAAAGTTCTTGAAATTTTCGATTAAGCAAAATCAATAAAATTAGATTCTTTGGAAAAATCAATTCCATTCCAAAGCGCAAGTAATCTCAACTAATGTTTCGCAAGACTTAATCTGGAATGTAAAGATATAATAACATTTTATTCTGCGTTGAAGTTCTTTATTATAAGAAGTATCCGTTTAATTACAAAGGATGCATTCCGACTAGCTTTTAGTACTCTTCCAACTAACTCTATATATTCATCAATAGCAGATACTTAATATAATTAAAACTATTGCAGTAAATTATTCAATTTGCATTATCTCCTGAAATTTTCTTTATTCTTTCAACGTAAAGTTAGGAGGGAAATCAATTTTGCTTTTTAAAATAATTCAAATTATTTTTCTTTTGTACAAAATGTTGTCACGACATGACATATTTTATTTACTACATATACTGTTTTGATTGCACAGAAGCAAAGTAGAGTGAGAGACTGTGAAAAATAGATAACAATATTTTAAATGATCATGTTTAAAATTCTGATAATTATGAAGAAATTGTAATAAATTATCATCTTAGGTGGGTAGTTAACCACTGATTTCCGTCTGACTAAACAGTTCTTATTGAATGAGACGTACTGTAGTGATTATGTTTTCTTCTATATTTCAAGCAAATCCTACTTTCAGATTTCATAACAAATTGTAATTCAACAATACAATTTCCATTTTTCTCTGAATTCTTTTAGAATGCGATCCTATTTGTCGTAAATATTTGGTAATTAAACACTCTACCATAAATCTTAAGGCAATGAGAGCTTAACATTTCTGTTATATTCAGACTCTAGGCATTAAGATCTAGGCTCTAAACTGTTAGACTAATGTTTCTCAAACGCTTTTGTAATGAAATTATATCTCGAATAGAAATCAAACCCCGCATTAGACGACCTTATATACATCAATCTACTGAGACATTTATCAGTTAAATAAACATTCAATTGGATTTACTTTTTAAAATGAATTTTGTTAATCGCAGTCGCATCATTTTTCCTGGTCATTTTGCTCTCCTTGCTCTTATTGAAAGCTCCTCAATCCTTAATGCGATGTCGTATCTGTGCATTATGGGGTCTTTCAATTTCCAATGAAGCTTGGTTTAAGTCTTCGTCCTAGGATATTTTGCTCCCAATCATACCTGCAACTTGTGTGACGTGCATTTATTAGGGTCATAACTTTCCGTACCAAGACTGTCATAAAACGGTGACTAAAAGTCTGCGCTTTGTTTCATCGTAAACATCAAAAATTGCATATGGTACATCCTGATCTCAAACTTACTTTTATAATTGAATTGGAATCAAAATGGAAATGATAATCGACTTAATATAATGTGTTTATTCCACTGACAAAGAAAATCCTGAAATGTCAGAGTTTTAACATCACTCAAACTACAGGTATTTTAACGCTTATAATAATTTTAAATTTTGTTTAGAAATAAGAAAAATTTGGCAAAATGTTCCTCTGATTGGTTTGTATGATATAAATTCCCTTTCGTTTCATGGGTATATCTGGTCCCTAAGTAATAATTCTTCCGGCAGTTTGTAATTTATTGCAAAAAAACTATTTAAATATATTTCTACTTATTGTGTAACATCCTGCTTAACAAAAAGTTGAAAATTCCTTTGTTGACAGTGATGTGTGAAATAATTAAAAAACTTCGTTCGCAAATAAGTCCAGTGAGAATATGCTACGGAAAACTTAATCACGAATGTGGAGATAATAGGATTTTCTTTAATATTTTCAATTATAAAAAATATTAATTAAGAATATTTAATTAAAAAACAGATAAATCAAGATGTTTTAAGCAGTAAAATTTGATCTTTATATCATTCAGGTGTGTTTCATATTAATAAAACGTGTAATAAGTTGTTTGCAATTTTTACACTTCTGAAATCTTGATAGTTTTTAAAACTTAAAATAAAAACAATACCTCTGTTTGAGGCAACTGAATAAGAAGTAACGGTAACTTCTAAAAATCACTGTCTAACATTCATTAAGTTAAATATCATTCTGATTATTTTTTCTTTGATGCAAGATGTTATATTCATCATCATCATCATCATGGTACTACAGCCCTTGTAGGGCCTTGACCTCCTTTAAGATTTTTGACCATTCCTTTATATTGGCCGCTTTCCTCTTACAATTGCTAATACCAAGCAATTTCAAATCCTCCTCTACCTGCTCCTTCCATCTGACCCTAGGTCTTCCTCGAGATCTTGGCCCTCCTGGGTTTCCTTCCAAAAGCCTTCTAGTGACTCTCCTCTCCTCCATCCTCATCATATGTCAGAGAAATTGAATTCATTTTTTCTTATAGTTGTAACAATATCTATCTCTTTATATCTTTCATAAACCTCTTTATGTGTTCTACTTATTCAATGTCCATTTTCACATATTGTTCCGAAAATTCGCCGCAGAATTTTTAAAATATTATATTACGTCATGAAATATTATAAAATCTGATAAGCTCAGGTTTTCTTTCAAATGTAAATATATACAAGGTTGTCAGTACAAACCACCCATTAGACAACCTTACCATCAAGCTATTTAGACATTTATCACTTACTTTTATAATTGAATTGGAATTACAATGAAAGTGAAAATCGACTTACTATACTGATCAAAATCCTGAAATGTCAGAGTTTAAACAACCACTTAAACTATTTTGACACATTACTTATGATAGTGTTAAATAAGTGCAGTTAGTGTAAGCATAAACAAAAGTTAAATGTAAGCAGAATCTAAAGTTAAGTGTAAGCAGAATCGAAGTTAAGACTAGGATATTTTTCGCGATTCGTAACTGAAGCGAATCAGTGCATTCTACATAAATGTTCAATAACTGAGCCCTTTATTTCGTGAAAGTAGTAAAAGACACAAAGTGCACAAAATATTAAATATGAAATATTAAATATTAAATAATTAATATAAAATACATCCTAGTAACTACTTGTACAGGTGTAATAGTTATGCCAAACAGATAGACATTATGTTTGGCACCCACAAATTTTTAAATTAATTTCTCCCTTTAGACTTAGCATTATCTGACACTTGACCTCAGATATCTTAGTATATAAATCATAATTTATAATTTAAGCTTATTTATGACATAAAACATGATTAGTTCAAACTATGGATAACATTTATTTGAATCTTGTTGAGTTTTTCTATGCTAGCGGGACGTTCACATTTAAGATTTGAGTATGCGTTAAGGAAACTACAACCAGAATCAATAAAAAGTTCTGATATGGGCGCTGCACATGACTTTCACTACAAACTGAAATTTAATTTCGCATTCTTCCTTTTATAATTCATTATCTTGAACTTAAAAGTCCAAAATTACACGGATAATTATTTGAAATTACACTGAATGTTCAGTTTCATTTAAATTTTCGGTTTTATTTGGCGACTGGACACATCAGTTTCATTTCAACTTTCGTTTTTATTTGGCGACTGGACACATCAGTTTCATTTCAATTTCCGGTTATATTTGGCGACTGGACACATCGGTTTCATTTCAATTTTCGGTTATATTTGGCGACTGGACACATCAGTTTCATTTCAATTTTCGGTTATATTTAGCGACTGGACACATCAGTTTCATTTCAATTTTCGGTTTTATTTGGCGACTGTACACATCAGTTTCATTTCAATTTTCGGTTTTATTTGGCGACTGGACACATTTTCAAAGGCAAAGTGCAAAAGTATGAAAAAAAACTAAAATAGCTCTAGAACATTTAGTCCTAGAGTTATGGGGTTGGTCTTATACCATTTTCGTCGTTAAAAATTGAGTATAAAATAAGCATTTAATTAAAACATTTCAGCACATATAGTCCTTTTTTTATTTTAGCAATTTTTCCGAGCCATTTCCCATAAAAATGTAGGTTATTTCTTTCCGAATCGTACCAAAATCTAATTAGCACCAAAGTAACCTACATGTTATTTATATATTAAATTTCGCAAAATTGGCCAATTAGTCTTTCAGCTAGATTGGACTTTATTGCGAGCCATTTAGCAAAAAATACAGATTACTTCTTTTTCTGAATCGTAATAAAATGTAATCAACACCAGGATAACCCACAAGTGTGACAAAGTATCAACCAAATTTTGCCAATTAGTTGTCAGCTAGAGTAGATTACATTGCACAGACAGACAAACACACCCACAGACGTCACTCTAAAAATAGCGTTTTGGGGTTCTAGAGTGCTTGAAACGCATAATGCGGGAATATTGTAGGGAAGTATAATGACTAAAAACATTTATGTTTCAAAAAATGTGTTATACTTCCAACTAACTATGACATTAACGATGGTGTGGCTAATCCATGTTAAAACCATTCAGCAACTGAAAAAGAAATCGAGCAAAGCGAAGTACACATTTAGTGCAATAGAGATTGAATTTCTAGCGTGACAACATTTTCATGTTCTGTGTAGAAATTTACATAATTACTGAAAGCTGTCCTTCAGAAAATATTTCAAGGAATATGTCGCTCCCTTATCAGTATAGGTAATTTAATAAAGACCTTTTAAAAGTCAAGTTTTATTAGTCACATTTCTGCCTTAGACCTCTAACGAATTTACTTTCATCACCTCACTTTTACCGTTTGACGGTTTATTTTCCTTCATACTCAGTGACATAAGTTGAATTTTTAAAAAAAATAATACTACCTGGACATTTGCTTTATTTTGTTTATCTCTATAAAGACTATAAATTTTGGCGGGACTGGCCAACCCATATATATATATATATATATATATATATATATATATATATATATATATATATATATATATATATATATATATATATATATATATATATATATATATATATATATATATATATATATATATATATATAAAGATAAATTAGTAAATCCAAAGTTAGAATGTATGTAGTAACTCATAATACACTATTCCAAAATTTTCTACAAAATACAAAGAAATAAAAGAAATTAAGACATAAAGAGGAAATAATAAAGCGTAATGCAGGTCATAAAGACAAAGACAATCAACAAATTTCAAAAATGAGGAATGCAAATAAGAAAACAAAAAAATCAAGCAAAAAAGCTTGCACATGGAAGAGATTTAGGCTTACGCTAAGTTCATTTCGAAAAAATTCTCTTCGGGTCCATATATCCCTTCGATATATATATATATATATATATATATATATATATAATGTATGTATGTATATATGTATATATGTGTGTGTGTATTCGTTATATATTATTCTTTATTATAATGAATGCGGTTTATGTAAGAAATATGTATGTGAAGCTATTGAAAACGCCGATCTTATTTGGAACAGTAAAATCATTAAGATTGTTAATTTGCCCCAAAAAATCAATTTCAATCTAGAACGCAAATAATCCTTCGTAAGACCTTATCTAGAATGTGGAGTTAATAGGTTTTTCTTCTACTTTGACGTTTTTAATTATAAACGAATCCGTTGTGCTACAAAAAAGACAATTTCGAATTTAAGCTGATAAACATGAATCCTGCTTCACAACAGATGTTTAGTAATGAAGAAAAATTTTAGTTAAGTTATTTACTTTGTTTAAAAATTCTTAAAAACTTCATAATTCAACAAGCGTAAAATGAATGCTGAATTATACTTGCTTATTAAACATGGTTTTAATTAATTCATAAAAATAGAAGACGTTATAATATATTCGATCACATGTTTTATATTTTGCAGAAATGCTTTTGTATTTAGCTCAAAAATTAGAGAATAGTAGCGTGCTATTCATAAATAATTTGAAAAAATAAAGTTTTGATCAATTCCATGCTATGTATACTGTTTATATAGAAAAACCGCAATCAAAGCATCTTATCTTTCTCTTTAAAGATGGCATTATGCAAATATTATTAATCATCATTAAGTAATGATATTTCATAACAACAGGTGTTTTATACATCGTATAAACTAATTAATCTATAATTCGACGAGAATATATTGAAAAATTTTATTAATGTATATATTATAAAATTTTAGCTCTTATTCTCAAGTGAAATGTAAATTAAATATTATTATGTGTATTGTAATAAGTATATAAAATCCATTTTTTAATCAACAAATCGTACCTATAGGTCCCAGTGTATCATTTTTAACTTTAAAATTATAAAAAGTTAACATTATACCAGTAATGAAGGAATGGAACAATGATGTCTAAATAGTTTAAACTTTCAAACAGCCCTTTATGGTTAAAGATAAATAAGACATATATTTTTATACATTTTCTTTTTATTTCAATATAGCGAAATACCATAACAACCATTTCAAAAATCAAAAGAAGTGCAATTTTATCTAAATATTATAATTAGATCACGATCTTCTTTGCCAAAATATTACTTATTTTGTTCTGAATCAAAATATTCCTACTTCATAATGCTATGCTTTGCTCGCATAATTTCATAAATTATATCTGCGAGAAGTGAGAAAATCCTATTAATACTTGAAGAATATACGTCTTTCAAAGTAATCTAAATATTCTAAATTTAGTTTGGAGTGAGGCTATAACAGCTTGATGCATCGTTTATTTCTAAAGTAATTAAAATTGTGCAATTAATGTGTTTAATCCAGAGTAGACCTGCGTGGATTAGCGTTCACCTTAATTTAATAATGATTCTTATATTATTTGACAAAGTGTACTTGCTACTCATGAATATTTAATGTGCAATAGATTAAAATATAAAAAATAATATTTTTGTCTCCAGATATATTTTTCTGCTATGACTAGTTATGTTGGTTTGTCATCAAATTCGTCTGGGATTAATTTTTTGTAGAATATGAAGCCATTATTGGTAATTGTGCAGTATGTTTCTACTGAATCAGATGGGCGTTTACCTGGCAACAATGAGCAATGAGCTTGATATTGAGATATATTAACTGCACACTTTTGGTTTAATAAACTATACAATACCTTTACCATCACCTTCACCATCACCTTAACCATTACCTTGACCATCACCTTAACCATCATTTGAACCATCACCTGAACCATCACCTTAACCATCACCTTAACCATCACCTTAACCATCGCGGTTAAATCTATGTTTATCTATTCATTGCTTCTAGGAAAGGTCTTTGGCGTTCTCAATAACTGTGTAAGAAAATGTTCATGACTGTATACGATAGATTTATCTATGGTAAAGTTGCCATTCCCGATCAAATGAAAGAAATTGTATAATCCCTTGCGCTAGAAAGTTTGGATTACGAACTCAGAAACAAGAAAAAATATAAGAAGAATGTTATTTACAAAGTTATAGAACGATGTCTAATGAGTAGGAGATAAAAATAAAACTGGTAAAGAATGCATTTATTTTCCACAATATGGTTATAAGCAAATTACTGCCCAATTCAGGAATGATACAATAAACAACACTTAATTTAATTTAGAGTACTTTTATAATGTTCTCCGTCATCGACATACATTCGAATTCGAAAAATATTATTACACAATAGTTATTTACAATTAGTTACTGCTCGTCTAACAACCGGTGACTTAAAGTTAGATATTCTTGCCTTCCATTAAGCTTTCGAGCGCTCCTGGTGTTGATTCCTACTAGTCAAACAATGCTCTAGAAAATAAGAATTTACTATCTCCTTGTTGAAAGCAGTCAAAAGTCAGTTAGGTGACTACAATTGTTTATAGGTAGTTATAAGTCAGCTTCTTCAGGCCAAAACAGAACAGTTAGAACTGTATGCGCCCTTAACAAAAGCTGAGAACGAACTGCGAAGAGGCAAGCGATGAGCAATTCAAAGGAGATAAGACGCATACAGCGAAAAATGCACATACAGTGTTAATAATTTTAGAAATAATTGGGACTGATGCTTCTGCGTTAATATTCCTTTACTATGCCATTGCGTACTGAAACTAAAAATAAAAACAACTGTCGGAAAATTCTCATTATAAGCTTATTTATCAGTAAAAGTCCAATATAAGCTCTCACAAAATGTTACGTGTTTCTACGATTTCATACATTTTTTACATTGTTATGAAATAAGAAAAACTTAAAACTTTCACAGAATATAAAATTTATAAAGATTCTAAATTAACCCCAAATTAAACCCAGGTGTTTTATAAATGTTTATTATTAGAAATTATTATTATTTTATAAATGTTTATAATTTCGCCCATGCCTCAATCTTACTTCTATTGCATGGAATTATAGATACATAAATGTATACATAACTGTAAAAGAAATTAGATTTATAAATAATTAACTGACAAACATTGTTTTAATGAGTTTTTTATCTTTGCAATTATCTGTAGAATGCTTTAAATGGTTCACATTCTAATCGAATGTGTTGGTGATGTTGCTGAATGTGTTGGTGATGTTGCTGAATGTGTTGTTGATGTAAAATGTGTTGCTGATGTAAAAATATTTCTGCTTTTAATATGTACGGTATTAATGGGATAGTGTAATATAAGAGTTTCAATTCGTATGTTATAGTAAATGAGGAATGTATTGTGCGTCAACAAATCTTCAATTCTACTTTTAAACGCATAAAACTAAACTAATGTTCCATCGTATTATCCAACATGTAGATCCAAAATAATATTTTCTAATTAACTGCTTAATATACTTTCAAAGATGTTGAGGTTAATAAATGTTTAAATATTGGCTTTTAAAATCCCCCAATGTTTAAATGTTTAATAATAACACGGAATTTACCAGTATATTTTTAATGCCAGATATTCCAACTTCAACGTTGTAATATAATCCATGTTAAATTATCCAGATATAATGCACGTTATCCCCTTTTCAATGTGTGTAATCTATATTGAAATTCTAAGAAAGTAATTCTTTTAATTAAACCACATTGATTTCTTTTGAATTCGATGTTAAAACGCCAAATGTACAAATAAATCGTCATGCTCTTAAAATTTTTAGACAAAAATTGCGAATGATCCTACTTTTGACATTTTGGCTTTGTTTCATCTTTTGGTCATTTACTATTTATTACATAATTTTTAGACATCCAAGTGCTCTCGCAGAATGTTTGACATTTTAACGATTTCGTATATTTTTTTACTGTTATCAAGTAACAATTTTTAAATAACATAAAATTCAAAAGGATTCTAAATTAACTCGAGAGCAATAAAATTCATTCCGTGATTAGTCCCTTGAAAAAGCTTATAAAAGCTTCTATCTCATAACTGTTACATAATCTTATATTTTTTTATTTCTAAAAATTGAGTTCTAATCACTAAAAGCACTATTAAATTTATCATCACCTGCCTATTATTTTAAAGTATATAACAATGCTATTTTTGTGATAGCTAGCCTTCTTCGTCAGCCTTACATATTTCGCCCATAAAATTGTTTGTGTAATGGATTGGTTCTCAAAGACATAGTTCAATATTTGGAATACCTCAAATACTTTGTACTTCTATAATACGGGCAGCAGCGTTTAACTTGAATTCAGAATTGCTTAAAGAAATCTTATAGATAGCTATAGTTCAATTGTCCGACTTTATTTTATTACTATTATCAGAACATTCTCTAATTAAAAACCAATGCATAGTCATATCAAAGAATACTTTGCAACGTTTCACTTTTCGGTGAGATAGCAATATTTTTAACAGTTGAAAATAGATATTTCTAATAATAATTTCTAATAATAATATTTCTAATAATAATATCTTCTAATAATAATTTTCCCCCAAAAATATACAATACATTTCAATGAAGACTTTACCTATTGAAACGAACTGTCCCTGGTTTCAAATGCACAGTTCTTTGATCTCTAAATGCTTCATTAATTTTTCAACTATTTTATTAGATCAAATATGAAACCGAAATATCTTAAATAACACGGCTTAAGTTCTCTACATAACATAAGACATATTGATTTTGAAAATGTTATAATATAAATTTAAAAAACTTACAAAATCTGTGTATTTATAACAGAAGATGCTCTAAAATACATCTTCGCGCGGCTTTAACTGTTGAAACTAACAGTCGCTGGTTGCAAATGCAAAGTTGTATGATCTAAATGCCTCAAAGTTATATGATCAAAATGCCTCAAAGTTATATGATCTAAATGCCTCCTGGTTATATGATCTAAATGCCTCAATGTAATATGATCTAAATGCCTCAAAGTTATATGATCTAAATGCCTCAATGTTATATGTTCTAAATGCCTCAAAGTTATGTGATCTAAATGCCTCAAAGTTATGTGATCTAAATGCCTCAAAGTTACATGATCTAAATGCCTCAAAGTTATATGATCTAAATGCCTCAAAGTTATATGATCTAAATGCCTCAAAGTTACATGATCTAAATGCCTCAAAGTTATATGATCTAAATTCCTCAAAGTTATATGATCTAAATGCCTCAAAGTTATATAATCTAAATGCCTCAAAGTTGTATGACCTAAATTTTCCTCAGTGCTTCAATAATTTCTCAATTTCAGTGCTTCACTAAATTCTCTAAACGGAAAAAAAATATTTTGAAAATCATGAAAAATTAAAAAAAAAAATTAAAAACATATACTAGCTAATTTGGTTTATTTATTGCAGAAGATGCCCCGGACCTGAAATACACCTTCACACGGCAGACAGTGCAACCTGGAGAGAGATTTTCCCTTCGCTGTGTTGCAGCTGGCAATCCAATACCCCGAGTCACGTGGTCCTTGGACTCTCGTCCTATTCCTGAAAATCACAGAGTTCAATATGGAGACTTCGTTAGCATCAACGCTGAGGTTGTGAGCTTTGTGAATGTCAGTACGGCTCGTGCTGAAGATGGTGGCGTTTACGAATGTAGGGCCCAGAACGATGCTGGAGCTGTTTCACATAAGGAAAGAGTGGATATAATCGGTTCGCCCTATATCAGAGTCATGAATAACGTCACTGTCGTTGATGGGGATTCACTATTTTACCACTGCCCAGCGTCTGGTTTTCCTCAGCCAGTTGTAACTTGGAGTAAAGGTAAACATCCTTAATTATATTTCATATACTCAAAATCCAACATTTGGTACACAACCATAAATTGGAATAACTTTAAGTGCAGCAACCAGAATTTGCTCCAAGTGCGCAAATTAACGCTTAGTCTACGTTTCATTGACGTAGACATAAGGTATTAACCATAAATGAATCACAGAGAAGTTGGAATACAAATTTTAATTGTTTTACATTTTATTACCCAAAATCAAATGTCTAAGCTAGTGTTGCTCATATCTGGACTCATATGTTCAATTCAGAACTGTACGTTCTGCCATGTGTTCAAAATGCAGTACGCTAGTGTATTATTACACGTTACGACAACCGAACGCAAGCGTTCTTATTTATACTTACGTTTTAAGAAACACCGTTTAGGGTTTAGACCATCGCTCTCTGATGCTCACTTCTAAGAAATTATGTTAAATTTCAGAACTGTACGCTTTGCTGTTTGTTTGTAATTCAGTGCAAAAATCGTGTTTCATCGTTGTTTAATTTAGTAATTTAAATAATACTGTTTTTGAGATGATAGCAGAGATTTCAACAATAAAATTTAAATAATACCTCTTTTGATTTAGCAACATCGTTTTCAACAATGAATTTTGAAGATATAACAAAGAAAAGAAAATTTTCATACAAAAATAATGCAAAAAAATGTTCTCTTCACAACTGCATATAAAAATAAATTTCAATTCGATTGTAACCAAAATAGGAAAATTACTAGCAATGACACTTGTCATCCTTTGCTGGGTGCCTGGTCATTCGGGCATTCCAGGAAATGAGTTGGCGGATGAATTGGCTAGGAAAGGCTCCTTTACTTCTTTTATTGGTCCTGAACCGGCTTTGGGTATCCCCAATGAACTTACCAGAAGAATTGTTTACGACATCTTCAGAAAGCTTCAGTGCGAGAATTGGCACAATATTATAGGTCACAGGCGGACGAAAATGCTTAACTGCAACTGCCCTAGTACTCGTCAGAAGGAGTTATTCAAGCTCAGTAGAACTGATATAAGGAGGGCTGTTGGGCTCCTTACTGGGCACTGCATCCTTAAAAGACACCTAAATATTATGGGTGTCACTAAAGATTTGCTCTGCAGGGGTTGCAATTATAGTGAAGAAACTGCTGTTCACATTCTCTGTGAATGTGAGGTTTACTCTGCTCACAGATTTGAACAC
Organism: Amaurobius ferox; assembly: GCA_951213105.1. Taxonomy (NCBI): domain Eukaryota; kingdom Metazoa; phylum Arthropoda; class Arachnida; order Araneae; family Amaurobiidae; genus Amaurobius; species Amaurobius ferox. Next base: position 145,006,420 of record OX578134.1, on the reverse strand, counting down.
ATTGATCGGCATGTGATTGATCCCTGGGAGCTGGATGACATTCCTGTCAAGTGCTTGCTTATCTTTGCATCAGCTACTGGCAACTTTTCCTAGTAATCTGCACAGTTTTGGGGGTAGTACAATAGACCTCTGGTCGATGAGCTGGGCTCTCTTTGAGCCACCCGCCTTCATTTCATTTCATTTCGTTTCAACCAAAATAGGAGGCCACACATGGCAATGTATTCTAAATCATCAGGCTCAATTGATGCCATAGGCCAGGCCCGAGTCTTGAAAAAAATATCTCTATTTTAAAAGAGTTTGGTCAGCGGTGTTTGCATCTAGTTTTTCTTAATACAGAGAGAAACCATTGAAAATGCAAAATTTTTCTAATATTTAAATAAACAACATATTTCAATAATTGAACGGAGTGAGACGCCACTCGACGTTCTCATATCAGAATCCATTTTTAAATAATTTGTAATTTTTTTTTCTTGCAAATTTTGCAGGAAATTTTTTGAAAAATGTGTATCGTTGTTCCAAATAATCAAAATTAAAGCGCGTGTTACACTTCATTTTAATGAGCTTGAAATAAGATTTATATTAATACTAAATTTGATAATCTACCTCCTCGGGAGGGGGGCATAACTTCCCTGGGGGAGCTAATGACGTCACAGACACAAAAGTTGTAACACTGATATTTTTCACTACAAGGATCGAAACTATGAAGTATTGTGATCATTGAGTCATAAATAAACCATTTTATGCTTGATTATGTCACATTTTGTAATATGCTGCCATGTTAAAAATATATAAATTTCAAGTTTTAGCTCGAATTTCAAAAATTTCTGTTCAGTTCTAGAGTTCTCGCTGGATATAAAGTTTTGTAAAAATCCATTAATATGTGTGGCAGCTATCATATACACAAGAAATCCACCACGGGCAGATATGCAGACAGACAGACAGACGACAAGCAAACAAATAGGCAGATAGACGGGAAGCACTCGCAAAATAGACGAAGCGTGTTTAGGAGGTCCTCAATCATATAATGGCATCAAAATCTCGGAATCACAAATGTTCGTGAAAACAATACTATCTCAATACTATGTATGAGACAGTAAAATATCAGCATAATAAAGTGTAAGCAAAATAAGTTGCAATTTAAATGAATGAAAAGTAACTTAAAGCTATGTAAATTCTTTTTATTGTATTTTTATCTATAGCCATTATTTTACAATTCGTTATTGTGTTTATTGTATTCGCATTTCGCTATTGTTCTTCTTGTGTCATGTTTTTTTGACAATCAGGTAGTTTTTAATCGAACGTAAAATATCACGCCAGTATTGTGGGAATTTTTTAAGTATAGCTACGGAAGTCGAAACTCTACGCAAGTATCAAATAACATAATCCATATGATAACGAAAAATGTTAAGAACTGGCACTTTGCTTAATTGAAAAATATATTCAGTCATAGTTGATAATATATAGGGGACAGCGGGGTAAGATGACGATGTTAACGAATTTGATTCTTTTTTAATTCGTAAAACTTATAATACATATATTTTGCCTCATAAATAAATTATTCATACGTTCCATTATTAATTAAGAAAATTATATCGGATAATCTCCCAAATTAAACCATACAAAAACATGTTTTAACATATTGTCAAAAAGAGTCATCTTGCTCCAGTGTTGGGGCAAGATGTCAGCTCGAAATTTTGACCAAGACTTTTGAGGTATATAAAGAACGTGCAAGACACTAATAGAGTTTAAAGGTGTACAATCATTAATGAATTATGTTATTTGCAAAAGTCACAGATGAATTTCCTTTCTTCATATCTTTATGCCACCAAGCTGCGCATTGAGAACAAGCACAGTATCCATTCTTCGTCGGGTGGAACAATATAAAGTTCATCACAAGCTGGACAGTTAATATCCTTGCTCTTTTGATCTGCGCTTACCTCGAAACGCAATTGTATAGCAATTTTCTTCTTATTTCTCTGTGTTTTCTTTTTTTCCATTCCATCCTTTGAATTTTGTTTCTTAAGCAACAAATTTCTTATTAGTGAGCTTGTTAAACTGGTTGACATATTTCTTCTCTTTTTTGTCGATCTTTTAATTTGTGGTAAGGGTTTAAAGTTAAATATTGATGGATGAGGAGAGCATCTTGATCCCGGAATTTATTCTCAGTTGGGATTATCTACACTTTCAGTGTCGCTATCATTAGCACCTAAAGAAATAGGCGTGCTTTCATTTGTGGAATATGGCGGACTTCGTCATCTTGCCCACGCCGAACTTCGGCATCTAGCCCCGAATGCCTAAAAGAAACAGCATGGCTGGTGTACAGTAAACTATGCATCAGATTAAAACTATGATAGTTTAGCTGAGTATTCAGTACTATGAAGTGTAACCATAAATCATATCAGAATTTTATGGCTTACCTTTAAGTAGCTCAAGCTTATTTAGTACGAGTCGAAAATAGTTTCACGGCCCTTAATAAAGTTTGACTAAGAATATAAACTGTACGTGTAGCAAGAATGAGACCTTCCGCATACGATTAGTTGTTCTGATACAGGAGATTGTACCTATGCTCGTCAAGTGCTGCCACCTAAAAATAAAGTCGTTAAAACTGTGATTCGTCATCTTGCCCAGCTCGTCATCTTACCCTGCTCTCCCCTACATGTATTTGAAAATACAAAAAAATCTTCGTTAAAACATAGCATAAGGAGTATGAAAAAATATCCACAGTTTTAAGAACAAAAATAGCCTTTTTCTTAATTAGGCAGAATAGCAGGAACAACAAGAGCAAGATCGAGTGTGTATGTGTTTTTAAATCTACTGCAATAGTGGACAGTTGCGATCTTGCCTTTATTGGTATTAGAACTCTATTTTATTTATTCTGACGAAGGAGACTATTTTTTGGTATTAAACCGTTTGATATCCTATTTTAAAACTTTTTATGCTGTGTTCAAATGACGTTTGTTTGTTTTAATGTTCCGATTCTTTCCGACAGTTTGAGCGAAATTTTTATAATATGCATTTAGTTAAAAATTCCAAAATGTTTACAGTTCTTATTATGAATAAAATTTGCATTGAAATTGTTAGAGATTTGACCCTTGCATATTATAAAAACTTCGCTCAAACTGCTGTCGGAAAGAATCGAAAAATTAAAACAAACAAACTTTATTTGAACACAGCATAAAAAGTTGTAGAATATGATATCAACCGGTTTAATACCAAAAAATAGTCTCCTTCGTCAGAATAAATAAAATTATTGAAAACCTAACTATATTTATGTGTGTTAAAGCTACATTCAGTTTAACTATTTTCACAGTCTGAACAAAACTTATTTTGAACACTATAGTTTCATATTAGATTCAAATTTTATGTCACTATTCTAGAGCATTTAAAAAATGTCATTCGAATTTCAATTAGGGCCTAACACTTGAATCATCTAGCAACCATTAAGTGCAAATACGATAAAAAAAAAATCACCACAACGTGCAAAGTGTTTTCTTCTGTAACTCTTATACAAAATTTACTGAGGAAACTAAATCTCTTCAAAGAAAAGTGGAAACATGTGTTTTTAGCAGCAGGCACGTAGCAGACATGTATTTTAAATGCTTCAAAAGTACTGTCCACGAAGCTACAAATATATTGAGTTCCACCTCTCCTAGTCGAGTTCTACTTCTACATCCCAGAATTCGTATTTCACTAAAAGCGTATAAAAAAATAAATGAACACGAAAGTAGTTTTTACGCTTCAGCGACTTAATTGAGTTTTAAAGTTTACGCCGATGAAGCGTTAAAGATGTCTTAGGTCAGGCGTTCTACGCTGAGTCAAAAAGAGCTTTGTGGGAGTAGCTGTTACTTTTATTCATATGGAGAGAAAGTTTTACTTAAAAGAAAATGGTATAATTGGTTCACAAAAGTTTTTTTAAAATATGTTCTAAACTTTTCTTTCGAAGGGGAAGTTTGTTCTTCCCTTTACATTTAAGATATTTTCAGTTAGATCTGCCATCGAATTTTTCTTTATTTCTGCTCCCTATATATTATGTCCTCTTTGTAAAAAGGAATTACAGTAAAATTGGTATAAATACCGACAATTGCATAATGTTTACTTGAATGTCTCGAACTGAATTGAATTTTTTTACAATGCACATCTCTTATGTTAAATTGTGAACCAAGTTTTTTATTTTGTTTTATTTTATTTATTTACTTCAGTGCCATTAGCTAATAATTACTATCAGAATGATAAAATTTGCTTAATGTGAAAGCATTTAAAATAAAACTAAAAAAACGTCGTTTATAGCCAAATCCATTACAAAATAGTTAGTGTGAACCGGTAACGAGGGCAAGAAACAGCTTTCTTCTTCAGAACAAAAAGAAGAGCAACGTGCAACAATCAAAGATCGGCAACTGATGTTAGTACAGCGAATATGACTAGGGATTGCTGGCGGAGAGAGGGGGAAAATAGGTAGAAAGTTATCTTGCTTCAAACTGACATTTGTTGCCGACCAGTTGCCAATCCTTCTTTTCTTCTTTGACGAATAAAGGCTGCGCTACTTGTTTTACTTGACAGAGAAGACTGCTTCTTATATATGAGACCAATCGACAAAATTAATTTTTTGGTGGATGTTGCATCAAACAAAGTTATTTTAGTATTATTATATTAGAAGCAGTTTGGGGCGCTTTTGCACATAATAGAAATTCATTTCTAAAAGAAATTTTAAAGTTTTTTAAAGATTGAATCAATTTAGTCATAGTATATGCTTTTGAGGTTCGGATACTAAAAGATGTTATACAATTTTCAAACGCATTATAGCCCAAACTTTTGTATTTCTATAAAGATAATAACTCCTATCATTTTTTTTTTTGGGGGGGGGGGGGGGAATTATCATTGTTGCTTAATATAGCAGTGTTACCATTCAAAGTTGAAGACCCAGACCAACCGACTCATCCTGAAGACTTGACCAACTATTTGGAAGGCCCGATGCCATTCAATGTGTTATAACTTTGATAAGTTTAAATTTTATTTTATCATTTATTTTATTAGTTCCTTCTTAATTTCAATCCCATTTAATAATGGCTTTAAGTTGTATTTTCGTTTATTGCTGGAATGTTGGCTCATATAACTTCCATGCCATATGCATAAAAGGGGCTACGGCTCTATGCTCACGAAACTTGACAGCTTCAATCATTTTAAGGGGGGAAAGTTGCAATAGATTTTTTGTGGTTAAGAAATAATTATCCCCCTCGAGGGACGACAATGTCATATTTGGTATCCATCGAAAAAAATTTTTAAGCCCTCTGAAACGAGGTGTGACATGCCATAATTATAATCATTTGGACCAGCAATACATGTTTTTCAATTTTTTTTTCTGCGAAATTTGAAAAAAAAATCACGTGGTACTTATAAATGGATTCTAGTATGAAATATTCAAGTTACACTATTATTAATTTTAAATTGATATGAAATAGTATTTTTCTCCACTTTGCTTAATGTATTTGATACTTTGTATACTAGTAAATCATTTCCGACAGGCATGGATGTGAGCATTTAATAACATATATTAGTTAATCTAAATAATACGATCTATAATAATAAAAATATGTTTATTCGTAGTCTACGGGCGGCATAGAGGGTAATATAAGCAGCAGGAAAAACCCAAACCAGTTTTAAAATTCAGTGCATGTTCAGGTCAGGTCCTGAGATATCTTGAGTATTTATTTTTATTCTGATTAGTTCTTTAATTATTTTAAGTTGACGCAGAATTTTAAACAATTTTTTCACATGGCCGATTTTTATCGACCGTAAATAATATAACAGATTTTCCTTCTTAACACCATTGGGTAGATTAAAAAACACTCTTTCCAACAAACATTGAACGGAATAAATAACGCGCATGGATTTCCTCACGAAGAATAATAAACTGATTTGCAACTTAAAATAAAACGCAAATCACTAAAAAATGAGAATACGCACGTTTCGGAAATCAACTGGATTTCCTTTTTCAGTGTAAAATATCTGGACATGAACGCCCAAATAAAGACAACGATACCCGGCCAAACTGGAATATCTAAACGATATTTCAATTTAGTGACTCCTGTTACGAAATGGAAATAAAACCGGAAAAATATAAGAAAAACATGAAATGCGAGCGCTAACGCAAATAAAAAAAATTAAGTGACAAAAAACAAGACTCAAAGAAACAAGATGTGGTCATGCTATACTTCGGAGAAATATGGAGTTACTGGCAAACCATTAACTGAATTATTGAAGTTTTTATTAATGAAAAAATATTCAAACAAAGCCAAATCAACAAGTGAAAATCATTTTTTTAAGTGAGATTTTAAGCTACGTGTAGTTTGACTTATGTGCGATCATTCATATTGACGAGGAATTTGATAAATGCCGCAATGAACTTTTCGATAGGATCCTTGAGCGAAGACAATGTATTTTTATTGATGCGAATGTAATATCCCTTTGAAATAAATAATTAAACATAGCGCTAATTATTCATAAGCTTAGCTTTAATTTTGCATCCGTAGCTAAAGATGCTCCTTTTGCTCCCTCCTTCGCTACATTTTTGTAATTGCAAGTATGTTTTATAAATTATTATGAACGCAGTGTTGAATTTAAGTAAATTTAGTATCACCCATTCTCTCAATCTATTATATTAAATAAGTTACAGAACCCCCTAGGTCTATATTTAATTAACTATTTTCCCCTGTCAATTTTATCCATTTAATTATTTTGATCACATCGCAGCTTCTAATTGTGTTAAAGATTAGATTTAAAGTCAATGTTTCTTAATTTGAGCTGACTAAGGCAGGAGTGTGATCCTCGTGCTACTTTAGAGCGTAGTAGATCAGCGCAGCTAGCGAAAGCGGGTTTATACAATTTTTTTTTCTTTTTTGTTCCAAGTGGACGCATCGTTAAAGCACTGTTTGGTTTCCGATAATTCACTATATACTCCGGTATAATTTTCAAAGTTTTGCATCTTAAATTTCTGGAAACGTCGGGTATTCGTGCTAGTTACGAAGAAAGTATACATTAATTTGATATTTTGATCCCCTGCTATTTTCCATGACGCTTTATAGATCTAGATTCAAATAAAAAACTGAATTGGCTCTTATTTTAATTAAACCGTAAAATATTTTTTTAATCTAACATGGAAGAAATATACTAAACTGTATCATATAGATAGATGTTTCACATGAAAATATGTATACAAAAGCAAATGGCAATGTATAATTCCCCATGCATTCTCCTAATTAAAATACATTTATTTATTATATAATTGTCAACATATTTAGATTAATTATAAGCTATTAAGAAACCCTTAATTTTCAATGTATAAGTGAGAAGTTTTAGACATAATTTTCAATTCAGAAGAAATTAAATATTTAGAACAAATAAAAGTATATTAAAATTAGGAATTAAATGAAAATATCAATTAAATTTGAAGCATGCGCTGATAATCTATCATATGTAAAGTTTATTTTATAATTATGATATTTATACACACATCCTCCCATTGGACATTATGATACACGTATATGAATGTATATATTTCATTATACTAATGCAGAATACATATGTATTATTAAATGTTGACACACTGTCCTAAGAAATATCAAACAAAATTTATAAAATGACACTACTAACATTAGAAAGATATCAATCATACCACAGAAGTGAAAGAAAAAAGGAATGTTCTATCATAATGACTTTCCTCGACAACTCTAAAACAATCCATGGGACTCAATTTAAAACTGATATTTTAAAGCAACTGCTTTTGACAATTTTTTGATCACTCTAAAACACTCACGCTTGAATAAAAAAAGAAGAAACTTCCACCTTTGCAGCCGATTTTACTTTCCGAAAGCAAAGTTTGCATAAGATTTAAAAACTAGATGAAGCATGGATAATCTTTTTGATACTTAGATTACTCCTCCTTTTAGAAACATCTTTAAAAAAAATCTTCTCAGAAAAAGATTTGGCTGTAAGTTTGCAACGGATTAAGTCCTCCCCTCTTTAATAGCATGCCACTTTGTGTATTTTATGCATCAAGTTTTCTTTCACGTGACATTATAAAAGCAGTGAAAGATTTACCTAACGTTGCAGATTCTTTTATTTACGCTAAGCCTATTATCCCAAACTGTAGTAAGTAGCTATCTATCAGGGAGCCAGTGCTGTGGAGCAGCTCATTAGAATAACAGCAGGGGACGGAGCAATTTTGTGCCGTACCATTAAATGACACTTCATTCATCATGTTAATGGACCCGTCTTATATTTAATTGTTCCGCCGATGACAGTTTTGGAGATTGTGGACCTTGACGTCACCGCAATGCTCGTTCCTTATTGGTCGAGGCGGCAAAACATGGAGTCTCTCGAGATGATACAAACTAGAATCAGTTGAAGATACCTTAATTAGATAGGGGAGTCTGGGTGACAGGCGTGGCCTCATTGAGTTTGTGATGCATGTCACGAAATATGTGTACATGGAGTTAATAATGAATATTGGGACGGAGATTTACTCTACATTTAAAAATATTTGAGTAAATGTATGGTAACATTTTACTTTAATATTTAGCGATAATTTAATTTAAACAATTGCTTGTATAATTTTGAAAACACTAATTGCAATTGAGCAAAAATGAATATTAAAAAGTATATCGTCTTTTCTTTTCTCTAAAAATTAAATTATAATCATAGGATTTCATTTAAATTTAATTTTTCTGTTTTGTAATACGATTTAGTACTAATTTATTATTTCAAATTTATATGAAATTTATTTTTATTTCCCGTATAATGTAATGGTGAATACTCCAAGGCAGTATATCCATATATCAAGTCATAGTTCCAGTTCTAGATAATTGATATATCATATTTAAAAGTGCAAATTATGTTTTTAATCTGATATTCTATCTAAAATATAGTATAGTGGTGGCTAGATGGAGTTTCTGCATTTCTACGACTTAGTTTCGAAGACGGGATATGTTGAGATTTATCCTGAGATCACTAGAACTGTGTGGTGGTATACATTCATAGACGAAATTCAGTAGACACGGGTATGGATCCATTTAGGCGGATTGCTATTTTATCTAAATATTTTGCAACCTATATAAGGTATGCTATTCTCTACATTGTATAAGCACTTAACCTTTTTTGTGGTGAGTTGTGCACACATAAGGCTGGAGGATTTAGGGTAATTTATGAAATAAAAAACTAAAATTGAGATTGTTGCTTAGATAAATAAAATTTATCACTTTGAAAAGATTTTTCTTCAAAAAAGAGTTAACAAAATAAAAAGTAGGATTATAATGGAATAGGGGATAAATTAAAAATACATATTAAGTTGCAGTTAATGTTTGGCTGAAGAAAGTGCATCTCTGTTCAAAGAATTTCTTTTGATTATAACACTAACTTGTAAAAAATTTTGCAATTATGTCTATAAAGATACTTTTGAGGGAAAATAGATAAAATATCACATAATAATAAACTGCGTTGGAATCATAAAATATTGCTCTGCATAAACTGAGATTAATAAAATTCAAGATGTATTAAACTTTGCAAACATCTTCGCTCTTCTGTGGAATTTTTGTCGGACAGAGAAGACAGAAAAACTTCTATCTTACTTTGTATTTGGGTCATGTTTGAAAGGCAAGATCGCCAGGGTTGTTACCAATTTGGCATGTCAGTACATTTTGTGAAATATAATGGAGAGTGACTTTGATCTGGTAATATGGCAGAAAATAGAACTGGGTAATGCCCAAAGATTACCGGGTAAATAAATAAAGTGAAAAAAATATCATGATGAATGAGCAAACTAAGAGTAAGTAAAAGCATCTTCACTTAACATGTGGAATTAAAAGACTACATTGAAAGCCGTATATGCTGCGAAGGTGTGAAAAACATGAGTAAATGTACTGTCAACATTTTTTGTGCAATGCAGATTAATAAACAGTCTATAGTTTTTTGTTTCCTCAAATTTACACTAAGATTTAGTACACTGTTTAAATTGAACGTATCCACTAAGTCAATTCAACTCAGCCGTGTAATCTTGCAAAATCTATAGGCAGCAAACGCATAACCACTATTTAGTGCAAACTATATTAATTATTCAACTAACGGTGTATTATCCACCAATTCGAATCCCCGGTGGGATATGAGTTCATCATATTGGCGTCTGAACAGGTTAACCTATCAGATACAATGAATCCTTAAATAATTCCCCAAATCCGTAATTCTCAATATCTTAAATATAAGAATTTTGGATTTTTTCAGAAATTTATGACTTATGAATGTGATATTTAAATCATGTGTATTAAAACAAAAAATCTGATGTGGGCAACACATGACTTTCCTTATATAATGCAATGAATTTACAATTTTTACAGTAAAAAAATAGCTTTTTCTTATAGTAGAAACTTATATTCTTTCCAAGATATTGAATTTTCAACAATTAGTCGACATTTTTATAGATTTAGCGTCATTTTTATCCATTTGTCGAGGTTTTCGTTACTTTGTCAACATTAAAAAAGTTGTCAAGTTGGCGATATTCCTCCAAATTCGTCGCCAAAATCTCGCCAAGCGTTATGGAGGGAGAAATAAGTTATTCTTACAGCAGATAAATGACTATTGGCATTCAAATACAAGTGTATTACTCAAACTATCTTTTCTCATAAATGGAACGAGCTAGATATCCACGAGAATGATGTCACCACATTTATCGCATGATATTACATATGAAATTGTACATGTTTCTCAACAGTTATTTTTTTAATTTATTTGATTTTTTGATAAATTTATTTGGAAAATGTGCAATATCTCGAGAACGGTTTATGCTAGCGTTCTAAAGTTTATGTCAATCGTTTCCTAAGGAAAAATTTCATAAACGTGTATATGCGTAACTTTATTAAAGGTTTTAATTTTTTGATGATTTTTTTAAAATTTCACGCAAAAATTCAAGGAGGTTCTGATCATTCAATTACGTTTAATAACAATAGGCTTCCAGTATTCAAGGTTTGTGACTTTTGTACCAAATTTTATTCGAATCGCTCCATTCGTTCGTAAGATATCGTCTCCACAGTCTCACTGACGCACACACACATACTTTCACACACACACACACACACACACACATACTTTCACACACACAGACATCACCTCAAAAATTTTTGATACGTGATCTGAGTTGCTTGAAACGTGCTCTCGCGTCGAAAACTCGAATTCGAATTTTCGACCCCGTCACAATACTTTCCTTATACATTATGTATATAAGGAAAGTAATAAGTTGATATCCTGTGAAAATAAAAAAAAACTGAGATGATAATATTGTACTGTGATCTGAAATCTTAAAATGATTGCTGAGTACATTTCAAATTTGGAACAAAAGGTTATGATACTAGAAGCCCAATGTTTTATTAACGAACCAGGAGAAGATGCGTGGTTTGACTCCCTGTTCTAACAACTCTTACATCTCTAACAATGACAGTTTTATGATGCGATTTACGCCAGCAATTTAAGACCGATAATAACACAAAATTTCAGATGCGCAAAGAATAGGAAATCAAGGCATGTGATTTTCTTTAAAGACACTTTTTGTTGAAACTAACACAATTTTTAAAAAATCTGATGTGGGCAACACATGACTTTCCTTATGTAATGCAATGAATTTACTACTTTAACAGTTAAAAAATGTTATTCCTATAGTAGATACTTATATTCTTTCCAAGATATTGAATTTTCTTCAATTAGTTGTCATTTTGATTGATTTAGCGTCATTTTTATTCATTTGGCGAGATTTTTGTTAATTTGGGAACAATTAAAAAAGTCGCCAAGTTGGCGACATTTCGCCAAATTTGTCGCCAAAATTTCGCCAAGCGTTATGGACGAAGAAATATGTTATTCTTACAGCAGATAAATAACTATTGGCGTTCAAATACAAAAGTATTACTCAAAGTATCTTTTTTCATGAATGGAACGAGCTAGTTCCACGAGAATGATGTCACCCAATTTATCGCATAGTGTTACACATGAAAAGTGAACATGCTTCTCAATAGGTAATATTTTTTTTTTATGACTTTTTGATAATTTTTTTGAAAAATGTGCAATATCTCGAGAACGGTTCATGTTAACGTTCTAAAATTTATGCCAATCGTTTTCTAATGAAAAATTACATAAGAAATGTCTATTTTCGTAACTTTATTAGCGGTTTTGATTTTTTGACGAATTTTTCAGAATTCACTCAAAAATTTAGGGGGGTTCTGAACATTCGATTGCGTATAAAAACAATAGGCTTCCAGTGTTTATGGATTGTGATTTTTGTACCAAATTTCGTTCGAATCGGTCCATTCGTTCGTCAGTTATCCTCTCCACAGACTCACTGACACACACACACACACACACATACTTTCACACACACACACACACACACACAGACATCACTTCAAAAATGTTTGATTCGTGATCAGGGATGCTTGAAACGTGCTCTCCCGTCGAAAACTCGAATTCGAATTTTCGACCCCGTCACAATACTTTCCTTATACATTATGTATATAAGGAAAGTAATAACATAGAATATTATTAAACATTAATTTAAAAGTTAACTTAAATGCATTATCTAAATCTTAGTATTATACATATATCCAAAAATATGAAACGCGTATTTGTTAATAATTTATTTACTTAAGAATTTTTAGTTGAATCTTGCGAACTTAATTGATTCAAAATGTCAGATTTTACAATCATATGAACAGCAGTAAAGAAAATCTCGAATATATTATTTTCTGTTCTATTGCAAAACTACTAACAGTTTTGGCCTTATTGAAAAATTTAGTGAATAATTAGTATTTAACTATATAATAGTTTATAATTTTTAAAGACAAAAAATTTCATCGATTTATGAAAATATAAATAGTGCATTTTAGTACCGTTTTCTCAAGCGACAGAATTTTAGCATCAATATTTCTGAAAAGATAACTTTGTTGCATCTATTATTTTCAAAGATCAAGAGAGCGACTAGAAACGTATAGTAAAAAATAAAAAAAAACTTTGATACTTCCCATATTCAAAGAATATCGCTCGAGGGTTATTTTAAAGGCGTTTCGTATTTTTCTCTCTTACATCACGCAAAAAAGAAGACTTAAAATGAAGGTTTCAACTAACGGTGTAATATTATAGCTTTAGGCAATATCTTTTGAATTCCAAAGTTTAGAATATCTTAGATCTTATTTCACGGATGCGACAGAAAATATTTATTATATATATACGACGTAAAAGTTTGATATAATTGTCATTTTCCTTACGCGAATATTAAATAAATGCGTGAGTACAATTTTATGTTGAAAAAGCATCAGTAACCTATTACGTTGTATACAGAAAAAATATGAAAATATTATTATGTGATCATGGCAGTACTTTTTTTACAGGGTATTTTTATGTAAATATATTTTTTTTATTAAGAGTACATATTTTGATGTAAATATTTTTTTTATTATTACCGACGCCGTCAAGCTCGCCCAAGGTTGTAAAGCAGTTACAGAGAACAGATGGGTGAAACAAACAAAAAACAATACACATAAACATGCATAAACAATATACATAGACATGAAACAGAAAAAATTACAATTTGCAAAAGGAAGTGGACATGTCATAAAATGATAGAATATAATATATGCCAACTTCTCTCTGCAACCTGTAATGATGTAAGTATGACGAAGAAGATATTATTTTTATTACCCAGCCAATCCAGCTCACCTAAAATATGTTACAAAGGACGGACGGAAAAAATACCAGATATAACGAAATAACAATGCTCATAAACATACATAGACAATGTACATAGACCTGTAGCTACAATATACATAGACATACAGCTACATTATACAGGGTGATTCAAAAGTTCGGAGCAAAAGTAAAACGCTATAAAAGCATATCTATGGGTCGGAGAGACATGCGGTTTGCAGATTAATATTCATCGTGGTGGGGGATATTATGTGGCATGAAAAAAGAAATTAGTTCAAACTCTCGACACTCAGGGGCGGGGGCTGCGGTAGATAAAGCCATGGAGATGACTTATGCATAGAGGTGATTGCACACATGACTGGCCTGCGAGATCCCCAGATCTCACACCCGTGATTTTAGGTATCCCCCACAACGAGAAATCACGGGGTGTGAGATATGGGGATCTCGCAGGCCAGTCATGTGTGCAATCGCCTCCATGCCTAAGCCATCTCCATGGCTTTATCTGCCGCAGCTCCCCGAGTGTCGAGAGTTTGAACTATTTTTTTTCATACCACACAAAATTCCCCACCACTGTGAATATTAATGTGCAAACCGCATGTCTCTCCGACCCATAGATATTTTTATAGCGTTTTACTTTTGCTTCGAACTTTTGAATCACCCTGTACATAGACATACGCAGACATGCAAATACAAATATTAGAGAAAAACTCGGGTGAAATCACCCAGCTTTTTCCAACCCTCTCCAAAGAAACTCTTGCTGGACCCTCAGATTCCTCACGTACCATCTGCACTAAAATAGGATCAAGCAATTCACACTTTCCTTCCTATAGGATCCCCAGATCCGTAATCCATCTGTTTGTTAATAAAACAGTTTGTGTTCCCGTTAGAGTTCTGACCGCACTACAACCAGTTCGATAAGAGTTTTTATCACATAAGCTTAGTCATTTGGTCAATCTTATCAGCGTAGTTCGACTTATGACGATAACTATACAGTCAGAAATGAGTTCAAAGTTCACTCACACAATACGAAGATACAATGAGCTTCGCAATCTTTGGTGACGAGTCTGAGCATTACGTGTATCACAGCTCACCTAGGTGGTTTATCACCCGTGACTCTCTTACCCCGATTATTCCCTTGGGATCTCATGTTTACACATCTTTCATTGCAACATAAAGAATAAACACTCCCGAAATCCCCTCCAAAAGACCAAAATAATAATACTCGATAGATAAAACAATTTATACTTATTCCTAAAGAAAATCACCTATACCAAAAAAATTATAATTCTCAACTCCATTAACGATATTTATTCATACTGTTATTTATGCGTCCCTGCGCTCCACCCTTCTAAATAAATCTCAGTTCCATTGGAACCACCTACGCTATAGTCCTTCCCTACTCTTATGAAAATAACAAAAACAAAACCCTTACACTCATATAACTAACACCCTAGGGTTGGTCGTGTGGTCTGGGTTTTCAGCGTTCAACTCTTATAACTAACGCCCTGCAAAATATGCACACGGATATATATATAAATATATATATATATACAAAAAAAATCTCCGATCACTTTGTACATCCTTTTCCTACTAAACCGAAACTAATTCTTCTTTCCTTCCCTCTGTTTCCCACGCTTCTCCTTCAAGTTTCGCTTTCTTCGGGGTCGAGAGAGATCCGCTTGACCCAATTTCAAACGTCTTATCCCCCTGCCCCTCCCCGCTTCGGTAACCTTCCTACCCCATACCTTTCCGCTGTCTTGCTCTGTTGTGGCGATAGAGACTCTCCATCCCCCTTCGGCTATCCACTTCGCATCACATTTCACCATAGCCTTTACCCCGCGCCAAACCTGCTTTGGACTTCTCCCCTTTCTTACAACTCGGGTTCCCTTATCTGAAAGTGAAACTTTCGGCTTCCTCTCCTCCCGGCGCCACCTTTGCTCGGGATACCTTCCATGTAACCTCTCCGGAGTATCTACCTGTCCAATTCCTACCTCCTGTTTCTCGAAGTACCCTTTGGCCTTCGCCTGTCTCAACAGAATTTCCAGTGGCCTTAAATGCGCGCGCTGTCGTTTTTCCGACCGGCTCCTCCACGGTATAACTAATCGCTTCTCCTTTTCCGCTAACTCTTTCCCGGGGTGTTCCCCATCCTGTCCCCTCTCTGAATCTCTGACACCTGAGACTGAGCTTCCCCCCTGCACTTCTCGTAACATTGAACACCTTACTTGTTTCTCCGCGGAACTTTGCGATCGTGGACACTCAGCCCCTTCGTTTCCTTTCCCACTGCGGTTTCCCTTTCCAAACTTGAAACTGACCGTCCCAGGGTTTCTTCCTTACTCCTGAATCTCGGTACGAGGGTTAGTCTGCCTCCCCTCTCCTCCGATTCCGAAACTAAATCTTCTGGAAGCCTCAAATTCGTTTCGTCTTTCTCCCCGCTCTCATCGGTTTGCTTTTCCCCCGATATCGAAACGAACCCTTCCTGGGGGCTCGACTCCGTTTCGGCCTTCTCCACGCCTGCTTCCGCGAGTCCGTTTTTCTCCGTAGAACCGGCGCTTGCCTCTCTTTCTACCTGATTCCCTTCCAATAATCCATTCACCTGCGGGAGTAATGGTTTTTTTCATCCCTCCCGGGTTCCCCCCTCTGGGGGTCTTCCCTCGGTGTCCCCCCTCTCTTCTGATAGGGGCCCACCGCCGCATCTTCGTCCTTGGCACCCCTTGGCCGTCCTTGGCACCTCGTCCTTGGCTCCTCCTCCTTGGTGTAACCAGACCTTTGGTGTTCCTTTCCCGGCTCTGGCTATCACCGCCTCTTTTCTCGCCCTCTTCTTCTCCTTTCTCTTTTTAGGTTAAGCTAACCCGGCAGTACGGGTATAAGTCCGGGTTACGACAGCACCTCTCTAAGTTGCATACTGCCTCTGCATAACTACCGAGGGGTAGAAAGTCGGAATCCACTGCTAAAATACATATCCTCCTTGGTTAACCTTTATGGTTCTTCCCGGCCTCTTTGGGCGGTCACTGCATTGCATTTGTGTCGTTCACGCACCGTTTCGGCGCCCCATTTTCTCCTTAGGGAGTAGGGGGCTTGGCCTGGGACGCCCATGCAGGGGAATCCCCGGCATGGGTGCCTCGGGTCTGTTTACAACTTGGCTGCTCTCTAGGTGTGGTGTGTGTGGTCAAGGGTCCGTAAGAATTCTTCATAACTTCGGCGTTAGTCTTGCCCTGGGTTTTCGGTCAAGTTTAGACCACTGTGCCTCTTCTGGACCCCCAGCTGGGTCGTCCACGGACGACTCTCAGCGGTGGGGGAAAACACCTGAAGGCCGTAGTTGGCAGAACAGGTCCCCACTTAGCTGTCTGACAGTATGTACCTGCTCCGTCATATCCTGTACTACCGCGCATAATACCTCCTGGTGAGGCACATTGCATTCCTCCCCTTCTGCCATACCTAGCGTGACATTCAATAATGGGCATTAAACGGCCGGTCCAAATACCCCTTTCACGTAAATGGCCGCCTCTTCCGTACTTGGCTCCCTGGATACCGAATTCCGTTCACGCTCACCGGTACCCTCTCTAATTCATAGCGAGTCTGCAGCTCCTGCTTCCTCCTGTTCCCTGACCCTACAGCATCCATCCGGGCTACGACTCTGTGGTCACTCGCTTGTGGAGCGTTCCTTTGGTCAGCTGCGCGTTTGTCCCTGGGACCATTCACTTTCCCCTGCCTCGTTTGAGGACAGTCCCATTTTAAATGGTTCCTAGAGCCGTATCCAAAACATTGGCCCCTTTGTCCCCCCCTTTCGGGTCCTCCATTAAACTGTCGTGCCTTTCCGCCCTCAGGTCGAGATTGGTCACGGTCCTCCCTTGTGAACCTACTGGACTTTTCCGTCCCTGTCCAGACGCCGTATAGGACTTACCCCTGGCCGCGAAATACATATCACATTCCTTCGCCAGTTCTCTTGGCTTAAACCAGCCTTCTCCCTGTCTGATGCCTATGTGCGCATACGTTTCTACGTCCAAGCACTGAGTCATTTTATCAGCTATTATCAAATGATTTAGGGTTTCGAAGTCCCTAGCCCCCTTCAGACTACAATAATATCCCCACATGGACGTAGCTCGATTCGCGAACTGCACGAAGCTCTCGTCAGTTCGACGACTCGCCTTCCTGAACTTTTCCAGGCACACTTGTTGTGACGGTTGGAAATTCTCCAACACGACTCCCTTCACTCTTGCGTAATTCCCATATTGTTCCTCAGGCAATTGCGTTAACAAGTCTGCTGCTTTTTCCCCTAATAAATTAAAAGGATCGTTGCCCTAAATTCCATTGGCACGTTTTCTGAAGCGAACGCTCTTTCTAAACTCGCAAAGAAATATGCCGACTGGTCTGCCCGTGTCGGTACCTTCACCGTCAACAATCTTATTATACGGACCGTTTCTTCCACCTTTCGGAATCTCATGGAAGCTTCCGTCTCTACACTGATCGTTGGACTATCTGTATTGCCGCGTTCCTGTGCCCTTAACCATTCTACTTCAATCCTTTCCTGTGATTCTAAATTTAATTTAAATTTATCTAGTTCTATTTTTCCTTTTCCAACCTTAAGTTTGCTTCGAATTGTTCCCGTTGCCTAACTTCCTCCCTTTCTTCGCGCTCTCTCTCCAATTGCAGTTTATTCTGTAATTCTTCCTTTTCCAAATTTAATTTTGCTTCGAATTGTTCCCGTTCCTTGATTTCCTCCCTTTCATTCACTATAGCGGCCAACATTCCTTCTACCATTTCCTCTTCATAATCCGCGCTCTCTGAAATTAATTTCCTTAATTCCACTATCTTTAAATTTTGAGGGATCGACTCCACGAGTTCGGTCGCTAATTTAGCTAAATCCGCGTTTCGAGCCTTTGCCAAAAATGCCATTTTGAGTTAAATTATAACTATATTTGTTCAAACAAAAAAAATTTATTAACTACCTCTACACCAGTCTCTTAATGAGTCTGTATTTCCCGTATTCAATCTGCTTACCACTTAAATGACCTCTAAAATGAATTACATGACAATAATATACACTCCTAACATTTAAATATATTGAATACAATTTTTATGCATCAAATATGATATACAATACTTTCTTTTCTTTTCACTTAAAATTAAATCCTAACATCATTAGTTAAAATATCCGAGCTTTGGCTAACCAATTTTCCTGAATCTCTTTTGGTCGGTCAAAAGATCTCCTAACTCCCCCTAATTATCACGAGATCCCGAAATTTAAATAAGGAGCAATCAAAATAAAATGAGTCACTCACCCCTTCTTTAAGGGACTGTTGCATCTGCTTGCTTTCGGGTTCTGTCTGTGCTGTCAATTCGTTGAGGGGCTCCGCTTAAGGCTTTGCGGGACTCAGCTTGGATGGAAGGCCAGGCAATCTTTTAGCGGGTGCTCCGACAGTCTGCTCTTGTCCGGTCGCTGACCTCCGGCGTCTTTCGGGCGTTGGGCTACTCGATGTCAGGCGTTCTCTGCATATCTCGGTTTGGGTGTATCTTTTCTCCCCTTTATCACCAGATCCCAGCGGCTGCCACCACCGAATGTAATGAACTGTTCGTTTCGTTGTCGTACTCGGCGATGTCTCCAATTAATATAAGGGAACCGTCGTCGCTGTCCTCCGCAATTCTAATGAGTCCTCAGATAAGTTGTCTCCGTTAAGTAAAAAAAAAACCTTTAATTAGGCTGTCGATGCCATTCGGAACACATCGACTAAATGTATAGCGTCTCTTCGGATAACATAGGTATCGAATCCTCGGATTTGATGAGATGATAATGAAGAAATCAGGCAATACTCCAGACATTTTAAGTAAAGGCAAAATTAGTTAAAAGAAATCAAAATTTATTGAAATTGAGTAAACATGATGGGAATATACAACAAGTGCCGTACAAATCGGCCTCGAGACCACGAGACGAAATCGTCGACCTGTTCCACGTCAAGATGTTAGGCGTCTCCCCGTGGCGTGCCTTGCACCGAGTATATATCAGGGCCTAATCCCGAGACCACCCCCGATAGGATTCGGAATGCTCTCCGGCCCTTTGGTGCCAAGGAACACCAACCTCCATCTCAAGAAAATATTTCCCCGCATCTCGATGACAAGTGAAATGGCGTGATTTCGTGGAAATCTGAGGGAAATTTATCGCTTTGTTTTTCTCAGCTTCCGAGTTGGAGGTCTGGGCCTAAGAAGATGTATGACCTCGGGTATTCCCGAGCAAAATGGCGAGCATTCGGCTTCGAAAAAACCCTGAGTTTCTTACAGTGGGGAATGCAATCCCTAATTTTAGATGTTGAATTGACATTTTCAAGTATCTTAGATAGTCATAATGTCTTGTTACCGTCACTTGGCCTAGTGAAGTGAAACTGTTTGGTGTAAACACAGCCAAAGATGTAGTAATCAATGTCACCATACTCTAGGCAAGAACAATTTGGTGATCTTTAAATTTTATATATCTTTAGGTATGTCAGAAACAGCCAATGACAAGTAATAAAATATATCAAATATTTATTCACAATCTCTCGCTTAGGATCAACCACGGGTAGAAATAACGTAATTCTAACAGAAAGCAAGTCGTAATTTAAAGGAGTATCTAATAGAAGTTGCATATACCCAATAATTAGCTTTTTTACAAAAATGAGTACTGAAAGAAAGTCAAATAAATCTACCACCAAATGGCGGCAAAGTTTGAAAGAAAATGTTATGCTGTTGCTGTTGCTAAGTCCCTTCACCTAGAAAGTGCTAGATCAATTCCAAAAGATCCCTCCGCCTATAAAACAATGAGATGACCTAAAGAGCCCCCATGAAGTCGAGAAGATCAGAGGGAGTAGCCGAGGAGGAAGAACAGGTACATGGAAGGAAAAATCTATCTCCTCGTTCAAATCTCACATCCTTAACCGCAACTACTCCCAACGCCATGGATCTGGAAATTTGATGTAAGTCATCCTAAAACGAAGTATGGAACGGGAACTTAAACTTATTTCGACTTGTCTGTCTGACATGACCGATTATGATTCGAGAAAGGCTAAAATTTACATAGATTTTTCCAGTTTATTATGTTGAATAGAAAACAGGTTTATAGCTAAAATATTTAAAATTTTGTACCTTTAAAAATATATACTTCCAAGCAGAGTATCTTCTAAATTCTCGATTTCGAAAACTTTTAAGTACAATTTTGACATTACATTTTGACATTATCCCAAGCACATTGGCAGCAAATTTGTACATCAGACTGGTGATTGAACCGGTTGTGCTGCTATTCATGAGCAGTATTCAAGAGGGTGTTTTCCAACAGTATAACGCTCATCCTCATACCGCTGCTGTCACCCAATGTGCTCTACAGAGTGTCGACATGTTGCCTTGGCCTGTGAAATCACCAGATCTTTCTCATATCGAGCACGTATGGGACATTATTGGAAGCGTCATCCACAACCACCATTTCATATTTGAAATGGCTCGTCTCGCTCATACTTTAACCTGAGACCTTGAAACTTTAATCAAATAAGTATTTTACTTACACAATTATTTTTCCTAAATTTCATTCATCTGAACTAATTTCTTCTTAGTGTCGGGACTTTATTTTCCGCCAGTGTATGTTCATAAAAATCATTTTATCCAAACCGCTAATAATTTATTACAAAATATGTGATAATTATAGAAGATAATTGGTATGCTAGGTGAAAATAAATTAAGATCATTATATTTTTGAAATTAAAAGCCATTAATGTTTTGTCGTTATTTCTCTTATAGAAAACTATCAGAAATGAGAACACAAATATGCTATTTTAAATTTTTATTTTTCTCTAATCTTAATCGACTGACATTTTCGAATTATTTTAATTAACTGCTTCTATCATCACCCACTATCTCTCTAAATCAACTGCATTCCATGACACTTTGTTCCCAAACGTTCGAAAACACATTCTTCCTCAACTATTCCGAGCATTCCCCTCTTCCGGGAACTCTCAAACTAATCTGAATGAAGGCGGGAGATTATGTTGCATCAAATCTCTGGAACAATTTTCAAACAGTTACAAAACATTAGGCACGGCGCTCTCACACATGCATCCAGATGATCTTCAACTCGCAGGCCATCAATGGACTCATACGGCGAACAAAATGAAAAAGGATTAAGAGAATTTCTTTCCACCCGCTATCGACAAACCGATGCCACTTTCTATCTTCCAAATATCCATTCTCCCCCCTCCTTTTTCCTTTCAGAGCCGGATCTTTTCACGCCTTGCTCCTTGTAATAGATAGACTCTCTTTAGATCGAGGCGCTGTATCCAAGAGACCTCAGCTGGCCGCTTCCCGATAACCTCATTCACCTCAATGAGATCAACTGGACGAGAATTGAGGCTGATAGGGCCTTTTCGTGCGCCCCTTTTCTGTTCTGTTCCTCCCTACCCACCACTGCCAAACAAACGGGTGGCTTCTATTCGTGATATCGCTGCGCTCAACTGACCGCCTGATGAAATGCCACGTTGAAGATAGCTTTTGGCGTCTGTTTTGTTCGGTGGCCTCTTTCCTGGAGCAATTTCTTTTATGCCAGGGCATCCCTTTCTTTAGTTTCTTTTTTTTTTCATTCCTTCCATGACTTCTACTCTTGTGGTTATTTACCTTTTGTTTGGGGCATAAAAGTACCTTTGTTGGTAGCGATTTGAAAAGTTTCTTTGAATTGAAAAAAAAAAAATTTCGATTTTCAAAAAAAATTGTAATGTTATATGTCGCATACACTTAACATAAATTTTATTTTAGATTGTAATGGTTTAATTAAAAGTTTGTTTCAATACATAGTTTAAATGTTACTATATATATATATATATATATATGTTAAACACGATTTATACATTCAAAACATAGGGATTGTAATCATAAACCTAGCTTTGGTCCCAGTCACAGTTCGAAATCATTGTTTTATAAATTTATGCGACTGGCAGACATGGTAATTAAAACTGACTTTTTGTTTACCACTAATATTTAAAAAGTTGCAACATATAAAATATTCTCTAATCGCCCAGTCAGTTTTAGACTTTTGGTATTAATGAACGTTGAAAAGTTCGATCCATCGATTTTGATTGCTACAGTCAAAGCATGATTGCAATCTATTAAAAACAACACAAACGCGAAATTCGCAAAAAATTACTAAATATTTATATAAAAAATCTGTAGTAGACTTCTTTATCACTGCCTAGGGTTTGATTGATTCAATAAAAATGTCCGACACCTAGCACAGAAGGTACATTCACTCAAGAAGAGTTAACGGTTTGTTCCTCTCCACCCCCGAATTACTAATTATTAACTGGGATATATAGATTTTTATCGGGAGCAAACAATTTTATTTTATATAGCAGTTGCAAGTTCCATTGCACTTGAATATCATTTTCTCATTCACTTAGAAACATATATTGTAACTGTATAACCCAAATCTAACAGTTTTGTACTATTGACAATACGCAAAACAATTTGTTGGCTTTTACTCCAACCGTTGCTGTTTTAGGAAGAAACCTACTTTCAGTGCATTCACTACAGTCGTATTTAATTCTAGTAAGCTAATCTTTATCGTCAAAATAATTTATATATAAGAAAGTACTGATATGTACTGGGGAATTTAAGTTTCATATTTGAAGTCAGTATTCTGCGCAATGGTTCCATGTTCAAATGAAATGGTCGTGTTTACTAAAGCAGTAAATGCTGAACTAAATAAATATAGATGAAATTATACAACGCAGATGAATTTCCAATTTACATCCCGGGAGGGAAAAAAAACTAGTTTTGCTTTTCCTACATACATAGTTTAATGTGTAGAGAAAGTACTGTTTTGGTGTCGAAAATTCGAATTCGATTTTTTGACGGAAGAGCACGTTTCAAGAATCTTTGAACTAGAATTGAATGTTTTTGAGGCTGTGTATATGTGTGGACACGTGCGTGTCAGTATGTGTATGTGTGTATATGTGTCAGTGAGTTTGTGGATGCGGTATCTAACGAACGACAGGGACATTTCAGACGTAATTTGGTACGATTTTTACAATCTGTGACTACTAAAACCATATTTATATTTAACGCTATCAAACGCTCGAAAGATCCCTCCCTCAAGTTGTCAAATGAATTTTTGAAAATGTCATAAAAATAGCAGGACATTCAATGCTAAATAAATAACTATTTTATACGTATTTTTTTATTCTGGAACGAGTGACATAAATCTTAGAACGCTAACTCGAACCGTTCTGGATATATTGCAAGTTTTCTAAATAAATGTATCTATAAAATTACAGAATAATGAACAATAGTACGAATCATAAAATATGTAACCCATGGCAATAAATTTGTGCGACTTTAGGGACTTTTTTTTACTATTGACGAAAATGTCGCCAAATTGTCAAAAATGGCGCTGTTACGAAAGTGACGCCAAATTGGTGAATTATTACAAATTAACGTATTTTATTATAATAAAAAGGACTTATACTGCTCAGCAGATGTTAGCAATATTTCCAATTGTCAAATTACATCTGCGCGAAATATAAGTTAATTTGGTACTGTAAAATAATCTTTCTTGTTGTTATTCATAAAAGTGTCAAATGCCAATGTACTTTCCAACGTTAAAAACATTGTTCCTTGGATCTTGTCCATCCCTGTTTCGCAATAAAGGAAGTAAAGTTCTTGAATTATGCAGGGAAAATCATATGCTGCCAACATCAGATATTTTCTTCAGGCCTTCCAGGATCCCAAAGGTGCCCCATACACATAATTGTACACTTATACAATCAACCAAAGGTCAGAATCTACTGTAGTTACGTTTTCGATTTCCCTCCCAGGTTGCAGAGAAAATGTTTTTTTTATAGCTTTAAAAGACTTCGAAGACTGCTGAGTCTTTCCCTCCCCGGGCTGAATATTACTAGGTTGACTATTTGCACACTTATAGTACCAACCAAGGGGCACTTAAAGTGCCCGGTGACCCGAAAGGCTAAAATTTTAAAAACGTATAGTATCAACAACAGTATAGAATTTAAATGAGTCAATTTTCAATAAAGATATTGAGCCCCATACATTATTGAAAAAAAAAAGAGAAATGTTTGCAATTTAATTTCCAAACACTATCAGTATCCCTGTCTTAGACGAGAAATAATAGTTAGAAAATAAATAAATATTTAAGCAAATGCTATTTGTAAATATAGTACATATATTTACATTTTGTAAAATACATTTCGAGATTGAAATACATATTTTTGTTTTTATATAGTTAAAATAAAGTTCAGTGGAGTAGTCTAAGGAATATTCCCGAATACATATGCTTTAATGCAATTTTTCTACATAACCCTTGTCTCGTATTTCAAAATAATATACCCCTTACAGCTATACAATAAGTGGATATATGATACCTAAGGCCTTTTCTTCGAAAGAAAACAAATATAAATAATGGTATAATGTGAACAGAATCGAACATGTTGCACAGAAGTAGATTTTTATTTCTGTCATGTGCTTTTAACGTGAGACATAAAGATTTGCTGGGATTCACATATATCTTTTAGAATATAAATAGGAAACGATTTCTGTGGAATGTAATAGTTCTGTAGATCATAAATGATAGACTTAAACAGTGATAATAAAAATATAAAATAAACTTTTCTATTTTATTTTATGCGTGTTTTTTATGTTTCGTAAGAATAAGCATTAGTTGTTAAAGTCAGACTTGGGTTATTCTTACACATTTATTAGATTTTGTAACTCAATTGAAACGAAATTTGATATTTCATAATATTGGAAGATTATCTTATTCTAAGCTTATATTTATGTTTATTGTAAAATAAAGATATTGCACAAGATAATTTATTTATTTACTTATTAACCATAATTACGCCATTTAAATTTTTGTTTGTACTTTATATACGTGTTGTAAAAATAAGTATGTACTTCATGAATGGTTTAATTGTTCTATTATGAATATTTTTGTTGAAATATTTTTGTAGCATTATAATCAAAATAACTGATACTTGTTGTCTAGTTCAGATCTTGTTGCTTTTTGCATGTGAATAAACTCTTTGAACTACAGCTATGAGTTCACAACCTTAATGCTAAATATCAAATTATATTCGTACCTCACTTATTGTAGATGATAAACAAAGTGATATTCTACTTGTGAAGGTATATTAAGATAATAAAACATAAACTGGGAATATATTTGACCTTGATGCTATTGAAATAATATCCAAAAAATGCTTATGTTACTGAGTGTCCATATAATAGAAATAACACAACATGTAATAAATGTAAAGGAAGTGGAAGGGTAAATAATTTGACAACAGAAATTTTTGCCAACCTACTATCTTTTATATTTTATTTACCTATACATAGGAAAAATGTTTTTTTTTTGTAACTGTGCTTGTGAGTAAAGTTTCTAAACTAAAAAGCAAATATTTTGAGTGATAGGCACCATTAAACTTTTCAAACAGAAATATTTCATGTTTCCCAGGCGCAGATCTTTTGCAATAAATATAAGTATATCATACTTAAAAGTTTCAACCACCATAAGTTTAGATATTTGTAATTTGGATCCGATATGTGATTAGCGTTATTCTTATATATCAGCCAAATATTCATCAGCTTTTATATTGTCATTACAACTAAATGATCAAATGTATTATTATTATAAAAATGGAATCTTAATAGAAGTTCATAGATGTAGTAATTAAATTTAAGATTGCTTTGAATGATTACTCTTAAGAGTTAACAAGTACTCAGCCATGCAGAAAAACTACATGATTTGAGTTATGTTTTAAACTCTATTTTAATACCATTATCTATTTTAATACCATTATAACTATTTTTTTTAATGTTAAAATACGTTTGCTATCATTTCTTCAGAATGAATTTTTATTTGAAGACAATAATGATCGTATACTTTAACTTTCGAGTAAAAAAAGTTTTAATTGTAAAAATGAAAGAAAAAATTAAGTTCCAGTTTTCACATAATCAAAATAAGAATCACCCTAGAAAATGCTTTAGGATTACTTATTTTTCAATTTTTACTTTCCTTATATACATAATGTATAAGGAAAGTATTGTGACGGGGTCGAAAATTCGAATTCGAGTTTTCGACGGGAGAGCACGTTTCAAGCATCCCTAATCACGAATCAAACATTTTTGAAGTGATGTCTGTGTGTGTGTGTGTGTGTGTGTGTGTGTGTCAGTGAGTCTGTGGAGACGATAACTGACGAACAAATGGACCGATTCGAACCAAATTTGGTACAAAAATCACAATCCTTAAGCACTGGAAGCCTATTGTTTTTATACGCAATCAAATGTTCAGAATCCCCTAAATTTTCGAATGAAATTTTGAAAAAATCGTCAAAAAATCAAAACCACTAATAAAGTTACGCAAATAGGCATTTCTTACGTAATTTTTCATTAGAAAACGATTGACATAAATTTTAGAACGCTAACATGTACCATTCTCGAGATATTGTACATTTTTCAAAAAAATTATCAAAAAGTCATATAAAATAAAAAAAATATTTCCTATTGAGATACATGTTAACTTTTCATATGTAATACCATGCAATAAATTGAGTGACATCATTCTCGTGGATCTAGCTCGTTCCATTCATGAAAAAATATACTTTGAATAATACTTTTGTATTTGAACGCCAATAGTCATTTATCTGCTGTAAGAATAACTTATTTCTTAGTGCATTACTCTTAGCGAGATTTTGGCGACGAATTTGGCGGAATGTCGCCAACTTGGCGACTTTTTTTAAATGTTGCCAAATTAACGAAAATCTCGCCAAATGGATAAAAATGACGCTAAATCAATGAAAATGACGACTAATTGTCGAAAATTCAATATCTTGAAAAGAATATTAGTATCCACTATAAGAAAAACCTATTTTTTACTGTGAAAGTAGTAAATTCATTACATTATATAAGGAAAGTCATGTGTTGCCCACATCAGATTTTTAACTTTTTTGTCTTGTGATTGAAAAATTACAGATTCCTATGGCGTACTGGGCTAACGTTTTTGATGTCAAATTTATTATCTATTATCATCAGCTGGCATAGGAAAAAGATAGCATATTGCATATCAAGTGGCTCGAAAAAATTGCTTATATTCACGATCTAAAATCTATTCAATTCCTAAAACCTTCTTCAGACCTGTAAAACGTAATATTGTCATGAAAAATATTACATTTTTTAAACATTTCCACCATGCAAAATATGCTCAAACTTTTCTCTGAAGTTGACACAGTCGAAGGACACCGATAAAATTGGTTTGCCAATGTCAGTGTTAAATTACAGCAGCTAAAAGTTTTAAAGAAACAAGAAATCCCTTCCAAAATGCACGGACATTTTCGAGCCCCAAGGTTTGAATGTTACGAGTTTTTTAGTACTCACTATCGCAAGTAAAGCGTTATCTCTGTAAAAAGAGTTTGCCTTTGTGTAAGCCAGAACGGCAAAAATAGGAAAGTATAGAAAACCCGATCTCATATATGCTTTTTAAAGAGTTCTTTAAGATGTATTAGATATTTTTCAAACAACATATTCTGCTATTTCTTTCTGTATTAAAAACTATTTTACTAGGATATCTTACCATGGTATATGTTAAATTCAGATAACTCTTCTGTAATATTTACATAGAGTATTTAATCTTAAAATTGAATTTTATGGTGTACTATGCATATACCATTGTACCCAAAATATGCAGCTAAATAAGGCAGAAATATTTTATTCTAATCCCAATATTAAGTTTTTAAAGTTGCTTTTTTTTTGGTAATTATTACGTGAAAATTGATATTTCACACATACTTATATAGTGCTTAGTACCACTACAGAAGTATAAATCATTTATCACTGACCAAATGATTAAAAATATTTGTGTTAAGTGTATTGAGGCTGCAAATTAAATGATTTCAGATTACGCTATTCTATAACTGTTATTTTAATTTCCCAGTTCTCATATTGTTTTGAAAAGCAGCCCATAAGATAGAATGATAGAATGCAATAATTGCATTGTAAATGTTTCAATCATAAACCATTATTTTAACATGATAGTTTAAATTCAGGCCACATTACAATGCTTCGCTTTAAACACGATATGCATTTTATTCTTTACGGCCATAGCATTATTTTTCGGATTAAATGTTATTTATCCATTTATCTGGTAAATTGAGCTAGTCTTCCTCGATGTTTAAATATTATCGAAAAGTTCTATTCCACATTGAATATAAAAATTTAAATATGGGGAGGATATTTAAAATGAAGGACCAAAAATGCATTTGTGCCTAGAGGGATGTTTTTGTGCAGAACTTTTAAAATTCCATTCTTCTTTATTACTTTCCTTGCAATACATGGTAATGTATAAGGAAAATATTGAAATCATGCCGAAAATCGCAATTGGAGTTTTCGACGGATCTACACATTTTGGGACCTCTAAAATACGAAAAAACTATTTTTAGCGTTTGTCGGTTTGTGCAATGTATATATGCACACTAAATCAAAAATTAATGGACGAAATTTCATAAAATTTGGTAAGTAAGTCACTTGAGTGTGTGATTCGGGTGCTGATTAGTTTTTGATACGATTTGGTATAAAATAACCCGCCTGTTTTGCGAAATGGCCATCAAAAATTGCATGTATTCTCTCTAGCCAAAAAACTAATGGATCAGACTTTACAAATTTGGTGGACATGTCACGTGTGGGGTACCCTGGTGATGATTAGATGCTAGAACGATTTGGAAAAAAATAACCTGCCTTTTTGCGAAATGGCTCTCAAAAATTGTCAAAATCTGAACTAAAAAACTACGTATGCTTAAACATATCAATTATATGCTTGTTTTATACGTAATTATTTACGATGAAAACAATAAAATCCCACTAGGACTAGCTGTTCCAGAGATATTTTAGTTTTTTTTTTTTTTGCATTTTCGTTACGCCACCTTTGAAAATAAGTCCCGTTTCCAAATAAGTGCACATTTAGTATAATTTTAAATAATTATGGGTGTTATTTTGTGCAATTAAACTCAATATAATAAATTATTAAAGAAATAAAGAGAACGTGAATATGAGTCTGCAGTGAAAGTCAGGTGCTGCCCACAATCAAATTTTTTAATTCCATGACAGACGGCAGTGAATTTATAAATATGATGCCTATCAATATCGTTGGAGCTGAAATTGTACTTGCAGTCTGCGGCTTATTGCAGTATAATTTAGATATTAGAATCATATACAAAATAGTCATAGTTTGAACGATTTCTAAAAATCACCTTTAAGTGTGCTAAAGGACAGTATAATTTCTTATCACTATATATTTTTTTATACTTTCCCTACATACATGGTATAATATATAGGGAAAGTATTGTGACTAGATCGAGAATTTGAATTTGAGCTTTTACAGAAAGAGTACATTTAAAGCATACCTGAACTCGAATCGAACATTTTTGTTCTCATGTTTGTGTGTATTTATGTATGAAATGTGCATGCTAGTCTATGTATATGCGGGTTTGTATGTATGTTTGTTAGTATGTGTGTTTGTGTATCTAAAATCACAAATTATGCACCAATGAAGCTTTTCTAAAATAATTTATAAATTGACTTTTGTAATTTGGTTTGTAATTTTATTTTTTACACTTAAAAAATCAAGACTTTTAATAATGTTAAATAATTATTTTATACGTGAGTTTTTATTAACAAATGAATGACACAAACCTTATAATGAAGAGAAAGTCATGTGCTGCCCACATCATTAACAGTTCTCTTGGTATTGCACATTTTTAAACAAATTCGTAAAAAACTACATGACATTAAAATGTAGTAAGCATTAAGTATACATATGCAATATTCAGTATTCATATGCAATATTACACGATAAATATTTTATCACCATTGTCGCAGATATATTTCTTTATATTCACGAGGAAAAACACATCTCGTAATATATTTTTATTTTATCGCCAAAGAATTCGCTGTCAACTACGGAAAATATGTAGTGCAATAAGCACTTCCTCCCTCCCCATACCCAATTTTAATTTATACCTGAAGTGCAAGTGATATTCTCGAAAAATTTGTATTCTGAACGACTTCCAAATGGAAACTCGTGTCAAGCAAATAGTCGAAAAAACAGTCGTATTTCCAACCGTTAAGAAAAATAATAAATATTTCAATAAATGTAAAGCAAGCTAACGAAAACATTATTTAAAAGAATGTATAAAACAGAAAATGGTATGATTAATAATGGAACAAAAATGTTAATGAAAATAAGTATGCTTATCTCTTTCCCGACATACATAATAATGTATAAGGAAAAGTATAGTGACGGAGTAGAAAATTCGAATTCGAGTTTTTGGCGAAAGAGCGCGTTACAAGCATTCCTGGACTCGAATTGAATGTTTTTGTAGTGATGTTTGTTTGTGTATATTTATGCATATATATATATATATATATATATATATATATAATAGTAGTTTGAAAATCCAATGAACGAAAAGTAATACGGAGGATCCTTATTATATTTATTTTTATTATATATATATATATATATATAATAAAAATAAATATAATAAGGCTAATTTAAAACATGAATAGTGGCATACCCTGGTTCAATAACATTAAGAGGTTAATAATGTAAAACATAATTTGAAATAAGATATCTAACAAAAGGAAATCAATGATGCCTGAGAATTTTAATTGATCTTAATTTTAAACTATAAGGTAATATAATTAATAATACATGGGAATAAATTAACATTCAAGAGTGATGCATACAAACTAAGCACGAGCATCAAAGGATTGTCAAAATCTGGAGGCTCAAAATATTAAAATGACAATAAAAAAAATATTTTCTGTAAAGATAAGAAGCAAATTGAATATATAAAATTGGATAGAACCTCTGTAGATGCAGATTTTCAAGGATCTTTTCATCTACGGAGGATCCAAATATGTTTCGCATAAATGGAAACGATAAGATACAAATGGAATATGTATATTATGTGTGTGTGTGTGTGTGTGTTATTTTATGAACGAATGAAGTCTTTATGAACGTTATTATTACGAGTATTACGATTCGTGACTACTAGAACCTTTTTGATTTTAAATGCAGTCGAACGTTCGAAAGATTTGCAAATTTTTGGATGAATGTATAACAAATTCATAGAAAAATTACAACATACAGTAGTGTTAAATAAATAATTATTTTATACCTAGTTTTTTTGCTTTAAAACGAATGACACAAACTTTAGAATTCTATCATGAACCGTTCTTAAGTTATTGCACATTTTTAAAATAAATGAATCTAAAAAATATATAAAATTTAAAACAGAGGTGACTGTCATCAAATATGCAACACTTGGTGATAAATTTGGCGACATTGACGACTAGTTTGGAGAAATATAACCAACGTAGTGACTTTTTTAATGTAATGATAAAAATGATACAGTGATAAAAATGTCGCCAAATTGATAAAAATCAAGCTAAAGTTACGAAAGTGGCGCCTTTACTGATAAATTCATAATCAACACATTTTAATATGATCGAGTATATTACTTTGAAATTGTTACCAACATTTCTAATTACCAAGTTATACTTGCACCAAATAAAAGTTTAATTGATATGAACTTTAATTAACATGTTATAATCCATAAAAGCACCAAGGATCAGTGTACTTTTCAATATTACATACTGTGGGTTGCCGTGGATCTTGTCCATCATTATCTCTTATTGGAAAAAAGTAAAATACTTGCATTATGTAGAGAAAATCATGTGGTGCACACATCAGATATTTTTACTTCATATTTACGATGTATACAGGGATTTATAGAGTGCGCATATTATTATTCGTATTTGTTTCAATCAAGTTTTACAGTTTATCCTTTTACATTTTATCTAATGATGAAACTGTAAACAAGATTTAATTTCAATGTGCAGTCATGGTTGATGTAATGTTTTTAAGAAAAATAAAAATAAAGTACTTCATGCATGTGTAAAAATAAAGAGCAGTAGCAGGCTATATTCCAAGACTTTTTGTAAGATAATGATAGTATATTGCACTTTCTGTACCTTTTGGGATTATTAAAGTAAAATTCCTTAGCTAATCTCAACATATTCAAAGATAGTAGAAAAAATATTAATGTATCTTCTTGCTGCTTACGTTGTTTCGGTCTGTGTAATAGCTAATTGTTGTTTTCAAAAATATCTAACTACGCTTACACAGTATTTATTATGTACATTTCTAGATTCAAGTGAAATGCCTCTTAACGAACGATAGCAAGTGTATGTTCATAGAAGTTTCTATAGTGTAATAGTTAATTGTTGTTTTCAAAAATATCTAACCACGATTACACTGTATTTATTATTTACATTTCTAGATTCAAGGGAAATGCCTTTTAACGAACGACAGCAAGTGTATGTAAATGGGAGTTTTTATATCAAAGACGTGACTAGAGAAACAGATGAAGGAACATATGTTTGTACAGCTGTCAATAAACAACGAGAACGAAGCCAAAAAGAATTACACATAAAAGTGATGAGTAAGTATTATTTTATTTTTGCTGTCACTGAAATTCAAAATGTATTCACCGTTAAGATGTTTTACAATGCAACTTCACATAAAATTTATACACTGACTTCCAAAAGTTAAGCACGCAATGCAAATTTTCATTTTTCGAAAACGTATTTGAATTTGAGTGGCTGAAAATCGCTACGGATGTAGATGGCAGTATTCAAATGCCGTATGTTACAACCAATCATGATTAACTGTCCGGATATATGCTAATTAGGCAGTCGTTGAAGACGCCAGCATTCTAAAGGGTTTGAGGAGGTGCGTTTAAATGCTGATACGAAGTGTCTATAACTTTTGTTGGATTATTTTTGATGATATTCGTGTTTCTATGGCAGAAAGAAGACAAATGACAGATAGTGAGCGCTGGCATGCTATCGGACGCATTGAAGCAAGACAGCCAATCACAGATATCGCTATATTTGGCGTTGATTATTCGGTAATTTCTGGATTATCAAAACAGTTCCAAACATGTCAAACAGTTGTCCGGAGACAGTATCCCGGTCGTCCAAAGGTTACCACTCCTCTGATGATCGGCACATTGCTATAGTAGCCAAGCGGAATCAACGAGCGATCTGCACAACTGTTACATCCATGGTTGCAGCGGAACTTGGCAAGACAGTATCTGCCAGTGCTGTACGCCGAATGCTCCACGTGAAGGGACTGTACGCCCGAGTACCATGTTTTTGTGTTCCACTAACTGTCCAAGGCAGGGGAGCAAGATTAAATTGGTGTCGTCGACATGTCAATTGGAGTGTCTCAGATTGGTCCAACGTTCTGTTCACCGACGAGTCCAGATTTGCCCTGGAATCAGATGGTAAGCGTGTAAGGGTCTGAAGAGAACGAGGCACACGCAATCAGGCCAAGAACTTCATCGAACATCACGAATTCAGAGGTGGCAGAGTCATGGTGTGGGCTGGAATTTCAATGGGATATCGCACAGAGCTTCATATCTTCAAAGACAGTTCTGTAAAGGCTGCGGGGTACCGGGATGAAGTCCTAGACCCTGTTGCGAGACTCTACGCTGAAGTAGTTGGTCCTGATTCCCTCCTTATGGACAATAATGCCTGTTCCCATTGAGCTAACATCGTTGACGAATACCTGAAAAGTGAGGGCATTTTCTGTATGGAGTGGCCGACGTATTCCCCCGATCTGAATCCTATTGAAAACCTTTGGGATGCCCTCGGTGTGCCGTCCCTGCACGTTTACCGTCTCCAGCCCGTCTCAGAAAGTTGGAAACTGCCCTATTGGATAAATGTCCATTGCTCGCATCTGCGAGGGTTGATCACCTCATTGAAAGCAAGAAAAATCATTGTAAAGTTTGGGTGAAAGTCCGGGGTGGCCACATACCACATTAATGTAAGTTTTTTTGGGTGTCTTTGCCTTTAAACATCATTTTGTTAATTACTCAGATGTGACGTCATCATGTAACTTACGAAAAGTAAATATTTTTTCCATCTTTGCACATAATTTTTGTTTTCTTTCATACATAAACACATTTTCTACCGTCATATATAATTTTGAGTTAATCAAAGCTTTATTTTTCCATTTTTGTTGATTTTACAGTCCGTGCTTAACTTTTGAAAACCAGTGTATTTCATAAATGTGTTATATTATTATTTTTTTAAATTATTTAAATATTATAATTTAAATATATCACTTATGTAGTTAATTATTAAATTATTCATTTAGATCATACAAATATTTAAAATATCAATTAATGTTGAAAAAAATATTGTATAATGCTTAGTTCATGCCCAATGTACTTATATTATAGAACGCATTTTCAGTAGCACAACGATGTTAGTCTCGGATATGATATTCAACTTGTACATTAGTTTGATACAAATAATCAGTAATATTTTTATACACAAAAGCATGTAAAACTTTTTTACTTTAAAAAACAGAATCAGTAAGGGTTTTTAATATACATTCACATATATTTTTAATTTAGCATAACGGGTAAATATGTTTTATTTTACTGACTCATGCATATACATTTACAGAAAAAATTCAACAGATAAACAGTTTGAATTTAAGTAATTAAAGTGAGTATTGAATGTAAAAATGCATTTCATGTTTCCAATCCACTTGATAAATATCAATTGCCCATGAGCATTGGAGAAGTGCAAATAAATTTTGCTGTCAATGCTGCATTATCAGAGGTGATTCTTCTAATAACCAATAGCTGAAGAAAAACTGAAGATCAAAAAAGATAGACGATATTCATGGACGACGTTCTATGATTATGCACGTAAAGAGGGAAGGGTACCAAAATGCTCTTACAGCAAACCCAATAACACTTGGACCATTTGAAATTGTCAATATTTGCAAACTTCAATTCATTTTTCGTTTTGAAAATACAGCGAAATTGGGGCAAGCCTTATTTTTTGTCTACAATAAACATTGATCTCAAATCGCCATTGTCATTTCAGATATGATTAATTTCGGTGGTTAGACTAACCGATGTTTAAGTATAGTACTCAGATGGTAATATAATCCATAATTCTAATATGCCAACAGTATCTACATAATTATTTATTTTCAGAAAAACCTGTCATCAACCCTTTCGGCTTTCCGAAATCCCTTACGGAAGGCATGCACGTCATTGTTACTTGCAGTGTTCTAACGGGAGATCCTCCAATCACTATAAGATGGATGAAAGATGGAATGACTTTAAACAAGAAAATGTTGAACATTGAAGAGACATCAATGGGACATCTAGGATCTTCACTGGTTTTTAACAGTGTTGGTCGAAGTCACAATGGAAACTATACGTGTCTTGCTGAGAATTTAGCTGGAGAGTCGAATTACACTGCAGTGATGCTTGTTAATGGTAAGTTGTCAGTACGTTCATAAAATATTCAGATTTCTTTCATTTGGTGCATCACATGCTTATTAAAAGTTTAATCTTAAACTATAACACATTATATTGTGAATTTGATTTTAAAAAAATATGATTTAAATGAGTTTCCCCCGCATAAGGAAATATGTATTACAATTTTCAAAGTAGATATCAAATATATATCAGAACATATAGATATTAGACAACGCGATGGATATTTAAATCTGTAGGTAAGGGACACAGCAATTGAAATCTAAACTTGCATTTGTAAAGCAATGAATTGTCTGCTAATGTATGGAAGAATGATGAAAAATAATAAGAAAGTGCCTCTTTCAACTCTTTGAACTGTGTCTAAATTTTTGCGGTTCTTCAACAAGTGCTAAACGGTGGTAGATAATTGATGTCAGTATTGCCAGCACCTTTGGTTAACTATATATCTACAATATAATCAAATATTGCCTAATTGCATGGATGTCCTTTATATGCAGTTCTTATCCATTTTATGACTAGATTTAACTATTTTTCTACTGCTAAAATTTCAATAAATAGATAACTCCAGACATAAAATTGCTAAATTGGCAACACCCTTCATATTTGATGAACATTGATCAGCCAGTACATTTTCATTTTCATACTTTTACTGAATATGAACAATAAAATGTCAGTAAGTTGAAGTCAAGTATACGTCTACTTTATTTCACATACCAAGCAATTTTTATAAAAGTTAATATTTAATTAGTATAAAAAACATATCATGGAAAGAACATTTTTTAGCATTATTATATCAAATGCCCAACGGATACCAACCTCTCTCAAACTTTTGAAATACCTCAAAGTAATGCGTGTGCCATACTTTATTGATTTGAAACCAAATATTGTGGATAGAAAACTGGAGAGGAAGTATTTTTATCTTTGCTTGAATATATTTCTTCCTTTTAGGGAAAGAGGCTTAAGGGTGATGTAGCAAAAAGCGGATTTACAGACTTCTCCCAAAGAATTTTAAAACATATATAGTATATTTGAAAAGAGTTTTACCCAAAACTTAAAGTATGAAATCTAAAGAATACATATTAGAAGAAACGTCTGAAGAATACATATAAATTATTTAAAATTAAGACTTTTATTACTTTCCTTATATACATAATGTATAAGGAAAGTATTGTGACTGGGTCGAAAATTCAAATTCGAGTTTTCGACGGGAGAGCACGTTTCATGCATCCCTGATCACGAATCAAACATTTTTGAAGTGATGTCTGTGTGTGTGTGTGTGTGTCAGTGAGTCTGTAGAGACGATATCTCACGAACAAATGGAGCGATTCGAATTGGATTTCGATTGGAGCGTTTCCTTAGAAAACGATTGACAAATTTTAGAACGCTAGCATGAACCGTTCTCGAGATATTGCACATTTTTCAAATAAATTTATCAAAAAATCCCATAAATTAAAAAAAATAACTGTTGTGAAACATGTTCACTTTTCATATGTAATATCATGCGATAAATTGGGTGACATCATTCTCGTGAATCTAGCTCGTTTCATTCATGAGAAAATGTACTTTGAGTAATACTTTTGTATTTGAACGCCTGTAGTCATTTATCTGCTATAAGAATAGTTTATTTCTCCGTCCATAACGCTTGGCGATATTTTGGCGACGAACTTGGCGAAATGTCGCCAACTTGGCGAGTTTTTGAAATGCTGCCAAATTAACGAAAATCTCGCCAAATGGATAAAAACGACATTAAATCAATGAAAATGACGACTAATTGTCGAAAATTCAATATCTTGGAAAGAATATAAGTATCTACTATAAGAAAAACCTATTGTTTTTACTGTAAAATTAGTAAATGCATTAAATTATATAAAGAAAGTCATGTCTTGCCAACATCAGCTTTTTTTAAATTGAAGTGATTATTATAAAACTGAATTTTTATTTATGGTTGTGTTTAAAACAGTTGCGTCGTAATGGTATTTTAAATTTCAACTACAAGCTTATCTCATTTTCAGTTTGGAATGCAAAATCATTATAATAATGTGGATGCTTATAACCGACCTTGACAATGTTTACAGTTAAAATAGATACTTAATGGCTAATTATGAAGCACGGCAATTTTAGCATTTAATGACATCGTTTGTTTATTAATATGTACAAATATTTGGATTTTAAGCAAAAATTCATAATTGAAAACGCTAAGAAACATAAAGAAATATTTCAATTGTGAACTAAAATTTTTTTTTTAAAAATTAAATTAATGAAATGTAAATAAAATAATTTTTAATATATAACGAATTATTAGGTTATTTATTTTTTAATATATTTAAATTGCCTTTTCATCCTATTGCGTTTTATTATACTTCACTTTGTGTTCTATTATACGTCAATTCCTGAATTGAGAAAACTGACATTAATTTACTACTCGTTTTTGCAATTTACTCATGCCATAGAAATACCAGCGAAACAATATATATATATATACTGCCATTTTTTACAAGATCTAATGAAATAAAAAAGCTATTTTTATTATTGGTGGTGCCCACGCCAAGCATCTGCGCTGTAGTTATCTACGAAATTTTTCACATTAGAAATTTGAAAATAACAATTTTATTGGCTCCTCATATGGCATCATTTTCTTTAATGTAACGCTAATTTTATAAATTCGCAAATTTGTCATTAATTTGATGACATTCTATTCAATTTGGCGACATTTAAGAAGTCGCTAAAGTCGCTAATTTTTCCGGCAGATAGATTTCGGGCAGATTCGCTGGTCGCTAATTTTTCCGGCAAGCATTTCGGGCAGATAGATTTTTTATGATAATTACTTGCGAATATTACCTAGCTTTGATATCTGTCTGTCCTTCTTTGCAAAAAATATTCAAGATCCCCCGAGTAGTTTTTAGGAGAAGAACCAAAAACATCTTTGCATAATCGTCAGGCATAAAGAAGCTATACACTCGCTTTGCTCTATTAAAAAGTTTTAAAGGCGAGTGAATAAGCAGACTATAACTATTTTAAATTCGAAGTCAAATAGAAACGCAAAATAAATTTGGCTTTAATCTATATAAATAAAATTGAAAATATGTCTGTTTGTATGTATGTTTGTCTCATAAGCACGAGAGAACGGGTGAACCGATTTTAATGAAATTTTGTGGGTAACCTTAAAATAGCCCCACTTAAAATTCGGTTTATGTTTCGAGTTTCTAAAACCAGGGGTTGTCGTGATCTAAATGAAAAATGAAACTTTCATAGAAGTTCTCCTCTCTAACTGCCTGGTTCCTCCAAACGAAAAAGTTTAGAAATCGCTGGTTTAAAACGTGAAAGTAAATTAAATCTCTATCCCTGAATTTACTTGCAGTTTATTGCGCTTATCAGTCATTTTTGAAAATCACAGGTTTGAAACATGAATATAAATGGAAACTCTATCACCATGGTTTATTTTTCACATGCACTTACTTAACAATGAAAAGTATTAAGGAAGCAGAATGGTTATTTATAACAGCATTTTATGAGGAAGATTCTTTTTTATATCAAGTTGCTCAGCAGCTCAATTAAATCAAATGCGTTCGATAATTTTTATTATTATTTTTTCGATTTGAATATTAAATGAATGGATATAAAAATATATCTTATAAGTGAGCGGTTTGATTTTTCTTTTAATTATATTAAATATGGAAGGCATACATCACTTTCATTTATTTTGGCAACGAGCTTTCAATCTTTTCCAAAATAAATGAAAGTGATGTATCCAGTAACTTTCATTTCTAATTGACTGAGTTTATCGGCTAAACACGATATATTCTGTTTAGCCAATAAACTCATATATTTTGTTTAACCAATAAACTCATATATTTTGTTAACTTGGCAACTTTTCTTGAACGCTGCCAAATTGATGGAAATGTCGCCAAATTGATAAAAACGACTGCAAATCAATGAATTTAATCTTGTTTTTTAGAAGAGAGTACTGACATAATGTTTGGGTAGAATTTGTCTGTCAGTCCAACCGTCCTACTTAGTAATAATTAACGATGTTTTAAAATGTCGTCAAATTGATAACAATGTTTTTAAATCCATAAAAATATCTTAAAATTGATAAAATTGCACTAAATCAACGAAATTAATTGTGTTTTGTTAGAGAATAGTATTGTGATGATGTTTCGTCAAGTTGTCGCCATACTGTCAATTTTACAGACCCATTTGGCGATTTTTTAAAATGTCGGTAATTGACGAAAATGTCGTCAAATTGATAAAGTGATGCTAAATTCATAAAAATGATGCCGAATCGATGGAAGATTCAATATTTTGCATAATTAAGTACGATTTTCTAAATAATCTCTGTCGTTT
Source organism: Amaurobius ferox (assembly GCA_951213105.1). NCBI lineage: Eukaryota > Metazoa > Arthropoda > Arachnida > Araneae > Amaurobiidae > Amaurobius > Amaurobius ferox. Next base: position 144,965,957 of record OX578134.1, on the reverse strand, counting down.
TGTGAGAATTAAAAAATATGTTTTCAAAATTTATTTAAAAACTGGACCAGAATGCTTTATTCTTCAGATCTGCCTGTGAAGATAATTTTGTATATGGAGCTCAGTAAATTCTTATACATTTTTAAAAGAATTAAAATGAATATTCTAATAGAAGATTTTGAATAACAAAGTCATTTAGAATACTATGGGAGTTTACACATAATTGTAAATGTTAAGTTTCTGTATATTATATTTTTCGTACGGAGAACGGGTATACTGTTAGTAAGTAACAAAAAATAGTTATTTTAAGCGCGAGTGTGTAAGGTTGACCATGTTGCAATTCAGGAAACTTTATCAGATAATTTTTTGCATGACGTATTTACGTATCTAAACGAAATATATATATATATATATATATATATATAATTTAAAAAATTTTAAAAATTACATGCAGCTTGAAAAAATCTAACAAAAGATCTTGATCGTAAGGTTTTCAGGGTTATTGTCTTTTGAGTTTATATATATATATATATATATATATATATATATATATAATCCAAGAAAAAGAAGAATTAAAGGAACTTGGGATAACCAAATGCTTTGCATTTAATGGTTGGGGAGGATTGCGACTCCCCCTCCCGTTTAAAGCTGCTTTTCCAGCCTAGGCAAACGCTCACGGTACCAATGCAAAGCAAAGGTTGGTCCCCAATGCGTGCTAATACGAAGGCACCCGGACACGGAAGAACAAGACAACCAAACAGAAGGAAACTGGACCAAAAGGAAACTGGACCAAAAGTGATTCCTGCCCAACTCGCTATCATATATATGTTCGATTTATGCGTTTATGCGTGCTTTCTTAGCAGGCACGCATAAACGAGCATGATAGCCCAAACGCATGATAGCGAGTTGGGCAGGAATCACTTTTGGTCCAGTTTCCTTCTGTTTGGTTGTCTTGTTCTTCCGTGTCCGGGTGCCTTCGTATTAGCACGCATTGGGGACCAACCTTTGCTTTGCATTGGTACCGTGAGCGTTTGCCTAGGCTGGAAAAGCAGCTTTAAACGGGAGGGGGAGTCGCAATCCTCCCCAACCATTAAATGCAAAGCATTTGGTTATCCCAAGTTCCTTTAATTCTTCTTTTTCTTGGATTACATTCTGCTTCGGAGTATAGAGCTGCTTAGCGCCTGAGTAGTGCCTTTGATTTTTGTGGATATGCATAGGAATTCTATTTGAATTTGTTTACTGGCTTTTATATGATATATATATATATATATATATATATATATATATATATATATATATATATATATATATATATATATATATATATATATATATATATATAAATTTTGGCGGTGTATTTTTCCTTGTTTCTTGAAACCTACTTTTTCGATTTTACATTTTTTTAAAATGAAGGATCTTGACCTACAAATTTGTCTGAAATTTTTAATTTCCTTATATATACATAGAAAGTACTGTAGCGGGAGAGCACGTTTCAAGTATCCCTGAATACGAATCAATTGTTTTTGAGGTGATGTCTGTGTGTGTATCTGTGTGTGTCAGTGAGTCTGTGGAGATGATATCTCACGAACAAATGGAGCTATTCGAACAAAATTCACAAATGGAGCGATTCGTATAAAAATTACAATTTACGAAAATTACAATTGGAAGTCTATTGCTTGTAACCGCAATCAAATGTTTAGAGTCAGACCCACTAAATTTTCAAGTGCAATTTTAAAAAAAATCATAAAATCAAAACCTTTAATTAAGTTACGCAATTAGTCATTCTGATTTAATTTTTTTTATTAACGGATTGACATACATTTTAGATACTAGCTAGCAAGAACCGTTCTCAAGATATTGCATATTTTTCAAATAAGTGTATCAAAAAATCATATAAAATAAAAAAAATATTTATTATCTGTGAGACCAGAAAATGTTCTCACATTTGATGAGACATTGGAGAAGACAGTTGGATTTTGACTTAGGAGACAAGAGCAGACCAGAAATAAGACAATCATGACATTGTGACTTAAAAATGCAATATACTAAAATGACTTAAGAAAGATGCTGGTGAACAGTTGTTCAGAGTTGACTGGTGCAGATATGTTATGATGACTTGTGGATAGAACCGCCTAATAGCATGAAATAAGTGGAGTGTTTGAGTTAGCAGTATTCAATGAAGTTACGAGTGGGCATTACACTTCGAGTTGATGCGTGTAACTACAGACGAGATTGACCAAGTGCTGCTAACAAGGCCCAGATTGAAGGTATGTGTTCATCAATCATCCACAGGTTAATAAATACGTTAGGTATATGGTTAAGGGTCTCGCATGCTCTCTTCTCACATTCTATCTTAATAAATCATTAATAGGAAGAGTAGTTAATGTATTGGAATTGAATAGGTATTTTGTGTCTTTAATAAATGTTATTGTTAAGTTTAAATTGGCCTAAGCTTTTTAATAATTAATAATATTCCTTTACAGGACTCACACGAAAAGTAAAATAATTGGAGGGTTAATAGCGGCACAACATAGCAATGTACGATTTAATATTAATTCCACTAAATATGAATTTACGGCAATGTGATTCAAAATAATTAATGTTAATTTTTAAGCTAGTTCCTCTTTTTCTATTCGGTTACCACATTAACTATTGTGAAATATGTTCACTTTTCATGTGTAATACCATGCGATAAATTTGGAGACATCATTATCGTGTATCCAGCTCGCTCCATTCATAAAAAATATACTTTGGATAATACTTTTGTATTTGATCGCCAATAGCCATTTATCTGCTATAAGAATAACTTATTTTTCCATCCATAACGCTTGGCGAGATTTTTGAGACGAATTTTGTAAAATTTCGCCAACTTGGCGACTTTTTTAATGTTGCTAAATTAACGAAAATGTCGGTAAATCAATGAAACTGACGACTAATTGAGGAAATATCAATATCTTGGAAAGAATATAAGTATCTACTATAAGGATAATCTATTTTCCCCTCCGTAACGTTTGGCAAAATTTTAGTGACGAATTCGGCGGCATATCTCCAACTTGCTGACTTTTTAAATATTGCCAACTTGACGAAAATATCACCCAATTGATAAAAATTCGCCAAATTGATGAAACCGACTCTAAATTAATGAAATGACCATTAATATAATTCAATATCTTGGAAAGAACATAAGAGTAGACTATAAGAATATCCCATTTCTCCGTCCATCCGTTTGTCCTCCAAGCATGGCATGAAATTTAGTGGGATTTCGCACTTGGTGACTATTTTAAACGTTGCCAAAGTGACAAAAGTGTCGCTAAATTGTTAAAAGTGACGCCAAAAGAGAAGTTATGTTTCGCAAATTCTGATTCCCGTTATATGACGGACATACCTTCTAGTATATAAGAACTACTTTTCTCTCAGTTTGTCTGTAATACTTGCTGCTGTTTTTGACGAACTTAGCGAATGATCTAGGGACGTAACGCCAATTTCGCGTTATTTCACAACATATTGCCGCACCGGTTCTCGTTAGATCACCGAAGTGAAGCAGCATCGGGCGCGGTTAGTACTTGGTGGGTGACCACCTCGGAACGCCGCGTGCTGTTGGCCATCTCGGGTGCGGTATCCCCGTGGTTTGCGCGCTAGATTTGCACGCTGCCACAAATGCCGCCGTGTTCATACGGAGTACGATCACGTTAAACATGTGGGTCCGTAAGTCCTTCCGAGAGGTTGGTGGTAGGGGAAGGAGGGTACGGTCCCTGTGGATGCCTCCCCCACTGGGTTCCGGTCTAAATTGGGGGGCACTTCCCGGCCGTCCATACAGTTACCTTACACCTTTCTGGTAGGTCGGACGGTCTGGGTCTCAACAACAACAACAACATATTGCCGAAAGTATCGTTAAAGTTCCGAAAATCACGTTAAATTAATAAAAATGACGCTTAATTGATTAATTACTTATTAAAATATTTTAATATATGAACTATGTCGCTAAATGGGGATGCTATCAATATTGATAATTGTTTATTTAGAGTTACGCGAAATATCAGTTAATTGGTTACTTTGAAATAGTTTTACTTGTTGCTATCCGGAAAACTGCAAAATGTACAATTAAACGTTAAAAGCACAGTACCCTAGATCTTATACATTATTTTTTTACTGTAAAAAGAGTAAATTCATTGCATTATATAAGGAAAGTCATGTGCTGTCCATATCAGATTTTTTACTAAATCAAGAGCACATTAAAATTTGAATTACAACCCTTCATTCAATATACAGAGTGTCTCAAAACATTGACCTGTGTTTTTATTCCTTAAATATTGATTTTAGTCATATATAATAAATTGCAAAGTTGCTTAAAAAAAGGCACAGCATTTTATGCAATCGATAAAAATTTTCAGGGGATTAAATTTGAAGAAATACAAAATTTAAATTTTTATATGGCCCCCGTACAAAACCATTTCCATTAAATAAAATGTGCCCCATATACTAATAAAGTGATGTACAAATTTTCAGAATTTTATCATGAAAAGTCCCAGAGATATGTTTAAACAAAATTGGTGAGCGATTAATCACAAATTAAAATATAAATGCTTACAGCAAACGTGCAAGTAACGCAAACAGAAATGCATCATAAGCAAATAATATATACCCTATATCTTTAATAGATCTTTGGTATGTATGGAAAACATTTTGAACAAGCTTTGTAATCTTTGTGTAAAGTTATTATTTCTACACAGTGTACTTTTGTACAAATAAATAGCAAAATTATTATTTATTTATGTAATCATTCTTTTCTTTCGCAATTTGTGTATGACCCCTGAAACGCGATCTGCGGACATGATTTTTCCCCTCTGAGAACACATGTCGATGCATCGAAGACTGGTTTAAGTCAGAATTTTTTTTCATATCTCTGGGACCTTTTATGATAAAATGCTGAAATTTTATACATCACCTTATTAGTATACGGGTCACATTTTCTCATTGGATATGTTTTTGTACGGGGGCCGTATAAAAATTCAAATTTTAGTATTTCTTCAAATTTAATCACTTGAAAATTTTAATTGATTTCATAAAATTATGTACCTTTTTTACCCAACCTTGTAATTAATTATATATGTCTAAGATCAATATTTAAGGAATGAATACCGAGGTCAATGTTTTTTGGACACCCTGTATACGTATTCTCAAGATCTATATAGTCCATTTTCATGATTTATTAACCATAATATCTAGACTAGCAGTTGAATCGAACATCAAATCTGAACCATGGCCATTTATAAAATCTACTATCAGTATCACCAACGTGTTCTAAAAATCTGCTCGATACATTTTTCTAATACTTTTGTCAGCAGATTAGCTGAGATTGTTTTGCCTTAATCAAAATCTCATTCAACTTTGAATTACAATCATACATTGTACATTTCTTTCTCAAATGCGTTGTTCTCAAAATAAACTGGGTCAAATTTCATGATTTTAATTTTAAATAAAATGCCTTGACCTACAGATGAGAGCAAAATGTTGGCTTTCATCTAAATCTGAATTAATATCATTTATTTCTCAGCCTATTCTAAAAAAAAACAATGTCACTTTTCAAGATCATATATTTAAACAAAAGAAATATTTCATAAAGTTGTTCCTTATATATCGTCTGTGATTAGTCATAATGTGTCACATGCACATTTGAAATTTTTCAGATTGAAGAACTATGTAATGGAAACCGGACGATGAATGTTGCACATCAAAAGTCGTTTTATGTATAGATAATATCACTCACGGTTGCAAAGTTTTCGCAAAGTTTTTGACTAATCTAAATTAACTTACGCCTTAAAATATTTAGTATTACTATGAAATTTTATAATTTTTTATAACGTTTCTGAGATTTTTATTTTACGTTTATTCAAGAATATACAATGTTTCATAGAAATAACTTCTCTGTAAGATTAATTAACTTATTTATTACATTATGCATTTTATAATTTACTATATGCATTTAAAATTATAAGAAATATCGTTACCGTGTTTTAAAAAAAATGATGTGGGCGGCACATGACTTCTCTTATATAATGCAACGAACTTACTACTTTTACAGTAAAAAAATAGGTTATTATTATAGTAGATACTTATATTCTTTCCAAGATATTGAATTTTCGTTAATTAGTTGTCATTTTCATTGATTTAACGTTATTTTTATCTATTTGGCTAAGTTTTCGTTAATTTGGCAACATTTATAAAAGTCGCCAAGTTGGCGACATTCCGGGAAAATCAAAAGCTTTATGGACAGAGACACAAATTATTCTTATAGCAGATAATTGGCGTTCGAGTACAAGAGTATTACTCAAACTATCTTTTCTCATGAATGGAACGAGCTAGATTCGCGAGAATTATTTCACCAAATTTATCGCATGATATTAATACCGCATGATACATATGAAAAGTGAAATTATTTCTCAACAGTTAATATTTTCTTTAA